>JAPMUY010006245.1:292500-400000 GCA_026901105.3 Galaxias olidus
CTCAGTAACTTCACTCAACAACAAATGTTGAACTATGGCTGCTTATCAACAGGCCAAAAAATACCTGTAAAAACTCAATTAGAGGCTCTGTATATTTTAGATGTGTTAAAGGTGAACAAATGTAATAAAGTTATATTATTCAGATGTAAATTCAGTGACTTGATGTTACGCTCTAATTGCTAATTCTGGAGCGATTGGCAATAATAATTTGTAAGAATTTCATTTGAAAACCAAAACAATCCATTCTGAGAGGATTAATGAACTCAACGTAATAAAGGGTCTGGACTATCTCAACTATCAGACACAACGATAACAGTCGGTAGACTAGCTGAAAGCTATGTATTATTTTATCCTTTGGGCTACTGAAAGTTTCCTATTTGATAAATGATGTGTTATTCCCCAAAAATATTTTGTCAAACAACATAACAGGTATGGCCAAAAGATACAAAATGCTTTATCTGCAAAATATGTTTTTTATTTATTTATTTATTATTATTATTATTATTATTATTATTATTATTATTATTATTATTATTATTATTATTATTATTATTATTATTTCAAATGTAAAAAATTTACTACAAAAACGAACTTTCTTGTCTTCAAAACCTCTGCATTTGTCATTAAACACAGTTACAACCCCAACCACCTTGCACAGCATCAACGTATACGTTACACGCTAGATATCATGCACTTCTTTTTGGCGTCTCCCAGAATGAGCCCAGGAGTCACTTTTTAATTTAGCGAGTTCCAAAATGAATCAATGAGCATGCAACGGTAATGTTAATGCTAACGCTAATCTTATCAGAAGGCGTCTCAGTGCAGAGGCACGTTGTCTCGGCAACCTGCCACCAGAAAGCGAGGGAGGAAAGATTGCAAAACCCCATTACAAGACGCCAATGACACTTTCTGTCAGCATCTCAAAGGGAGTGGAGAGCTGGGGGCATGAAGGTTCAGCCTGTATAATTCAACTTCATTATCCTAAAGGGAAATGTAGATTGTCAAAGTAAAACTATTTGCAAAAAAAAAAAAATTATTTCCACATAACAGCCAAGCCTTAAAGTCAGGTCCACTGCAATATTTATTAATCCATATTATTGTAATTTGAAAAACATGTAAGATTGGCTTAACTTTTAATACACAAACTCAAAGTAAAGTTTTGTTCAAAGTAGGACATTGCACTGTGTGACCGATGAATACCTCTGATAAATATCCGTTACAATAATCATTTCTCAGTCCAAGTCACTACAAACACCAAACATCAAAGGGAAATGTGTGGGGTTAGGGTTGGGGTTAGGGGTTTCGACATCTTTCTCCGAGCGACACGAAGTTCCATGTCACTTAACCCAACCTTCCATCTCTGAGGTTTGTTTTCCATGAACACTTCCTGTACATTGTCACTTCCTGTACATTGTCACTTCCTGTACATTGTTACTACATCCTTATATACTCCCATTACAGATCCCCTGTGTCAACGTTTAAAAAGTGAGCACTTCAGTTCACCCAGAGTCTGCCTCTACTGTGGAACCAGGAGTCATTGCTTTTAAAGAGAAAAAAAAACACTGGTCTTTAAGAGAGAAGAATGACAGAAGTGACAGTCTTAAGATAAGGTGGTATGTTCTCACACAGGGTCTAAGCCCAGTCAGGGACCAGGGCTGCTCGGCCCCCTAGGGGAGACAGTGGCCAAAAATGTGCCTCGCTGAAACAAATCTGAGGAACTGCCACATCCACCTTGGGAACCAATTAAAGGCCAAATCAATCAGCATTACAGTTCGGGCACTTGGCCCTTGAACCAGTTTCTGTCATCTCTTTGGGGCTATTGATTGCTGGCAACGTTTTGAATGTTCGGTTTTATAGAAAGTTAAATTAGTTAAATAAAAAAGGTTAATAAGTTGACGTCAGCTCTTGTAAGATTCTTTGTGGAGATAATAACAGCAAGACTAATGCAGTTGGTTCAGACTAACATTTCTAGCAAAAGCAACAAAATGCAATTGTATGTCTTGGAAAGTATTGGATCACCAAAAAAAAACTTATTTCCAGTCCAGTATTTTCAAGGTCAAAACCCCTAAAATGTCTGATGTCAGTTGTTTGTTTAGAAAATGGTCCCTTTTTTTTTTAGACCTTCTCCTAATCACCGTGCCATTTTAGGTTATGTTCCAATTTTGTGGCTTTTATATTCGGTCTCAACAAAATTATATGAACCAGAGGGTCCTCATTTAAACCTGCTCATAACCATCCACTGGACGAGAACCAGACCAGACAGCTTTACTTTCTGACTTTATGTCCCCGGTAGGAAACAAAGGATCAGCCTGCTTTCTATACAGGCCTCCATCAAACCACAAGATTTTCATCATTTTGGTTTGGCACAAAGAAAAGGCCGAAAGAAGTTCCCAAACAGGACAGCCTTATCAAAGCCACGATGAGAGCTGTCAAATTAACAGAAAAACAGTTATGTTGTTAAAAATATGATTTTGAAAATTACTCTCTTAAATGGATGGGAAAATGCTACCTAGACAGGAATATCTAGGGCTCATTTAAGAAATCTCACCAGAGACAGTCTTTAAACCATATATATACTTACTCATCTCAGTGCTTTCCTAACCAATGGCTAGCTAAACATTTCTGTCAAACTTACAAATGTTTGTCTAACAAAATCATAATTGAAAGTTAAATTACTGTTGGTTTAACAAATGGGAATAAAATAAAGGCTACAATCAGCATTTAAGAATACCAGAATACTGATTTATCGTAAGAGAGATTGTCAGACCAACTGACAATTATAGTTCAATTACAGTAAATGGTGACTATTAAGACACACTTACACAGGGATAAATGGAGAGTACTGTACAGAATGCAATTCACTGTAAAATCTACTCACTCAAGCAACTCATGTCATGGGAAGATGGCTTGCATTTATTTAACACTATTTATACACTACAAATTTACTTGTAATGTTAAGTAAATAAAAAAAAATCGACTGCTGGAATTGATCATTCCATATTTCCCCTCCAATAACCGACATATCTCATCTTGGAATGAAACTGTACATATACAAATTTTACTTTAGAGAAAAACAAGTTGGGTATACAAATCTCTTTCGTTCCTTTGTTGTTTGTCCACTACTACCATATCTGTCAGTTCTCTCTCTCTCCCTCTCTCTCTCTCTCTCTCTCTCTCTCTCTCTCTCTCTCTCTCTCTCTCTCTCTCTCTCTCTCTCTCTCTCTCTCTCTCTCTCTCTCTCTCTCTCTCTCTCTCTCTCTCTCTCTCTGGTCATGTCGGAGGTCTTGGTGCTATGATGAAAAGATAATCAAACCTTGACTAATATAGTGGTCATGGATGCTTAACAGAGGGAGTCTCATCTGGTTTGGATTGTATAAGCCATCTTAAATAGCTTGATACAAGAACGAAAAATAGGCATGGGGATCCTCCTTAAAAAACGTGTTTACATAGACGTAGCTCCATGATTAGCAAATATGATCCCACGTTCCAATGTGTTCGTATTTTTCTCACCCTGTTGAGAATGCAGATGATGGCGCACACACACGCACGCATGCACGCACGCACACACACACGCACACGCACACACACACGCACACACACACACCCCTAGCAGATGATGGCCTGGTGAATCTGAGGTCAACTCTCGGACCATCATGAGCAGTTCGTTTAGTAGACAACATACAAGCCCTGGCGCTAGAAGTGATGTCGACATGAACACAACAAAGGGATGTTGATACAGTGAACTAATGAATGAGATATTCGCCTCAGACTCAGTCCAGCAAGGAGGGGGGGGGGGGGGGTGGTCTCTGGACTGCTCACAGTGAACACAAGAACATCTGACAAGGAAGCCAAACGTCTGGATGATCTTCACGCAAGAGGACCACGACCAGTAAAGACAGGCAAATGATTACGTTACTGTATGGTCATTGGTCAAAAGAAACACAATGAAGTGTTTAAATGTGTGTAAATGTAGTATTCTTCCAATCATTCAAGGACGTTTTAAAGCACGTCTGTAAGCTTTGTTTTGGCTTTTCCCCTCTGATCACTCCAAATTCTGACAATGATGCTTGCTGTTGTTGTAGCGTTCCCTATTTAAAATGTCACTAATTCAATATTGATGAAGAGAGGTAACACTGTAAAAATACGTTTCCAATTGAAATTTACGCAAAGCAAAAAAACATGTGCATCCCTCTTCAACATCCAAAACAATTACAAAACAGAGAGATACACAACAAACTGGCTGCTGTGGTACGCATGATTGACTTCTGGAAGTATTCCTCAATTTGGTATGGACCAAGAGTCCGTGCCACGGAGAAGGGCCGTTAAACCTGCACCATCTTAATGGCATCACGAGAAAGACAGAGCTTTGCTATCGACTCCAAACATCTCAGCATTCTTTAAGATTAGCATAATGACAACATGCAAAGTTCATTCATTGCATGCCCCTGTTCCCACTAAATGTTTTCCACATTTCATGCTACCCTATTCATACAGCTGAAGGTTAAAGTATAGCAGATGCCTTCATATAAAAAAATCGAGGCTATTGCACACGAATGTTGCTTTGAGATAGACAAGATAGCCCTATTTTCTTAAAGCTATGTGGCCGCCTGTGTTAATTATTCATCTTAATGTGCCCTTGTTGCAAAAAGCTGTTTCTACTATTGAATAATGGAAAAACGCATTAGTGGAACAGTCAGCTACTCTGAGAAACAATAGCCAGTGGTCATTTATGTTCCAATGGAATAGACAAAAGAAGCCTTCATCTTATGCTAATAACTTTGTACCATTTCCAAAATTAGCCTACTTAGTGATGCATTATAGATTCATATGCAATCTAGTTCCAAGAATGAAAAAGCAAAACAAAAAAAAGGTCAGGTCCGAGGGTCTATTTCGTAAACAACCTTCTTCATTTGGGTGCAACAAAGGGACTCTTTGTTTTCCGTGCCCCTTTCTTAAAACTGTACTTTGCCTCTAATCAAAGTCACTTGATAACTATTGTTTTATCTATCTAGTTGGAAGGCACCAGAAAAAAAACGACAAAAGAAAAAAAGAGGAGAGTTGCCTAAAGCAGTTGCACAGGCCATGGTGAGTGGAAGATCCCACTGTGGTTCTCTGTACAGTGTGACCACACAGCTAGTAGACAAACTGCTCAGTGCGCTGATCTGTTTATCATTAGCATCCTGTTAGCATTCAAACCATACAGATGGCTCGTACCAGAACGAGGATATTTATTCACTTTCAGTCATTCATTCTTAAATAAGGACCATTTTCACCGAAGTTATTCAGGGTAAATAAAGTTGTTTTTTTCCATATTAGAATGTGTCATCATTGCTTATCACTGAGAGCACCCTAACTTTGTTCCAGTGATTACATGAATGATTAGTAGAATAGTGCAAAACCTATGTCTATGAGAAAGACCAGGAGGAATTTGAAACCAGACCACACAGAAGTGCACAAAAGGAAGGTCTTTACTCTTAAGTTAAGGGCTTCCTCTAAAGAGAGGCTCCCCTTTGTTATGCTCATAGGTTCAGATCAAATTATGCCTGATATCCACAACCTAACCTACAGTCTGTCCTGCATAAACTAAAGTGTTACTACTGATCACAAAACTGAATTAAAACTAACAAAACAAATCTGGGCTTTACATAATAGAAATGACGGTGAAAAACAGGTAACTTTAATAAACCAAGTGAATTAATGTTGTCTCTCAAGGGTGATAACATCTTGTGAGCGTGCCCTAAAACACATTTCTGCTTTGAAGGGAATGGAATGTAAAACAACAAAAAAGAGAACATGTTTTTCCCTTATCACTGAGGACAGACCTTCCCGCATTCTTATAAAGTCTAAAATGAGGAGTTCCAAAACTATCCCTGGTAACAAAGCACAGAGTTCACACATGGCCTTAGAATAGATGGGGCACGTGAATATGAATATACCCAATATCACCATAACACATGACTGACATATTACCTGCTGAATGAAGGGAGCAGTCAGCTTAGAGTAAATCAGTTTGAAATCATCCAGCCTCGTATGTCAACATGACAAAGACTTAGACTATACCCCAAAACAATCCAAACACTTGCTCTCTCAAGTTATGCAGACAGAGAAAAAGCAGCTTGTTTGATCCGCAGCATTGAGTCCCTGAGGCGCCACATGCTTCATTCCATCCCTCTTACTCGAGAGTTGTTTCCAGTTTGCATAGCTAAACGTTGCCAAACACCATGTGGCCAAGGCGCCATTTCCAGCCCCTGTTATTGATGATGACCTTTGTAGTGACACATCCCCTGTGAGAGGATCATCATCTAGCGTGCTCTGTGTCTGGATTAGCACCATCACTAAACGCTACAACGTGAGTCCACGTTCATCCATAATAAATCCTCGTGATCCTCATAATCCTCCATATTGTCCCTAATGGAAACTAGCTCCTAATGAATTCATCTGGGAGCATCTCCGTCCATCTCTTGTACTGTTCTTTCAAGATGCCTGCTCTGTGGCGAAATACAGAGGAAAGTCCTAGAGCACTGCAGAGTAACCCCTGGGAGACCTTTCCTGCACATTAACGAGGCGACTTTAATACACAGACTCTGTTATCACACATCGTACGTGCTTGTATTCACCAAGTCACAGCCCAACATAAATGGCCTTATGTCAAGAGAACAAAGCTTGTTGCAGTGTTTCAATCTATGGTTTAACGCTGACATTGTTGACACACACGATACTACACACACCGCTACACACACACAGCTTTACACACACCACTCTACACACACCACTCTACACACACCTGATTGGCAGCACAGTCAGCCAGACTCTCAACCTGTTCATTAACAACAACCATCAATGAAAACAGATGCAGTCTTCTAAACCATGGAACAACTCAGGGGTCTAGGCTTATTCCAGAGGCTCCCTTAGGCACATTGCTGAAGAAGAGTGATCTCACTGCAGGGCCTATATTTATATATATATATATATATATATATATATATATATATATATATATATATATATATATATAAAATAAAAAAGTAAGCCTTGTTCAGAGTGAGGAGATGGTTAATTGTCGGCGGATGGTTCTTGGCATGAAGCGGTTAGAGGTTTTAATGGAGCGTGTCGAATGCGTAATGTCTGTTGTGCTGGTCCTGTGACCCCTGTTTCGGCTCACCCCGGGTGTTTGTTGTTAGGGGTCATGAGGGAGGGAGGCAACGACAGTCTGGACACTCTCCGTGTGGCTACAAGCCAAACCGAAACACACGCTCTTTGTGGAGGCAGTCCTCTTCCTCTTCCTCCTCTTCGTCTGCCTCCTGCTGCCACAGCTGTGCTCCCCTCTGAGGGACAGAGACCAGAAAGAAATGTGAACCAAACAGCACAATTACTTTATGACTGCGCTGCTAAGTAGCAATGGCCTTCATACTCTCCATTGTAAATGTTATCATGTTAGTTGTCTTAAAATGTGCAAAATATAACAAGCACTGTTTATGAAAAATGTCTGTTGGTTGCATTGAAAACGCAATGTTCAACAACAAAAAAATAATACTGTAAATCTACACAATTCCAAAACAGTTATTCCACAGAGGATAAAAAAATCTTCAAATTCTTCAAGGACCATGAAAAAACAAATGTAGACAACATTTTGGAGATACAAATAAAATCCTGTGATGCCTTCTTGGAATAGACAGTGCTTTAACCTTGCGTAACTTTCTCTCCTTGTTTTTGCTTTCTGCACGCTGAGACTTGAAAAGGGGAAAATATTGATTGTACTGAAATAATTGTGAAGATGCTCACAATGACAATCCCAAACACAAACATCAAATATATTCCCCTAAAATAAGTTAGTAGTGGTTGTTTTTATCACCTCTTCTGATGGGAAAGAAGATTTTTGATGCACATGATCACATTTGTTAAATTACAGCCACACAACTAGTTCACCCAAGATCAAAGTTTACAGGCTTCATGAAGAGGGTGGGAATGGGTGAGAGAGTCTGAAAGTACACATTTGCAATGACAGCAAGTTATTGTCTCGATACAACACATTTGTAAGAGAATACTTTCTAGGGGGTGAATAATGAGAGGATCATAGAAGCTCAGTTTGCTGTTTTTAAAATGAAATATTAGTCATTTAAATCTTAGATGTCAACTATATGTATACTCTAATGACACCTAGAGACACGAGTTTGAAAGCATATTTTGTTTTCTCTCATCTGAGTTCAGAGCAGCAAATATTTTGTATGTCAGTTGGCCTAACTACAAAGGTCAAAAAAACAAATACTAATGAAATAGAGGCTGCTCCTGTCCTAGAGAAAACCTTGCACTTTTAACAGGAAGAGAGGAGATTGCTTGTGTTTGTAATCACTTTCTAGCCGTTTTTCCTCATAAGTTCCTAAACGTCTTTGGTCCCAGTACAAAAGAAAAGAAAAGAAAAAAGAAGCCTGTCCAAGCAGTCATGTTTCTTTTAACAAAGGGTAACTGACTAAGACAAGGTCATGCTATGTTTCTGTTCTCTAGTCGAAGAGCTCCTTTGAGGCCAGGGCCTTGTGGTTCCTGTAAGGCTTGTTACCGTGGCGGCGGTGCCAGCGGAGCTGTAAGCGTCTCCTCCACTAGTCATGTGCAAACACAGAATCCCATCTATCTTAACACGGCTCAGAGGTAAAGGGTCTCGAGCACAAGTGATAAATCCATCAAATCTTTGGTCTTAAATTCAACAAGGGAACCATTTTATATCTCCATTCTGTTCACCAGTGTTCTGCCCAAAGGAAATAAAACCTTTATGGAACCCTGGGCGGGTCTGTGCTGGGTGAGCGTCACATTGGCACAGAGGCTTTTTTGATTACCGGTGAAAATCCTTTGGGCAACTGTTTTTTTTTTGTTAAAAAGTAAGTCCTTAAGTCCTGTCTGAGTAACCATGGAGATAGGGTAAGTCCTGTCTGAGTAACCATGGCGACAGGGTAAGTCCTGTCTGAGTAACCATGGAGACAGGTTAAGTCCTGTCTGAGAAACCATGGAGACAGGGTAAGTCCTGTTTGAGTAACCATGAAGACATGGTAAGTCCTGTCTCAGTAACCATAGAGACAGAATAAGTCCTGTCTGAGTAACCATGGAGACAGGGTAAGTCCTGTTTGAGTAACCATGGAGACAGGGTAAGTCCTGTCTGAGTAACCATGGAGACAGGGTAAGTCCTGTCTGGGAATCCACGGAGACAGGGTAAGTCCTGTCTGAGTAACCATGGAGACAGAGTAAGTCCTGCCTGAGAAACCATGGAGACAGGGTAAGTCCTGTCTGAGAAACCATGGAGGCAGGGTAAGTCCTGAAGTCTGTGGGGAACAAAACAAATGTAAAAGAAGCTATGAGAGATAGGAACTGAGTTAAAAATAGTTGCAACACGCAATATTATGTCATTCTCAAGTTCCCATCCAGAAATGCAAATGGATTCATCTCAAAAATGAAGACGTGATTACTCCTGTCATCATCGTTTAAAAAGTGGTATTTTTTTATAGCTGGAATGCAATTCTAGTCAGTGATGTTTGATAACTAGTTGGCTGAGGTTTTGTATTTGTACTAAAGAATGGGGGATATAAAGGTCAGCATTTTTAACAGAAGGGGTTAAATGTCAATCAGTCAAGAAAGTTGTAGTCGAGTACATTATGAGAAATATGTAGTGTATGTAAACATTCGTAGATGAAATACATAACTACAACAAAAGGTTGGGAGCAGTAAAATGTTCCACAAAATAACGAATTTCAAGAGAGGTATGAAAAAGTCAGCAATTTTATGTACGCCCTGGAATGATTTAGAAACCAAGAATCCCCTTTTCTTCCCCTTAGGTGAAATGAACAAATATAGATGTAAATATTGAGAAGAGGGTAGCTGAGCTATTTACATAAGATAAAAAAAAAAAAAAATAATATATATATATATGTCTAACTGGCAAAGGCCTAAGCCAAGTGCTCTAAAGGAATATGCCAAGTACTCCAAAAGAATATGCCAGCTACTCTAAAGGAATAAGCCAAGTACTCTAAAGGAATATGCCAGGTACTCTAAAGGAATATGTCAAGTACTGTAAAAGAATATGCCAGGTACTCTAAAGGAATATGCCAGGTACTCTAAAGGAATATGCCAAGTACTGTAAAAGAATATGCCAAGTACTCTAAAGGAATATGCCAGGTACTCTAAAGGAATATGCCAGAGACTTCGGCAGTCAGTGCCAAACCCTCACTTCATCATGAAACATGGCCATAACAAATGGTGCCTGAGCCGTTGACCTTTGACCTTCCTTTTGACAGCATTGTGGACTGTCTCCATGTTCTATGAATCATTTTACACCCTGTGTTTTTCTTTGCTCAGTTCTGATGATTGCTTTAAGCTGGCCGAGGAATGAATGATCGCTCAAGGAGTATGACAATTCTTTAGTGGCCTTTTTGTTTTTCCAGGGTTACATTTGGGCAGTTTGTAATTTGCTAAATGTTGTACAGAGTGGGTGTATACAACCTTATAGTGTTCATCTATGTAACACTTGTATTGTACTGTGAGTTTAGAATGAGCACACATGATTTTACATAAGTAAGAATAACCATTTAAATGTAAGTTTTTATCTATGTGTTTATGGAACCATTAAAGCAAAATATATTAATATTTTTAAATAAATTCTACTTTCCACTTCTGTTTAATTATATGAGAATAATTAAACAGAAGAAAAAAACAATAGATATCCCACATTCACTAACTGACTAGAAAAAGAGTCAAACATAACAAAAACCTAAATAGTGTGAATAGACCCAAAAAATGCTGTAATAATACTTTGGGAAAAGTTCGAAAGCATAGGCCTTCTGTAGGACTTACTGCAGGGATTCTGTGGCACATGCTCATTGTTCAACCCTTCAAAAGGCTTTGTGTGACATTCTAAGAGGAAAATAGCCTTTCTATGGTCTTTAGAGGGGGGGGGGGGGGGGACAGTTCATGGGAAATGGGAAAATGGGAAAAACCTCAGAGTTCTATAGGCATCAATGGCATGTGGCTGAGTCAGGGCGTTTGGACAATGGGGCATTTTGCGGTCAGGTATAAAAGGAAAGGGGTTCAAACAGTTAGGACGTCAGTGAACGGCAGCAGCAGTAACATCAGCAACCCCAGCAGCAGCAGGAACCTCCATCCAACATGACTTCCTCCGGTGTCCACAAGATGATCTTCTACGAGCAGAGGAACTTCCAGGGTCGCTCCTACGAGTGCATGAGCGACTGCCCCGACATGTCCTCCTACCTGAGCAGGTGCAACTCCTGCAGGGTGGAGAGCGGCTGCTTCATGCTCTATGACCGCACCAACTACATGGGCAACCAGTACTTCATGCACAAGGGCGACCACTACGACTACATGAGCATGTTCAGGAACATGAACGGCGGCATCAGGTCCTGCCGCATGATCCCCATGCACAGGGGCAACTGGAAGATGAGGATCTACGAGAGGGAGAACTTCGGAGGCCAGATGCACGAGATGATGGACGACTGCGACTCCTGCATGGACCGCTACCGCATGTCCAACTGCATGTCCTGCAACGTGATGGACGGCCACTGGCTGATGTACGAGTTCCCCAACTTCAGGGGCAGACAGATGTACATGAGGCCTGGAGAGTACAGGAGCTTCAACCAGATGAGCATGCAGGGCATGGGTGGCATGAGGTTCATGAGCATGAGGCGCATCAGCGACTCCTGGTACTAGACGTCTCGTCCTAACAGCTGTGGTTCATGACCTAACAGAATAAAGAATTCTATGAAATGCTTTAGATGTCCTTTTCTTTTCGGCCACAACGATTGGTAGTGATACACTGATTAATCACTTCCTCCCTGCTATTTACACCAAAACACCTCAGTTTAACAGAACATATTATTTTATTAAAGGTTGATACGGTCTGAAATTCAACACAACGTTAAATATATGTGGTCATACACATCGAAAATCAATGTGACCATGGGACAATAATTTTGCCAACAAACAATGAATCCAAGCTACGTACCGTGCACATATATAAATGCCACATGATTTGAAAATACTCACTACGTAATGATAACCACAATATCATTATTTTAAAAAGAAACAAACACAATCTTTTAAAAATCTCATTCTAAATACAAAAAATACTGACATGGCTTGTCTTTAGAAAGATGTACTGACTGAGAAAAACAATGTCTAGGATTCCATAGAAATATAAACAAAAATATAACCACATCGCTCAAACAGCTCCGCCATTCCCCATGTATTCATAAAACGAATTATCTGCATTGATTAAAACCAGCAGTGACCTTTGAAAAAACGTGACTTGGTCAAAAACCAGCGGTATTGAGAGAAATCATAATTCTTTCAGAAACATTGGCTATTCCTGTTAGACATGTCGACATAAACCTTACAAATACTTCATGTGGAACAATTTTTGTTGTCAAATCCGGCTATGAATTACTTCAACAATCACATCACAGTTTAGGTCCTTCAAAATGAAAGGTTTTACAGCACTAATGACTGTAGTCATTCAATCTCTCTGTTGTTTACCTCTTTCAAAATAAAGTGTTAGCTATTGGGACCAGTCTTCTCCATCACATAACTCACACACACGTCCCTTGTGGATTTGAGTGAGGACTGAACCAAACCCACTCAGGAGTTTCGATATGCAATGTGGAATAAGGCCAGTCCATCAGACAAACAAGACAGCCAGGCATTCAGGGCAGTGACTCTGGGCAAGTGGCACGGACACACTGTCAACACCTTAAGGTGTAAAGAGACGCGCGCACGCACGCACGCACGCACACACGCACGCACACACGCACACACACACACACACACACACAAGTCCCCGTCTATGAGAAGCCCTTCCCCTTTGCGCTGAGTCTGCCAAGGTCCTCTTTGTCTGTGCCGATGACATCATCTGTATTGGCATGCCTCCGCTGTGTTCGCCATGTTCTCTCTCCTTCATACACGCTGCTATCCAGGCCTCTGGTCGGCTGCTTTTTGTCTGGTCTAATCAGTGCCTCTCTCTCGCTCTCTGTCTCTCTCTCTCTAGGACCCGCTCTGCCAAGAGGCTCTGAGAGGGAGTGGAAGACCTGATACAGTGAGAAGGTCTGTTGGCGGAGGATCCACTGCATATGGCTCAGATCAGCACAGCCTACAGAACCTAGGTCTTTCCCATGTATCAAGTCATCAGCACAGCCTACAGTACCTAGGTCTTTCTAGGTATTAGAGGTCATATTAAGCTTGCTGCTACAAAATAAAGGAAAGTACATCTGGACCTTAAATCAGGTTTAAACTGGAAAGGGGAAATAGTTGTCCAGTTTAATATTATATGACAGTTGAGAAGCATATATATATATATATATATATATATATATATATATATATATATATATATATATATATATATATATATATATATATATAGCATATAGCATATACAGTGCCTTGCAAAAGTATTCACCCCCCTTGGCTAGTTACTTATTTTGTTACATTACAACCTGTAATTTAAATGTTTTTTTTATCTGAATTTTATGTGATGGATCTGCACAAAATAGTCTAAGTTGGTGAAGTGAAATGAGGAAAAAATACATATTAAAAATTATTTTTTAAAATAAAAATCTGGAAATTGGCATGTGCATATGTATTCATCCCCTTTGCTATGAAGCCCCTCAAAAGTTCTGGTGCAACCAATTACCTTCAGAAGTAACATAATTAGTGAAATGAAGTCCACCTGTGTGTAATCTAAGTGTCACATGATCTGTCAGTATAAACACACCTTTTCTGAAAGGTCCCAGAGGCTGCAACACCACTAAGCAAGAGGCATCACACCATGAAGACCAAGGAGCTCTCCAAACAAGTCAGGGACAAAGTTGTTGAGAAGTACTAGTCAGGGTTGGGTTATAAAAAAATATCCAAATCTTTGATGATCCCGGGAGCACCATCAAATCCATCATCTTCAAATGGAAAGAACATGGTACCACAACAAACCTGCTAAGAGAGGGCCGCACACCAAAACTCACAGACCGGGCATGGAGGGCATTAATCAGAGAGGCAGCACAGAGACCAAAGGTAACCCTAAAGGAGCTGCAGAGTTCCACAGCAGAGACTGGTGTATCTGCGCATGGGACCACAATAGGCCGTACACTCCATAGAGCTGGGCTTTATGGAAGAGTGGCCAGAAAAAAGCCATTACTTAGTGTTAAAAATAAGATGGCACGTTTTGAGTTTGCCAAAAGGCATGTGGGCGACTCCCCAAATGTATGGAGGAAGGTGCTCTGGTCAGATGAGACTAAAATTGAACTTTTCGGCCACCAAGGAAAACGCTATGTCTGGCGCAAACCCAACACATCCCATCACCCCAAGAACACCATCCCCACAGTGAAACATGGTGGTGGCAGCATCATGCTGTGGGGATGTTTTTCAGCAGCAGGGACTGGGAAACTGATTCGAGTCGAGGGAAAGATGGATGGTGCTAAATACAGGGATATTCTTGAGCAAAACCTGTTTCAGTCTGCCTGTGATTTGAGACTGGGACAGAGGTTCACCTTCCAGCAGGACAATGACCCGAAGCATACTGCTAAAGCGACACTCGAGTGGTTTAAGGGGAAACATTTAAATGTGTTGGAATGGCCTAGTCAAAGCCCAGATCTCAATCCAATTGAGAATCTGTGGTCAGACTTGAAGATTGCTGTTCACAAGCGGAAACCATCCAACATGAAGGAGCTGGAGCAGTTTTGCCTTGAGGAATGGGCAAAAATCCCAGTGGCAAGATGTGGCAAGCTCATAGAGACTTATCCAAAGCGACTTGCAGCTGTAATTGCCGCAAAAGGCGGCTCTACAAAGTACTGACCTTAGGGGGGTGAATATTTATGCACGCTGAAGTTTCTGTTATTTTGTCCTATTTGTTGTTTGCTTCACAATAAAAAAAAAATCACATCTTCAAAGTTGTAGGCATGTTCTCTGGATGAAATGATGCAAACCTTCAAACAATCCATTCTAATTCCAGGTTGTGAGGCAACAAAACATGAAAAATGCCAAGGGGGGTGAATACTTTTGCAAGGCACTGTATATATATATGATAGTTGTGTAATGCTTTACGCTTTAAATATGTTTTAGTGCCCAGTCTGTGGCAGTTACATGTTTGTGAGGGTCATGTCGACTGGCTCTGCTCAGTCTTGTCCACAAGAGGGAGCTACTTATTGGCTTCTGCTCATCACATACCAAGTCATGCCCTAACACCTTTCCTCAAATCAAAAAGACGGTCAATCTTGAATGACAAAAAGCAAAAGCAATAAAGATATTCACCACACAAAAAGGATCATGTCTCCCACAATAAGGTAAAATACCAGGTAAAGGACATTTAGGCCAGGCCATCAGGCAAGAACACACAACACTGTGTGCTCCCAGAGAGACAACATCAAACTGCAGTCACAGACAGAGGAGTTGGATGGGTCTCCTGGCAACACAGAGGGATTTAGTCACGGTATGTGAGTAATCCTTCGTCTAGCAGTGTGCTATTTCAAGTGGTTTTAGAAATTCCTTGGGGAGTAAAGGTCATCCAAAAAACTTCAATAATGTACTTGAACTAACACAAAAGTAGTGATGAAATAGGAGAGATTCAAATGTATGAGGTTGTAAATTCTAAATGTAACTGAATTCTTCATGGATTATTCCACTATTCTCTCTGATTATCTCGAACATAGACAAATGATACTTATTATCAAAGAGTAGTAATAAAACAGTTTTCTGTATGTGTTCTGCCGCTCTATGGTCATTTGTGGATAATGTATGTTTGATTAAGTTCTGGCTAATACCCAACATCTTTACCTAGACCTGGCCTCCTTTACCTGCAACATGGTCAAAACTTACTCATATTATAAAGGCATGCTCTCTTTCAAAATACTTGTTGGGCCTTCAATACATATTTTATTTATTTATTTATTTTTATTAAATAAAAATAAAAACATAATAATAAAAAGGACATTCTCTGAATGTATGTGAGGGAGCACATGTATGTGAAAGAGTACATGTACTGTATGTGATCTTTGGTAGAATCAAATGTTGAGTAAAGTGTGCTAGCAGTGCACTCAAGTAGCCTGCCTGGTGCTGCTGTGTAAATTGGAAACAGGTTTTGCTTTGCTAAGCATTCCTTTAACCACAATACCTTTTTTCTACAACAGAATGCGGTTACAATACATCATGTGTAATTCACCCCACAGTTCTTTCACAACGACATACGCAGACTCATAGAGCTAAGTTAAACGTTTAAACAAATACTTGATAGAAGATTATTACATCAAATATCAAAATGAAAGGTAAATAAATCTGTTCCAATAATAAATAAAAAATGTCTTGTGACAGCACTAGTCATGAGGGTATACAATTAAAGCATCAAGTCTGATAGTGACAGTAGGGCTCTACCTTCTGGTTTACTTGGGTATTGTAGACATAATTCATGCAATTCCTTTCTATGTTTTTTTACGTGTAAATACATTTGAACTTTGAACTCTTAGCAAATCCATCTTAACAGCAACATGTATCTGATGGTGTATGCTAGTAGAGAGTTACAACAAAATGCCTTTTAGAACGTATGTTCAAAGTCCTGGACATTACTACATACAAACTGTCAAAATCCAAGGCTTGTTTTTATTTTAAAAGAAAAAATATGACACATTTAAATAGCGTGTAGTTAAAAAATGGTTAATAATTCAAGTATTAAGTACTATTGGCTTATAGAACATCCAGCCGCAGCCACAGTTTCTGTATGGCAGGGATGTAGCAACAACAAACCTTTGATGGGGGAGCGGTTGACTATATGGACGACAAACAGTGGTGTTCTGCAAGGATTTATGTTAGACTGCACTATCACACTGATATGTGTAGATACCATTTTCTCAAAGTTATAAAAGTTTGATTTATTTCAGTCAAGGAGCATTTTGTCAGTCAACCCTCCAACTGGCAGGCCAGAGCTGGAATAACGACTTACAAATCTGATATGTTGGTGTTGGTTTTCAATAATAAAACTATGGAAATAAACATAAAAATACGCACTCGTTTTCCCACAACACCCTTTGAGAAGGGAGAGACCTTCTAGAAGAACCCCTGCTGTTTTAAAAGGTCTGGGAACAAACACACAGGCTTTCAGAAAAGAAAAACGTCTGAGAGAAAAAAAACATGCTCGCAAAGTCAAATGTTGTCACTCCTTTGTGCTTTTTACAACATTTTTACTTCATACCAACTCTAGTGGTATAAAGTGTATTAATGCAATCGTGTTTTGCAAAACTACAATATATCAAATTGAGAAATACTCTAGACATGTTTTTGAAAGCTGAATAACCCAGATCGGGGTGGGGGTGGGGGGATAAAACGTCAATTAAGTATTTTGAAACAGCCTTTGGCAACTTTGAAGTAGTCAATGCTATGTAGAGTAGGCCTATTTAGTTTGGCTAAAACTGAAGCATTTCAGCCATCTTGCAGTGGACTACATGGAATACCATTGCAGATTGCAGACAGTAATGTTGTGCAGGTTGTAAAAGTTGAGAACTTTATAAAAAAACACACCTACAAGTGGCAGTGAAGAATAAAGAACTTAGTGTGTAACCAATCACTAACACAATTCACCAGCTTTTGTGCAGGTTCTCATAAAGTAGGAATCTAAATTATAGCGATGTAATCACTCATCAAGCCCAATGAAAAAGCATCGACCTCGAAAATGCACCAATAATGTTGTAGTATCGCCGTCTCCATATCTACCCAGGAGATCTCAAACGTGCCAAAGTAAAGAGACCTTTTAATTTAGCCGTCTCTTGGTTTGTGCTCTCCTCAGTGAAATGAAATCCAATACTTTCAAATGACGTGGCTGAATGTGTAGAACTTCGGCTGCCATGTACTATAAGCTAGTTCTGAAGACTCTCATTCCAAGAAATATTCTGAACCAATGTTAATCAGGCCAAGTGGGGAACTAGAGCTGGGAAACACATTTGATCTTAAGCTATGTACTGGCTATTCACAATCATTGTGTATACTTTGGAGAACTATATTAAAAACAAGAACAATGTATCTGTCCTTGAAAGATTTACTAATCTTCCGCTAAAGTCAAATGTGTTTAGTCTGTTTAACAAACACAAACAGTCAGAGAGTGTGAGATAGAGCTGACATATTACTGCTGACAGAACTGAACGAGGCGGCTATTCCACAGACATAATTATATTTCTTTCTTTCTTGGCCTCATTTGATTTTGGCTAAATCATGTGAACATCAACAATGGCTATACAAACATTTCCAGAAATCTAAATAAGTGACCTGATATATGGGCAAAGAAATGATTGGACCAAATGATTGCATAAAAAAAATGTTCAATGCAATTCAGGAAATATTTGGGTTTCATGACATCATGACATACAATTTGTTTTCTAACATACCTCCATCGATCTACAAGTAGTCCACTGTACACATGGTACATTTGCTTCAAGTTATCTAGAGACTGAAAAAGAGACACCCCCTATATTTGTTAGCACTGGGTTTGTTGGTTCTGGAAATGAGTGCACGGACACTGAGGTCCAACAACAGCTGGAGAGTTCTGCCAATGGAGAGGTCCATAAATATTGTTTGGACTGCAAGTAAGGACCATACTTTATCGAAATGTGAACGTTAACAAAAAGTTTACTCGAATGTTTATGCACACTCAACAAATTAGAAATTATGGTAGAAATTCAAGGCTAAAAGGTAAAAAGCAATGTGAGCTTTTCAACAACCACAAAATGTCATTTTAGCGCTTGTCACATATGTTCTTTCCCCACATTGTTGTTTAACTCAGACCATTCCAGGTCAGCATGCTTTTCACCTAAATGCATGGTAAGGGTTTCCATTTTAGAAAGCCAGGGCTTTGGACAACACTGGCTCAAACACGCTTAGAGGGTGCTCTCCAACTTGTTAACTTGTTAAACAAAATGACGTGATATTTTGTAAGAGAGCTTAGATGCTGAGAAAGAGCGGCATCTGGAACCAATGTTATGTGTGTCACTCACATCCAGACAAAAGTGAACGGTGAAACCAAACAATCACGGAGTAAAAATCAGTTAAAGGCAAAACGAAGGTTATGAACTTTATGCTTCGGTTCTTCATACAGCTATATGGAAGTGTCATGAACTTAAAACTGCAATTGATGTACACAAAAAATGTATATGACAATACAAACAGTAACACTAACATAATCCTAATAATATCCCTAATATAACAATACAAAAAATAACACAAAGATAATACTATCAATATCACTAACCTAACGAATCAAAAAATCCCACTAACATCATTTTGACAGTGTTAACTTCTGTACAGTACGTACACCAACCCTAACTTAACTGGCTATTGGACATCATAGGCTTAGTGTTTGTAACATATAATTGGCGTGCATGTTCCTGGACCTAACCCAAAGAATGAAACATCCTCACAGAGACATTACGGTCTACAAAAGACAGTAGTGTATTAAACACTAAAACACTAATGTGTTTAATACCATATTCATGTACAGACAAGTTTGAACCTCTGTGGGGTGAATGTCTTATAAACAATCATTTGAATATACAACCTAGGGACAGGAAAGGCCTAGATGTCCTAAAGATTAAGGCAGGACTTACAGCATGAGAGGCTGGTTACTACTGGTTACACAACCCCTAGCTTGACTAAATAATAAAATAATATAAACTAAAATAAACTCCCACTCCATGATCCTAATGATCTCCAATGCTAGCCTTGACGCAGGTGCAGCTTCACTTGCCTGGATAACCAATCAACTTACTTTGTTTTGAAGGACAGAATATATCTATAATCCCTGGAATTGTAAAAAGTGGGGAGACAATGCACTAACGAAGTATATGCTAGATAATGAATATTATTTAAAAAAAATTTTATAATTGCATAAATGTTTTCACTTCAACTTTCCTACAATAAACATCCAGAAAGGGCCCCATATTGTGGTGCAGCAGCAACAAACAATGCCAAAAATGTATTCATAAAGGCACAATAAGAAAAAGGCACGTTGGGAAATATAATGAAAATACAGTTTTCTGGACAGATAATGGCAACGGAAAATGTGTGCTTATAGATAGTAATAGAAATGGAGATGGATCTATAATAGATGGAACAAAAATAAACAAAATGATTGAAACCTGTTTCAGTTTTACTTGCAGTTATGATTAGAAAGATCTTGGGCTGCCATTGATGTAATGTTCCCCCAATGCTGCCGACCCATTGGTCAACTAATTCTGCTAACGAGGTGTCTACCAATCTCCTTTTGTTTATCAGTCGATGTCAGCAAAGATGTCGAATCTAAGGGCGTTTGAAAACTCTCCCACAAACATTGCTTAAATTAAGCAAGAAAAAAGCTATCCGTATGCCTGGAATTGATTGTAAGCCTTGAGTTTCACCCAGTATTTGGTATAAATCATTTAAATTAGATATAAGTTTAGAAGTTAAATTAGATATAAGTTTTCTTTCTTTAATATTAATCAACAAAAAGTGCTGACTTTGGGCATGCATAGTCAATCTTTTTCACATCTAAATATTTATTTAGATATCATCATCATCATCATCTTCATCCGCTTTGTCCGGGGTCGGGTCGCAGAGGTAGCAGTTCCAGCAGGGCATCCCAAACTTCCCTTTCCTGGGCCACATTAACCAGCTCTGACTGGGGGATTCCAAGGCGTTCCCAGGCCAGTGTGGAGATATAATCCCTCCACCTGGTCCTAGGTCTGCCCGCGGCCTCCGCCCAGCTGGACGTGGCTGGAACACCTCCCTCGGGAGGCGGCCAGGTGGCATCCTTACTAGATGCCCGAACCACCTCAACTGGCTCCTTTCTACGCAAAGAAGCAGCGGCTCTACTCCGAGTCCCTCACGAATGGCTGAACTTCTCACCCTATCCCTAAGGGAGATGCCAGCCACCCTCCGGAGGAAATTCATTTCCGCCGCTTGTATCCGCGATCTCGTTCTTTCGGTCATGACCCACCCTTCATGACCATAGGTGAGAGTAGGAATGAAGATAGACCGGTAGATTGAGAGCTTTGCCTTCTGGCTCAGCTCTCTCTTCGTCACAACGGTGCGATAAAGCGACTGCAACACCACACCCGCTGCTCCAATTCTCCGGCCCATCTCTCGTTCCATTTTCCCCTCACTCGAGAACAAGACCCGAGATACTTGAACTCCTTCACTTGGGGTAAAGACTCATTCCCTACTTGGAGTAGACAATCCATCGGTTTCCTGTTGAGAACCATGGCCTCAGATTTGGAGGTGCTGATCCTCATCCCAGCCGCTTCACACTTGGCTGCGAACCGATCCAATGAGTGCTGCAGGTCGCAGACTTATTTAGATATAATATTATTTATTTATTAAAAACTCTTTTCAATTTATTTCTCAAACAAAAGTTATTGGTGACTTTTTTCATATCAAGTGAAAAAAAACACCAAATTTGATGCATCGTCAAACCAGGAGATACCACCAATGGCTTCTATAGAGAACCCTATCAGTGTTTCAATGTGTGAGGCTGCAAAGCAAACCCTAGCTGCAACAACTGTGAGAGTCTCCCATCCCCACTTAAAAAATATGCACATCACCCGTTGAAAAATTCAAACTCAAAAACAGTTATTATCTCCATCATTTCAATATACCCGTCAACTGCACTTCTCGGTTTTTCCTCCAGTTTAATTGAAAATTTAATTATGAGGTTCAAACTAAACCTTAGTTTATCTTACACACCTGACTACGACAAGCATATGTAACAGTACTTGTACACCTAAGTAAGGCATGTACTGGGATAATCTAAATTGTAACACTAGAAGGCCTACATTGTATTTTGTGCAATGTGAAACAACATGATAAATTATCCTCTAGTGATGGATGGTTATTGAAAATTCATGCAATATTTCCAAATAGCCTTAATAAATATCAGATTTGCATGCTTCTGACAGGTATGGTCTCATCTACTGAAGGCATTGCACCATATATGACGTAGTAAAATTGAAAACATTTGGCTTGTGAAAAGGAGCTTGCTGTCTTATAGAGTGGTCTTTAGGGAGGAAGGTCTGCAGAAGATCTCCAGCGATTAATAAAAGCCCTGTTAGTGTCTGGTGAAACAGGGCATAAGCAACATAACAGATCCATTTAGCAACTATCATAGCTCATAAATAAAGAGGTCCAGTTGCATGAGTGGTAAGGTGCTGGTTCAATATACTCAATGTGTGTGAGTGCGTGTCAGTGTGTGTGTGTGTGTGTGTGTGTGTGTGTGTGTGTGTGTGTTAGTGTGTGTGTGTGTGTGTGTGTGTGTGCGTGTGTGTGTATGTGTGAATGTGTGGGGTGACTATGTTGTTAGAAGGGCATTGTGAAGTCACATCTGAATCAAAATCGAGAGGCAGGGGAGGACAACAAAATGCCATGTTGATTAAAGTAGCAAGAGATGACCTCACTGCATTTCTATAGTGCACTGTAGGCATCCAAAAAGTGAACTATGCTCAATCCCATCCTAGTGTGAGGGCAATGGAGATCAGTTCATCTACAGATGTGGTAGCATAGACAATATAAAAGGCCTGTCTAGTATTTGGGTCAGAAAATAAAATCTTGGACAAGGGTGTGCCTGTGAAATAAAAAGTCTTATTGTTCTTTGTTCAACAATTTTGGATGAGGCAATGTGCAGAATTAAACGTGCCTCGATGCAACAGTTAAAACTCCAGTGGAGGGAGAGAAAGTCATTTGAAACGCATCGCTGCAGCCTTCCTCTGGCACGCGAGAAACAGCTCCTCAGAATTCCAGGACTCTGACCTCGGTTCCAGAAGCAGATTTATAGGTATCAGGAGGGCATGTGAGGGGAGATAGTGTACCGAACAGAACACAGAATCACAAGGTCAACCAACCAGTTCAGTCACGTTTTCCACCATTTGTAAAGTTGGAAAAAATATGCATATTATAAATGCCTGTTTATCATGTTTTAAAATTTAAATTAAAATAATAGTAATGTTAATAAAAATGTTGATGTCTCTCTTTAGCAAACAGACCAATGCATTAGTGTTGAGCTCAGTGTTGAAACTAACAGGCTCTCTCATCATGGTCTTCAAAGGGACAACAACTAGGAATGTGTTTTACATAGTGTCACGTTCATTAAAAGACAGACATCACTGATTGGTTTACTTGGAATGGAAATAAACCGCATGGAAAATGAACAGATTTTCACGCCACATGTCTTGGCGACCGTGCACCTGACCCCGTCACAACCGTGGCGTCTACCTGTTAAATGTCAAAATAAGTAGTGTTCCCTCTGTACAGTGTCCTTGAGTTACTAGGAAAGGTGCTTATAAATCCCATGTTTTATTGTTAAAAACCAATGAGTGAATTAGACCCCTAACAGACCGCGCGAGAACATCTGCTCACTTTCAAACTGATGCACTGTCTACTCACGCTACACATCCTATACCCTCAGGAAGGACAAGCAAAAGCATCTGGCTCGAACAGATGATAAATGAGATTGAGGCGAAAATAATTGTGGAAATTATACTCCACTGGCCCATCAAGTCTCAGCATGCTCACAGTCAAATCAACATAGAGCAACTATAGGAACAGCTGCCAGCTTGGTCACAGAGTGTGTCCATCATTTCATTGAGGAATCAAATCGCTGGACAGCTTCATCGACCTAACCGTTTGTAATGCTTGGCTCTGAGTTTAACACCACACAGGGATCTCTGCATGCATGCCTGTCTCTCTGCCACGAGACGTGATCTAAAGGCCAAACCCGTCCCAGGCAAACATATCCAACGTGCAAAGCAGGGCTGTTTCTCTACCAGACTTCACATAATCTTTATTTTGGCTTCCACTAGTTCATTTTTCTGCTAGGCGTCTGAACTGCTGTCCAGGGCGTACGGAGAACGCATGCAATGTGTCTACAGCTGAAACAAAAGATAAGACAGAAATGGACAGTCAAAAAAATTAAATCCTAAGCAAGTACAAAGCACCATTCAATCATATAAAATAGTTTTGTGTCATACTCTCATATCTCAAGAACAGTTTGACACTTACAAAAGCAATGACTTCATCAACAACTTTCAATTTGTATCATAGCGCAGCTGTAAATGTTTCAAAGGGCAGCCACCTTGTATTTTTGTACAATTAGGGCTCGATTCATGACGTGTTTTACAGCAGTGGTAAAAGGCTCTCCTTATGGACGTGGTGCAGAAGCTATATGGAGTCGAGATGAAAAGCTCATCTCTCTGACCAGATGACCGATTACTAATTTATATTTCAACACATCTATGAGCACACACTATTATTTCACTGACTGTATTATACAACATTGTATTTCTATAAATTAATGTAGATCCTGTGGTCTCTATCCCCCACCAGAGCCCAAAACTAAACCTAGGTCTGCAGGCTGGCCGAAGAACAATACTACAGGCTCTACTTGATGAAAAAATTAAAAGGTCTAGCTGGCCAGTTTGATCATTGTACACTGGGTTCCCTGCTACCTGCAACTTCATCCCCTGTCTTCTTCTACCCAAGGAATCTGGCCACAAATCAATCCAAACAATTTAAAATCTATATTACTGAGAATATTATATTTGAAACATTAAGGCATGCATGCTATTTGTATGGTTTACAGTAGGCTTTTGTTTAGGCAAATTCTGCCAGTATCAGTTCCATTGCATTTATTATTCAATTCTGTGAAACAGCTTAAATGTAAAACAAAACAAAAAAACTATCTCGATATAAATCTTAATGCATGTGAATTAATGATTGATAAGGTTCAACTAAGATGCTAACCTATGAAGTATATGTTCAAGAGGTACATATACAATCTATGGCGCGCACCTGATGGGTTTTCCCTTCTCCCTCTAACACAAACCTCTCATTGTGTTAATTACTGACCTGAACAAGACTTGTGAGGCAGAAACGGTGCAATGGGGGCTTATCTCCAAACCATTACATACAGCTTTTAAAGAGAAATCTTTAAATGACCTGGGTGCAGCATCAGTTTGGAGTTCATCACAGCAAAACCAAGTTTGACAACATTTTTCATAGATACATTAATAGAAAGCATGCATTTGGTTGGATAGAGCCAAAGACAACCCAAATGACGACTGAGAGGCAAACTGTAAATATAGCTTGCAGACATTTGGATCTGAAAGTGTTTAACCAGCTGAAGATTCAAAGGATTTAAGGACAAATAACACATTCACACTACTTGAAAGAGGAAGGTCTTGATTTTCCTGTGAACTTGTTTTAACAGCTGCTGTTATTGCAGGAATGAGGAATCTTTTGATATTGTATTTCTTTGTGTAACACCAAAAGCTACAAAATAGATCCTTTGTTGCAATTGGTAATGGTTATTTCAATTAAATAAACCAATAAACAAATTAAACTTCTTAAAATGTAAAATCCCAAATGAGTGGGGAAATAAATTAGTGATGTGGTAATCAAAATAAAAAGGGGACAAATGCGTATCTTTATGAATTGAATAATGATGAATATATCAACGTGTGTTAATACATCCGCACAGAAATGCCCGTCCTTTATTATGTGGACGTAGACTGCACTGACATGTAACATTTTATAATATTGATAAATACGTTTAATTAATTCGCAGTGTGTGAATTATACCGAGTCATAGTTATACCCAATATAATTTTGACTTTTATATTGTATTATATATAGTTGCTGATGCAAAACCAGATAGGGGAAAAGGGTTATGAAAGCCCCAAAACATTAAAGTTACATCTAGCATGACAATTTAGCATTAATTAGCCAGGCAAAGTAGCTTAAATTGTTCATATAACAATAAGGTTAGGAAAGGGGTTGTGCCTAATTTAGGGTCATATAGTAATTATTAGCAGTCAGCCATCTATCATTGCTCCCGGCATCCCTACTGATGAAGACGGCCTATTGGACGCGTGTAAATATTCGATGCGTCATCGAACCTTTTCGTGACCTTAAAGTGGGCGTGACGCTTACAATGTAGACGTACTGGAACAGCCCCTATGTGTAATCAATGGAAGATGGCGACTCGACTCCTTCAGAGATGTGCTAGTGGCCTAGGTCAGGCCAAAAGGGGAGCCCAGTCTAATGGCCAGATCGTCATTTTAAGCAGGTCTGAGTATGATCATTCAATGAGTATTTAAAGTTTGCAAATCTTGCGAACGGTTTAAAGAAATGCGTGGTAGGTTGGCTGTCTAGCTTAGCAAAGCCCTTCTGGCAACCAACTTCCAAGAGCCTTCGTTAGCTATCATATAGCCTGTTCCTGATTAGCATTTGCAAAGCTAAATGAAGCGTCTCATTTCTTTGAAATTAAGCTTATTCGCATGCTTGTGCAAACAAGATGTCTATTGGTACTGCTGTTACGTTTCACTGCATTGCCTAGTGGTTCTACTGCAATAGTTATGACTGCCAAAAAACATTCTAGGTTAATGTTAGCTTGTTATGTTTCTGTTTGGAAAAAGGCAGTCACTGAAGCTCAAGGTCAATAATGTTTGTCCATGCAGTCTATGTTATGGATAGCTTTGGAAAACACAGCTAGTCATTCGTTGCCCAACCTCGCTTGAAACACTGTCTCTTTGTCCTCTGAAATACCTAATAACTGATCTATCCAGTGGATTCGTATTACCTTCCATACTAGATAAGTTGACCCTGTGTGTGGCAGCATTTAGCCTACCCGGCCAGTTTGCTTGTTTGACCATGAAAACATTTTCTACATTGCCAAGAAACCAGCCACAACTTCAGCATATCAAAAAGCATAAACCCCTAATTCAAGTTATGGTTTTAAGGCGGTGTCTGGTTGCTAATACAGCTATTTTTGTCTCTAGAGGGTTGGCATCTTCAAGTAACAGGGGCACAGAAGACAGCTGGTTCAAGTCACTTTTCGTGAGAAAAGTTGATCCCAGAAAAGATGCTCACTCACATTTGCTGACCAAAAATGAGGAGAGCAATCTGTACAAAATTCAGTGTAAGTTGAGTGCAAAAGCCATTGCCAATGTAATTCTGTATGCCAGCGTAGTTGCAACACTAAGTTTGTACTTTTTTTCAAATAAGAATGTTTTAATGTCTTTCCCCCTTTTAACAGTCCACAATGTTAAACCAGAGTGTCTGGAAGCATACAATAAGCTTTGGTGAGTGTACTACATAGCCCACAAATGTGTGTTGTGTTTATGAGTGAACAAAAAATTGTGTTTGCTATTGACTATAAGGCAAAAAATCTCTGCTGTAGCTTGGACTGCCTTTTGTCCTGCTCTGCTTAACAGGCCTGCTTTAAAGTCCTTTTTCCCTGTAAGGTGACAGGCATCCTGGCAAAACTATAGTGTTTTTGGTAATGCTTATGTATACACTTTAGATTACTGATAGGAACGGTTTACCTAGAAAACAGTCAATTGTCGTCTGGTTTAGTGATGTCTAAATGCTACAATCAAACAGAGAGGACATTCACTGCTCCTCTTTTGTTGTGAACTTTCAAAACTATGATTGGTAATAGACAAGACAATAGTTAGTGGTAGTTCGCTTTAGTCATTTACGTTTTTGTTTTAACATCATTTAGATTCTCTGGCTTATTTCCTATGATAGTGTTAGTTTAGGGTTGAGTAAACGGTTGTTCTCTGTGATCTCAAACAGTGAGGATGTCTTTCCTTCCATCCATGCCGATAAGTCCTTGCCCTGTGAACTGGTGGGGACCTGGAATACGTGGTATGGGGAGCAGGACCAAGCTGGTAGGTTGGTAAATCACTGCGGGCCGGCGTGTATCAACAGAGATAGATAGTGTGTGTGTCTGTGTTATGAATTGTGTGTCTGTTTAACATATGTTTGTGTGTGTGTGTGTGTGTGTGTGTGTGTGTGTGTGTGTGCGTGTGTGCATGTGTGTGCGTGTTGACCTCAGCATGGATACATGTCTCACTGCACTGTAACATCTTATTGCTGATGCACATGCAGTAGAAAATGTATGGATGCAAACACTTGAGTATAAAACCCTATTGGAGCCAATAACAATGATTGTCTTGGTGCCAAGCTGTTAGTAATACACAAGGTGAAACCTCATGACCACTTAAACGTCGTGTGTTGTTTTAACCAGTTCACATGTGGAGATACAGTGGAGGCTACCAAGCTCTGACAGAGGTGATGAACAAGTTAAGACAGAACAAGGTAAAATAATACCTCTTACAATATTACAGTATTTAAATTTTAAATCTTACAGTGTTTACATTTAAACTAAACACAGATGTCTCTAAACATGGTGACGTCTGTCAATAGGAATTTACAGAGTACAGAAAGGAGAGAGGAAAGATGCTGTTGTCACGCAGGAACCAACTGCTGTTAGAGTTCAGCTTCTGGAACGAGCCAGTCCCCAGACAGGGGCCGAACATCTATGAGCTAAGGTCCTATCAGCTCAGAGTAAGTACGACTGGAACATAGTTTATCACTAACACAGATAACTAACCCTATGAGCTAAGGTCCTACCAGCTCAGAGTAAGTACGACTGGAACATAGTTTATCACAAAGACGGATAACTCTGACCCTATGAGCTAAGGTCCTACCAGCTCAGAGTAAGTACGACTGGAACATAGTTTATCACAAAGACCGATAACTCTAACCCTATGAGCTAAGGTCCTAACAGCTCAGAGTAAGTACGACTGGAACATAGTTTATCACAAAGACCGATAACTCTAACCCTATGAGCTAAGGTCCTAACAGCTCAGAGTAAGTATGACTGGAGCATAGTTTATCACAAAGACGCATAACTCTAACCCTAACATCTGTGAGCTAAGGTCCTACCAGCTCAGAGTAAGTAAGACTGGAACATAGCTTATCACAAACACAGATTAAATCTTAGAGAAGGCGATTGTTTTTCTCTTCACATCAGAGAGAAACTGTGTAAGGCTTAAGAAGGAGTTATGCAATACAAGGAATCACTAAATTCTTCTTATATTTGATCCGTTTACTTGGTCACGATAACTAAAAATGTACACCAAAAAAGATGACTCATCTCAATTGTTTTGAATTCAATTATAATAAATCAGTAATAATTGCTGTAATAAATGTTTCTTTTTGTTTTTCTATTCTCCAGCCTGGAACCATGATTGAGTGGGGAAATTACTGGTAAATCTGTCAAAAGATTACATTTACATTTCTCATCAGTAGTTACAGATCAGTTGCTTTTAATTAAATCTCCTTCCAGCCCTGACTTTGTCATTATCGAGAGTAGCTCCACTGAGAGAGACTATTTTGAGAGCTCTGTGCCACACATATTTAAGTTATGTCTATTTTTTTTAGTTCCATAACTAACGGAGATCTAAAAGATTGACAACATTACCAACTACGTTTGCCACTTGGTAGGAGCTTGAACGTAATGCTTTTTAAACAGGAGAGTGAGATCTGGCAATATCACTCCTAGGTTTTTTCTTCATTGTGCTCATTCTTTACTTTATAGTAATTGTTATGAATATGTCTGCCAAAACTAGTTAGTTAAATATTGATTTTCTACCTCCTCCCTCCACTCCTCAGGGCCAGAGCCATTGGCTATCGTCAACACAACAGAGAAGCTGTGGGTGGCTTCTTCTCCCAGATCGGACACCTCAACATGGTGCATCACCTCTGGGGTAGGAGTTACAGTATTAAACTCAACATGCTACATCACCTCTTGAGTAGGAGTTACAGTATTAACCTCAACATGGTGCATCACCTCTGGGGTAGGAGTTACAGTATTAGCCTCTACATGGTGCATCACCTCTGGGGTAGGAGTTACAGTATTAAACTCAACATGCTACATCACCTCTTGAGTAGGAGTTACAGTATTAACCTCAACATGGTGCATCACCACTGGGATAAAAGTTACAGTATTAAGCTCCACATGCTACATCACCTCTGGGGTAGGAGTTACAGTATTAACCTCAACATATTGCATCACCTCTGGGATAAGAGTTACAGTATTAACCTCAACATGGTGCGTCACCTCTGGGCAAGGAGTTACAGAATTAACCTCAACATGGTGCATCACCTCTGGGGTAGGAGTTACAGTATTAACCTCTACATGGTGCATCACCTCTGGGCTAGGAATTACAGTATTAACCTCAACATGGTGCATCACCTCTGGGGTAGGAGTTACAGTATTAACCTCAACGTGGTGCATCACCTCTGGGGTATAAGACAGTGATACCTCCACACAGACTTAGAATAATCAAACTAATCCATCTATGAGTTACAGTATTGAGTGTTAACGTGCCATCTTAACACTTGTAGCTTACCCAGACCTTCAGTCACGAGAAGCTACGAGGAACGCAGCATGGCAGCACGAAGGCTGGGATGAAGTGGTGTATTATACAGGTGAGCAGAGGATCTATCGCCACGCATCAAATCGTTTTATTAGATGCAGTAGATACGGTACCAGTCAAAAGTTTGGACACACGTTCCCATTAAAGTGAATGGGAAAGTGTGTCCAAACTTTTGACTGGTGCTGTAAATAATCATATCGAAAAAACTGTTATAAATGAGTAATTCTTTATTTTTGCATGCTTGTCTTATTTTGTAACCCATTTAGAAATGTTACCTGGTTTATTCTTGTTTAATGCTCAAGTATATTTCTTGCTTTGTATGTATTTTTTTCTTTATGTAAATTGTGAAAGGGCTTGCGTTATTCTGCGTTTCTTTCAGTTCCTCTTATTCAGCACATGGACTCCAGGATCATGATCCCATTGAAGGGGTCCCCGTTACAGTAGACCAGGGGGTCTGGTGCTACAGAAGATACACCAAAATCGCCCATTTTTAAATGTTGTTTTGAACGTCCCAAGATGTCACTGCTGCGGTGACTACATCCTGTCAATGTTGCCAACCAACCCTTCTGATTATTTATTTTCTGTTACGTCAGCCTTTGTATTACTTTACAACAGCAAGCAAGAAAAATGTCACCCAGCCACAGGAGGCAGGACGATTTTAAGACCCAATGAAATGGTAGTTTATTACTCATGCCATTGGAAAGAAAAGATAAGTCTTGCCCTGAACATTGCACAAATGTTTAATTTGTAATCTTAGGCAGTAAAAACAAAACAAAAAACCGTCAGTCTACCCTCCTGTCAGTTGTTTGGTAAACAGCCAAGATGTTGTGCCACAATAGGATCATCACCTGGTAAACATACTGCATCAAAAAATTAACAACAGTACCGGAGAATGGTACTACCCAGTTAAGGAATTATGTTAAGAAAGAAATGTTACTCTGTGTACAATGCAGTCATTATTTATTTATTTAATGTAAATGTTATGTTAATAATCTATTACATTGTTCTTCACACGAATATTGCAAAATGCACATTTTTTCTAAGATCTGAGTGCATAAGGAAGAGCTTAAGCAAAGGAAGTGCATAACTGTATATTGTCTGAATAGAGTGCTGTATGGTCAACGATTTCATCCAATGAAGTCTAAACTTCAAAATTTTCATTAAGGTATATTTTAACCTGAAACGTTCTCTGCGGTCATTTCCCAAGTACTTGTATTGATTGCGTTTATGGGCATTCTCTCTTTCTCCCTACGCATCATATGCAATAGGTTTGGTGTGTTAGTAATTGTATCGTTCTGTAAAGATTTCTTTACAAATTATACTTGCATAAAGGTTACATGCTGAGTATAATATTAGCATCATGAAGAATTACTGCAAAGTGGTATAACAGGAAATTATATGCGCTGGCTGTAAAGTTGTAGTAGTCCCACTACTGCATAAAGCCATTTCAGTGTTAATGGTAACTAGCATGCTACAATTTTTTTCTGATCATTAAAGACTTGAAGGGTTGAAAGAATGTCAACAGAATTAATAAATATTTGAAAGAACCATTTGTCATTATCCGGTGTTACAATTTGTAGTCGTACACAGAATGAGTACGACAACTGACAAGAGAACTGCCGGTAATGGTATAATAAACTAATATTCCTTTTTAATGCCCACGCACTTTAGATTTAACAAAGGTCTGACCTTTTTCTGTAAAAGAAAAGTGCTAAAAACAACTAGCAAATTAGCTAACATCCACTTTTAAGCGTTCCATACGGTGATCCTGAGGGGCCAAACGCACTGCAACTTAAGAAAACACATGCAAATAGACAAAACACAAGCAAATTAAGAAAACATCTACATCAAATTGACAACACAAGCGCAGCATTTAGAAAACGCGCTGCAAATACAAAAACAACACATTACAGAAACGTGCAGCAAACACTAAAACGACACATTACAGAAACGCGCTCAGTACAGAAAACACAACAGAGGTCCTTTGTTCTTTGTTACCCTTGTCACTTTTAGGTGTCCTCTGGAAACATTTCCCTTGTGTTGCCTGTATTTACAGTGCATTTCTGTAATGTGTTGTGTTTTTGTATTTGCAGCGCGTGTCTTTAATGTGTTGTGTTTTTGTATTTGCAGCGCGTTTCTGTAATGTGTTGTTTTTGTATTTGCAGCGCATTTCTGTAATGTGTTGTGTTGTCTGAATTTGCAGCGTGTTTTCTAAATGCTACGCAAATTGAAGTAGATGTTTTCTTAATTTGCTTGTGTTTGGTCTATTTGCATGTGTTTTAATAAGTTGCAGTGCGTTTGGCCTCTCAGGGCCACCGTAGGTTCCAGTATAAAAAAAATAACAGGGCAAATAACCCCCCAAAAGAGTAAATTCTGACTTGTAGTGTAAACATTTTCATTGATTTAAAAATTTTGAGTATGTAATAAAAATTGTGCCATGGATAATACCATTAAATGGCATACCAGTAGGTAAAATTGTAATTGTAACAGCATTGTGTTACAATTAAAACTGTTAGTAACAACTCCTGGTCTAGGAACGTCAATGTTCTTATATCTTCTCCAGTTCTTTTAGTAACTCCCCAAAACTTGTGACGTACCAACTAGCTTTATCTTTAACTTGGGGCCTAACGACGTTTCCACCGAATCCAATGAAGGCACTCTGAAAAGGAGGAGAGGACATGAACAGTATTATTATCAAAAGATTTCAGCTCTGATAATATTACATACTTTGGTTTGTATCATGATCATCATTTGTAATGCACCTTCCATAAAGAGTGCATTTTGTTTCAGTGATCTCTCTAAACAGTTCTATCTGCAGCTGGGACCAAAGGGCCATTAATACATTTAAAAACAGTTAAGACAGTTTCAAAGAGTCTACATTTAGACCAGCAGATTCAACAATGCTCGGATAGATGTTTAACAAAAACCAGCCAATTTTTTTTTATCTGTCATATTGTTTTCTAAACTATGAAGGTAGCAGTCGTTCCAGTGAGTTGACTCAGGCCTGAGTAGCCTAGTTGGTGGTTCCATTGTAAACACATGTATCTATTACCTACTGCTAAATGACCATGCCAACTGAAACTCACCCTTACTGACCTGTTTCACTATTCACCATCCGGTCTATTTGAGTGTCAACCTTTAGTTGTTTGGTTCTAGCCCTCGACAAACGTATACACACTCACCGCAGGAGGGCAGGCCTCGAGGTCCGTGGCCCCGTCTCCCACCATCACAATATTCTGGAGATCGTACTTCTCCTTCAGCATGTTGATCACCTTGCCCTTCCCCCCACTCTCTGCAGTGGGCTGGCTGTCGTCGAAGCCGGCATACTCCCCTGGTAGAAACAGTGAAGGCTTAAATAGTAATAAATCATCTTAACACAACCCATAGGCAACATTTTTGTGTTAACGCATTATTCATAAATTTCTTCTGATAACACATTGTAATGTCTATTTGAGAATGAAAAAATCGTGGTCAGATCAGTCCTCTAAGTCTCAATATTTAATACTAATTTTGTCTGCCAACAGGTACGATCTCCCGCAAAACTATGACGAATCGCTTTATGGCACAAGAAAGTTTGTCACTAAATCAGGAAGAGATGCCGATACGTGGAGTATAGTTGTTGATCGTGCTAGCGATATGCAGTGACCACGAGCATTCTGCCCATCTTTGTAACGGTTAGAGAAAATAATTACTCCAAGCAAACGGTACAGGTCGCAAAAATCAATACCTTCATAATGCTGCCTATAGCAACTTTAAATAGGATTAAATAGTCTTAAATTGTATTTTTGTTTATTGCAGTAATGAATGGACAAATATACAAATATTTGTTTTGCGTTGCTATTCCCACCAAAAAACTGGAACATAACCAAAGATTATTTTGTTGTAAAAGGCCACGTTTGTCCTAGCTCTTACTAATAAATGAATGTGTTTAGTAAGCATTTAATTCCCAGTTTTGTCTTTGAGTGCCTTCCCAGTTTTCATGTTATTTAGGCATAAGGTTGAAAAGAATGATCATCTGGGGTTGAGCCGCAAAATAAATATGCTTATGCAAGTGTACCGTGGGTTGGAAAAGGTTGGGAAACACTGGCCTAGAGGTCCATATTCACTAGATTATCCAGAGATGCTGATACTGATAATCAATTAGCAAACAGTCCAGCGATAAACTGTCCACAACGTAAAGACCGGCGTTACAGACCGTACAGCACCTCCTCTCCTCAGACCTCACCGTTGAAGTAGAACTTGAGCCGGTTGGCGTAGACATGATGGACGGGAATGTTGAGCTGAGAGGCTACGTGTTCCACAATGCAGCGGAATCCACCGGATATCAGGAACACTTTGACGTTACGCTGATGCAGCTCCTCAACCAGCTTCCTACACCGTAACAGAACTACACTTTGACGTTACACTGATATAGCTCCCTACAATGTAACAGAACTACACTTTGACGTTACGCTGATATAGCTCCCTACACCGTAACAGAACTACACTGACGTTACACTGATATAGCTCCCTACACCGTAACAGAACTACACTTTACACCAGGGTGCTCTCTAATTACATTCTCCACTGTCAGAAATGTGTAAACCGACTTATTATCTTTTTGGCTCTTTCTTTCTAGGCTGAGCAAGTATAAATAACAAATTCAGCCACCCAGAGTACACTTAATAATGTATAATAAAAACTAAGCGGAACAAAATCATAAACATTAATTAAATTTTGTCAACTGATTTCTTTGTTTTATTCCAAAATAATTAAGACAAAATACATTTGAGAATGACAATCAACATGGCTGACACTGATACAAAACGCCCATAAATACATAAATATACTGTATATACAGTATAAGAAGAGTTGATTGCATGTATGAAAAGACACAACAACAGTCTAACACCACTTACTTAATACCTGGAGTCAACTGGGGTGGGTGGTCTGTAATCAGTTTGTTCACTTGTTCCCTCGAACATCGTATGATGGACAGGCGCTCCGCTAAAGCTGTTTGGAACGTCATTGACCCACCCATGGCCTTGCGAGTCCTGGAAGGTCACAGTTTGAGTAAAACAATCAGCTACTAGTGTACTGGGTTGATCACCAGTAGACACTCATCAAATGACTGCTACAGATTAGTTATTGTGGCAGCGAAGGTTTCTGGTATATGATTATGTTGTAATACAGTAAAAACTGGAAACACACTACATACATTTCTGCGACTGCATCGCCAACACCACAGAATTTGGCAAGTTCATCAATGCCCTCTTCTTTGATGACTGTGCTGTCAACATCGAAACAGACTGCATCAGCCCTCCGGAAGATCTCCTTTGTCTGTGATAGAGTTGGCATTATGCTGAAACAAAAAGAGACACCCTCAAAACATCTTACTTTACTCCAGCAAAGCTTATTGTAAAGGTTTTTACCACTGAGATGTAAAGAATGCATGTTAGGAGGGAGCTTATTTATTTTTGATCAAATTCCTATCAATGTCACACATTAAAAAGGTTTATGAAGGTCACAAGTAAGAAAATATTTCATGATGAATAAAGGTCATATGTTTCACACCCCGCTCCACAGTGCATAGTCTTAGGGATACCAAGGCTGGACCAATTTTAACATCAATGGTCTAACCGCCATATTTATTCACCATTGATTATTAAGCAGCATAACTACAGTGCAATTAACCTCGCTTAGGACTCCAAACCGAATGGGCAGATACATTATACTGTACGAGCGGCGGATGCGACCACATGTAGTATAGGCAACAATATTTAAATGGCTGTACTGTCATATACAATGATGCACACTGCACACAGTACATAAGTTATATGCAAACCGTTTGCATCAACAACAGCTGATTAGTTTAGATACAGTTTTCTATGCGTATATAAAGTATTTGTGTTGAATAATGTATTCATCACGAAAATAGGTCTTGTTCAGTTTAGTTTGTTCCATGTTGCTGGTGGAGAGGTGGCGTACAAAGAACCTGCTCTCCTGCACAGATGTTGTTGCATCACCCTGCTCAGTAAAAACCTTGTCACGCGGCTGGACAAGAAACAGCTATAATCAATATCTAGTCATGGCTAAAGTCGAGAATGCAACGCGGATTACAAAGACTTAATATACAGTAACAACGAATTATAGGCCTACAGGGGTGTATAAATGATAATTATGTAACACACGCATAGCTACCTACTTGCAGTTAAATGCCGGCCGGTGCCAGAGGCAAAACTAAACCTTTCTTTAAAACCCTTGTTTTAATTAAACATGTAAAATGTGTACAAACAAGTTGCTGACAGGCTTACCAGTATCTATGGTAGCCGAGCAGATATGACACTGGCAACCTTTTTAACATAAACCGACTATTTCCTGTGCCCACTGCCAAGTTGAGAGGGAAGAGAACGTCGGTAGAATGCAGTTCGACTGTTGAACGAATTCAACCAGGGCCAATGGCAATGGCATCAGTCATGTGAGTCACCGCCCACAAGTATTCGTAGTCCACGTGCAGTAACGTGAATACAACAGCTTGGAACAGACAGTAGCGATGTGACGTCATCAGAGATATTACCTTCAAAATAAAGGTCAGCGTTAAAGATTTGCTGGCGCTAAGGGAGGAAAAAGTTCCGGCCCATGTGGACATTTTAACCCTAATCTGAAACAGATGAGCCACCACCACCAGGGTCAAAGATAGGACTGCTTAACTACATCCATAAAACCTTGTTCACAGAAAAATGTTTTATGTAGTTTTATGTCAGTATTCTTGACTGTTAATTTGTTTTATACCCCTCTCGGCCTCTCCTTAATCTTGGTCAGTTCAACCTGCAAGTCGGTTTTTCCCACTGGCACGACTCTAGGGATAACAGAGGTAACCCCCATGCCATGACAACAAAGTGACAGTCAAAAGGGGGAATAAAAAAATAAATAAATAAAGTACAAAACTAACAATACAAAGCTATCATTAATGCTATTTGAAATAACAAAAATAACAAACACAAAGTAGCTTTGAGGTGCCAAGAAAAGGGGGGACGACGACAAGTGCTTCAACAACAATTTAGCATATTGACATAATGAAAGAAAATTCCACTTAGACAACTCTTCTTTTCATACAGATGTTTCAAATGGCACCAAAAAGTTAAAAAAGGGTAAGAAAAATGCATTAGCATTTGTAAACTAACATAACATCTTTCAGTCATGAACAGCGTGATGAAGGAAATATTTGCCCATTTGTTGGCCTAGGCCCTAGAAGATAGCATATTTTTTGTTTTGTTATATAAGGAACACCCAATGGCCTAAATGTTTGCATTTATATTCTAAAGCGGGTTTGAAACGTATAGGCCAGGTGAGCAATGTTTGACAAAAAGAACACAAAGGACTGTTGGCCAAATGGAAAAATTGAAGTTACATTATGCATACAAAGGGTAAGCAAACGTCTCCTTTCCTTAGTAAAAACATATGTCTAATAGGATCTGATGGGGAATGCTATCCCCAAACGGCTAGAACCAGTGCATCCCGTTTCCGTCATGTGAATGATCCGAAGGCTAGTGGAAGGTTTTCCCTGTTAGGTATTGCAAATCACTACTAGAGAGATCTCCATCCTTACCTATTTGCTATCTTTTGTGTATTATTTTTCAATCTAAAGACACTGAGATAAGATTGTATATGGATATAGCTCTGTAGTCTGAATGTGACTAAAGCTGCAGACATAAGTGAATATGAAAAACTGACTATCAGCTGACACTTATTAGTAACAATAAAGAGGATCGATCTTTTGTAATTCACATCGACAAGATTGGGACCAGAGTGACATACCGGTAGTTAAAACGTATGCAGGGTAAAATACATATATTTTTAGGCTGGATTACTTTCGTATTTACATTTTATTCATCATGTGAAGTTTAGTTTAGTGACATCTTTATTATCAAAATAATTTGTAAGTTTCCATTTATATATTTTTACAGGTGATGGAATGACCATGTAATTGTTGTTGTTGGGTCCCCAAACACAATCTCTATGGTCATACTGACCTCTAGTGGCCAGGACGGGAAATCTAGCAGGCAGTTATATGAAAAGAGCAAAAATTCACTTCAATAACCATATTAACATAGTCTGCTTAAAGTAACACTCTAAAACAATCTAGAATATTCTCATTAGCAATTGACAGTAATTTTTACATTCTGAAATCTGAAATTGTAATGATTTAAGATTTAAGGTTTCTGAATGGCACACTGCAAGATATCTATCACAATTATACCACACGCAAAAGACTTGTAAAAAAAAAAAGAAGATAACTCCATGTATCAAACATGTGCATTAACAAGTACAGGTAGATCTCAGTCCATTTTCAGTATCTGGTTTTAACCATTGTATATCTACATTTAGTGTAGCTCATGATGTTCATTCTATCCATTCCAGAAACCTTTATCAAAAAACAAAACAATAAAATTAAAACTGATATTTTTTATGAAACATACAGCTTTGATGTTTTTAGTTGGACCGACTTTTTTTCTGAACTTAAGCACTGAATTAGAGAACACAGCAAACAACGGCAAATGGCAAATACTGTGTTTCTGATGTAAGGCAGCTCAAATCAGTTCCTTATCTATTTATTTCACATTCTTAACATGCACTCTACTATAACTCTAGTTAGACCCCTCCGTTGACTACAGCGTCACTTAAATCTCAAACTTATGCAGGGTATAGGCTAAAATACATTTATACTTTTCTCATCTTGGAATATGGCATAATGGATATTATAACATCATATCCTGTGTATATTGAAATTGGCTAGATGACACGTTAATATGTAAATTTTAATCATAAAGTTCTATTTAGTTTAGTGAAATCTCACTAAAGTTATCGAAATATCCTGTAAGTTTCATTTTTAAAATATATTTTACAGGTGATTAAATGGCCTTGCTGTTGGCTTACAATCTCTATGGTCATACTGACCTCTATAGGCCAGGATGGGAAATGCAGCAGGCATTTACATCAGCAGAGCAGAAATTCACCTTATTGAACATATTAACACATTCTGTTTCAAGTAACACTCTAAAACAACCTAAAATATTCTTATGAACAACAAGACAGTAACATTTTAAGATTTTGGAAGGCACACTGCAAGATATCTATGACAATTGTACCATACGCAAAAGATTGGCAAAAAAAGATGGTGCTCCATGTATCAAATATGTGCAGTTTATTATTAACAGGTAAATGTAAATCTTAGGCCATTTTCAGTTTCTGGTGTAACCATTTAACCATTACTGTACCATTCATGTTTAATGTTTATGTTTTAACATTTTGGTATCTACTTTTAGTTACAAATGAACAGTGCTAAACGTGTGTAGCTCATGATGTTAATTTTCATGTTCATCAAAAACGTATCAGGAAAAAAAGAATAATAAGAATTTTAAAATGTCAACAGCGTCGAAAGGAGCCAGATGAGGTGGTACGGGCATCTGATTAGGATGCCTCCTGGGCGCCTCCTGTTGGAGGTTTTCCGGGCACGCCCTACTGGTAGGAGACCCCGGGGTGGACCCAGAACACGCTGGCGAGATTATATATCTTGTCTGGCCTGGGAACGCCTCGGGATCCTCCAGGAGGATCTGGAAAGCATTGCTGGGGATAGGGATTGCTGGAATTCCCTGCTGAGCCTGCTGCCACCGCGACCCAGCCCCGGATAAGCAGCGGAAAATGGATGGAATGGATGGATGGAACAATAAAATGTAAAATATTATATTTTTATGAAACCTACAGCTTTGATATTTTTTATTTGACCGAGGCACTTACACTTTTTTTCTGAATTAACTAAATCTTGCTTCTGCATTCAACACTGGATCAGAGAACACAGAAAAGCAATGGCACGGTAAAAACTGCATTTCCCATGTAAAGCATATGCAGCAGATTGAGTGCTACACTGACAGATTATACCAACATGTTATTTTTTTTGTTAGTGTGGTCCAGCCTGAAGATTAGTCCTCTGATCTTAGGTAGGTTGAGTCCATATATGAGAGGGTTAAGAAGGCACGGAATTATTAAGAACTCTAGAGACAATACCATCACTACGTATGGATTCAGTTCATTAGCTTTGTATCGATTCAGTGACACTTCACAGAAAACGGTGATTGAATAGTTGACAAAACTAACAATGTGAGGCAGGCAGGTCTGAAATGCTTTGCCTCTGAACTCTGAGGATTTCCGCTGACAGACCAGCAGGATCCTCAGATAGGTGTACAGCACAAAACACAAAGGAATGATCACTGTAGTAGTGGAAACAAAAAAAACTGCAATACTGTTGAGAGTAGTGTCCACACAGGAGAGTTGCACCACAGGCCAGGTTGTGCAGAATACTCTGGGCAGTTTATAACCACACAGAGGCAGGCGAACCAACAGATACAGAAGAGTACCCATTGAAACCATAGGATAGGACCAAGCAGTAGCCACCAGCAAACACACAGTCCTGGGACTCATTATGCTGTGGTAATGTAACGGCTTACATATAGCTACATAACGGTCATAAGCCATAATACTGAGAACAGTTAGCTCATAAGAAGCATAGGAGTAAACAATATACATCTGTGTGAAACAGGCAGGCCGTGAGATCAGGTGCGTGTCTGACAGGAGGTCCATGAGGAACCTGGGGAAGAAACCAGAGGAGCCGTAGAGAGAGTTCAGAGACAGACAGGCTATAAAGATGTACATGGGCTCACGGAGAGTTTTCTCTCCACATATTACCAGAATAATGACAACATTGAAAGATTCAATAACAACATAGAGCAGCAGTGTCAAGCTGAAGAACAGGTATCTGGAGGTTCCCAGCTCCCTAAACAGAGTCAGCTGGAAGTAGAAAGGAGAGGAGTCGTTGGTTAATTGGCCCGACATTTGCTGGCACAGCACTCACCACAGTTACCGCAATGGCCAAAATAGTTTGTTAATATTGATGTAAAATAACAAGTTTGTTACAGTAAGCATTTATCACATGAAGAACAAGTGTAGCAGTACAGAGCGCACCACTCAGCAGCCCTTGCTCCTCCAGTTAGCTGTCAGAGCTGAGACAGCTGACGGAGATGAGATCAACACTGTTTTATCTTCTGGTAATGTGGCTGCTCCCACTCATACTGTGGTCTCTTGAGGTTATGGACACAAACAGCAAAAACAACAAACTATAAGGGCAAAAAATAACTAAGCCTATTCATTTACCACTGTAAAACTGTGTTGGCTGGTTAAATACTACTAGTGTTTTCTCAAACAACTTGCCTACTCAGCAAACATATCATAACCATACACTTTATTTGATAACAGCCATATGCCTTGCAAACCAATTTGCCATATTTTACTATATTTTGAGGTGCAAGGTACACATTAAAACTGCATAGGCTAGAAGCTTATAGCTTAAACAAACCGTCCATATTGCAAGGAAGCATTCAACATTTAAATGTTATAAGTATGAGCAATGGCAGCTAAATCGAATTAAATCCAAGTTTATTCTGCCATCGAGTATGTAGGCTACTTGCTGATTATTTGTCACACTATTGCATTATGCGATTTCGTTTAGGTTTATTGATGAATGGTTACTTTAGTTTTGATTAAAACATTTTTTTTTTTTAAAGATCATTGACCTGATACAGCTTTACACATTATGATGCCAGTTGGTAAAAAAAAAATAAACTTTATGTTTTGTTGTCATAAAATAGACCAAGTAAACATAATTTAAAGACATTTTAAATAAATTCATTTTTTGGGCAACACTTTGGGGTACGTTACCACAAAGCAACATTGTACCATAATGGTAAAAGGGAAAAGAGAGTTATTGCTTAATAAAATGTACTAGAGTGCACCTGGTAACTATTCTATCGCATCAACAGTTTAAAATATATGCCATTTGAAATTGAAAAACATGAAAAATTAACCATTTTCACAAGTTTTTGTCTGAACGAAACCCTCAGTGCTAAAGCTTTAAGTGAAGAATTAAGCAACTAGTGTTTACACGCGTGATGAGTGGGTGTTGCCAATTGGGAACTGTGTGTAGTGTTTTGCAAAAAGTGTGATTTAGAATTGAAAACTGAGTGTAAAGCAGAAATTGTGCAAGAAATTTTGCAGACTTGGTTTAGGGATTTGGTACATGAGTTTCAGGTTTCTGTGATTACGTTTCAAGTTCCAATTTTAGTGTGTAAATATTTGTGAAAAACTGTAACACAAACTGACAAAGCCAGTTCAGAGTTAATGGTGAATGACTAACTAGCTAGCTAACTAGGTAACTAGCTAACTAGCAAACTAACTAACTAACTAACTTACTAACGCAAAAGCCGTACATAGTGGTTGGTTATTTACTAACTTTCACAAAGGCACTTCAGAGTGGTTGATTAATGACTGACTGACTGACTGACCGACTGACTAACACAGAGGCAGTTCAGAATGGCTGGTTAACGACTAAATAACTAACACAAAGGCAGTTCAGAATGGCTGGTTAAGACTAACTAGCACAAAGGCAATTCAGAGTGGTTGGTTAATGTCTAACTAACTAACTAACTAACTAACTAACTAACTAACTAACACAAAGGCAGTTCAGAGTTGTTGGTTAATGACTAAGTCTAGTTGAAACCCAGTCAAGTGGGCTTAAAGGGAGCATCAAAAGACAGAATTTTTTATTCTACGAAAATTGTTACAAAAAACAAAACAACTATATGAAATACATCTATATGGTGCACTAACATACCAAGAAAATTATAAATTGATCATGCAGAAAAGTAGTTAGCGATAGCCCACCAGGGACATTTAAAAAATAAAATAAAAAATAAAGATAAATGTATTGCATATTTAACAGTATAATAATCTAACTGCATACAAAATTTTAAACTATACATGCTCATCATGCTTTATGGCATTGTAATGCACCATATTATGGCAGTTATACTGTCATCAGTTTGCCTGCATGCTAAAACTCATATTTTGATTTCAAAAGAAACAATATTTCTAATTCAAGTAATATTCTAACATATATCTTATTCAAAACACTAATCACTGAAAATTATAACAAATCAGTATTTACAAAAAAACAGGAGCAGAAATATGCAAATAATGTTTTCTTTTGAAGGTACCAAAATCACCGAAGTTCTTTTGCAACTTCTTCTGGGATCAGCAGGCACATGTCTCACATTTTCTTCAATAACTCAATGTAGACAAATCTGATTGACTTACAATAAAAAGTGTAATTTATATAACAAGCAGCTTCATTGGAAGAAACATCACAGAGAAAAAATATGATGTAATCTTTTTTTATTTGACTCAAAAGTTGCAAGTGGGCTTATATGATATGTGGGCTTACTAGATACATTTACCCTACTATTAAGAAGTTAAAAAAATACAAGAAGCCAAAACTCTGTGTGTAAACGACTAAAGCTTATAAAATTTTTTTTTGCGTATACGTCTGGTTTGGATTGGCCTGTGCCAAGGACAGAGGTTGACTGGATTGGCCTGTGCCAAGAACAGAGGTTGGCTTGGTTGGCCTGTGCCAAGAATAGAGGTTGACTAGATTGGCCTGTGCCAAGAACAGAGGTTGGCTGGATTGGCCTGTGCCAAGAACAGATGTTAGGTGGATTGGCGTTTTATTTTCACTGCAATCCTTTATTATTGTGTAACACAATCAAGGCACTGAAGGGCAATAAATGTTGAATCTGTACATGTGTTTTCTATTCTACTTCAGCGTAGATTTTATTGTCATCACTTCATATTTGCATAGAACACACTAGGTACAATGTGTATACTAATAATTGTTGCTCTCTGATTAATTGTAGCTCTTGCCCATTCTTAATTCATACACAAAGTGTATATTGTTTATTACATTGAAATGTCATGACCTTGACAGGCCATGATTCGTAGTCAATAATTATGTATTAACGTTAATGCCATTGAAACACTGGTCCTGGTCTAAAATATTTGTTATTTTGCCAATATAGGGTTATGAAAATATGTTATGATTGGGTCTCAAAACACTGTCAACAGCATTTGTAGTTTGCATCATATCATCCATCCCCTGTGTGTCTTTAGGACCAGCTATGGCCACCAGAGTCTGACCAAATGAGTCAATAATAATCTTTATCCTTTGAGGAGCAATTAAACACCTCCTGACACAGCCAGTGTACCAACCATGCAGAGTCCCATGATGTAACCTCGTCCGAGTCTCCCATGTCCAGCCCCAACAGACCAGGTCTCTTGCTGCCACCATCCTGGCTGGAGTCAGCAACCTTCAGAAACCAAACCCTGCAAAACAACAACAGTTCAGTTTATAATATCTTTATTAAAATACATCTACAAATCTGTTTATAAGAAGTGATGTAATTCATACATTTTGACGTCACGTTATTTTAAGTATAAAGTATTTTAAGTATCAAATATTTACTGTTGCATTTGTCCAGTGAGTGTTTTATTGGTTAATTTTTTGCATTTGATTTGATCAACCACGCACTGGGGTTTCAGTGAGCTTGTACTTTTAAGGAGTTGTATTTATATCAAACAAAATGGCGGCGCGTGAACAACGCGAGGCTCAGTGTCTCTCCAGACTTCGCAAATTAGCGGTGTTTTACCTGCTCCTAACTGCACTGATCATTCAGAGCTGCACTGCTTTAACATCCTATAGCAGACAGGAGCTTTTGGACTTTCGAATACACTATTCTGACAGTTTTCTAGCCGATCTTCAACTCATCCCGGAGATCTCCAGAACACCGGAGGCTGCCCACTCTTCTCGGCCGAGCGGAAGTGGTCGCAGACGGCGTCGAGACCGCAAACAAAGGCGGGGTAAGCGCGGAGGGCTACGAGCTAAGCTAAAGCTAACACCGCATCGGCTCCCCTTACCCAGTATTTTCCTCGCTAATGTCAGGTCTCTGATGAATAAGATGGACGAACTTCGACTCTGCCTTACCAATAATAAACGGATTATGGACGCAAACGTCATGATTTTTACAGAGACATGGTTAAGTAGCCTTATTCCGGACAGTGCTATTGAGTTAGCAAGACGCCACACTCACCGTGCTGACAGAACGGCAGATGGCTCCGGTAAAACCAGAGGCGGAGGACTGTGCATTTACATAAACAAAGCTTGGTGCACTAACTCTGCCATCACCGAGAGACACTGCTCACCTAACGTGGAGTTTCTCATGGTAAAATGCAGACCCTTTTACCTCCCAAGAGAGCTCACATCGGTCATAGTCACTGCTGTATACACACCACCGGATGCTAATGCTAAGCTAGCAATGAAAGAACTATATGCAGCCATTAGTAAACAGCAGACAACGCATCCAGAGGCTGCCTTTATTGTTGCGGGGGACTTTAATCACTCCAACCTGAAGACAGTCCTCCCCAGACTACATCAACATGTTTCCTGCCACACTAGAGGGAATAAGACACTGGACCATGTTTACTCCAACATAGCTGGAGCTTACAAAGCTACACCCCTCCCCCACATAGGTCAGTCAGACCATCTCTCTATCTTTCTCACCCCCAAGTATTCACCACTCATCCAACGTGTGGAACCTACAGTGAGGACAATAAAAGTGTGGCCTGAGGGAACAGACTCTTTGCTGCAGGACCGGTTCAAACAAACAAATTGGAATATGTTTGCCACTCAGGCAACCTGTCACTCCCATACAGACATTGAGAGCTTTGCTTCCTCTGTACTGGACTACATCTCCAACACCATAGATAGCGTCACCACTCAGAAACAGATCACCATGTACCCAAATCAGAAGCCCTGGATGAATAGGGATGTTCGTCTCCTACTAAAGGCCCGCAACATCGCCTTCAGATCGGGAGATTCACAAGCCTACAATACAGCCAGGGCCGACCTGAAGCGGGGCATCAAGAAGGCCAAGCACTGCTACAAGCTGAAGGTTGAGGGGCACTTCTCCAGCTCCGACCCCCGACGTATGTGGCAAGGCATTCAGGCCATCAGTAACTACAAGCCCACCAACCCCGCCCCCCCGTCCTCCGATGTTTCCTTCCTCAATGAGCTAAACAACTTCTATGCTCGTTTTGAGAAGGACAACCAAGTACCGGCAATAAAGGCAGAGCTGACTGCTGACCATCCACCCCTAACACTCTCTCCCACTGATGTCAGAGCAGTGTTGAGCAGGATTAACGCACACAAAGCTGCAGGCCCTGATGGCATCCCTGGACGCGTGCTCAGAGCATGTGCTGGTGAGCTAGCGGGGGTCCTGACGGATTTATTCAACCTGTCCCTGGCCCAGGCTATTGTGCCGACCTGCCTCAAATCTACCTCTATTGTGCCGATACCGAAACATTCCACCCCAACTTGTCTCAACGACTACCGCCCAGTAGCACTCACCCCCATCATCACAAAGTGCTTGGAGCAACTGGTTCTGGCACATCTCAAATGCTGTCTTCCACCTACCCTGGACCCACATCAATTTGCCTACCGCAAGAACAGGAGCACAGAGGATGCAGTCTCCATTGCACTGCACTCTGTCCTCTCACACTTGGACTATAGGGACACATACGCCAGAATGCTATTCATAGACTTTAGTTCAGCATTTAATACTGTCATCCCCTCTAAGTTGATCACCAAGCTCAAAGACCTGGGCATTGGAGCTTCCATCGGGAACTGGTTATTGGACTTCCTGACCAACAGGCCCCAGCATGTTAAATTAGACCATCACTGCTCCTCCACTCTCATGCTAAACACGGGTGTACCACAAGGCTGTGTGATGAGTCCGTTCCTCTACTCCCTATTCACTCACGACTGCAGACCTGGACATAATTCCAACACCATTGTCAAGTTTGCAGATGACACCACAGTAATTGGCCTCATCAAGAACAACGATGAGTCGGCCTATAGGGAGGAGGTGGATCGCCTGGCTGCGTGGTGCGGCGACAACAACCTCCTGCTCAACACCAAGAAGACCAAGGAGCTCATAGTGGACTTCAGGAGGAATGCTGACACTCATCCACCCATCCACATCAATGGTGCGGCAGTGGAGTGTGTGAACAGCTTCAGATTCCTGGGGATCCACATCTCACAAAACCTCACCTGGACAACCAACTGCTCCAACCTGGTCAAGAAGGCTCACCAGCGGCTCTTTTTCCTGAGGAGCCTGAGGAAAAACCACCTCTCTTCAGACATCCTGGTGAACTTCTACCGCTGCACCATCGAGAGCATCCTAACCAACTGTATTACAGTTTGGTATGGGAACTGCTCTGTCGCGGACCAGAAGGCGTTGCAGAGGGTGGTGAAAACCGCCCAGCGCATCGCTGGAGCCCCACTTCCTGCTATAAAGGACATCTACAGGAAGCGTTGTCTTAGGAGGGCCATAAACATTAGAAAAGACTCCTGCCACCCAGCACATGGACTGTTTGCCCTCCTGCCCTCTGGGAAGCGCTACAGGAGCCTACGGACCAAGACCACTAGGTTCAGGAACAGCTTCTTCCCCACAGCTGTCTCCCTGCTGAACTCTGCCCCCCATGCCCCACCCCACCCCTAACACATATACACACGGATCTGAGCACCAGGACTCTACCAAGTATCATTGCACTACTGTAGATATGCTGTTTATAATGTAAATCATTTTCCCTGCACTACTGTACATACAGTATACTATATATTCTGTAGATTATGTAAATCATCCATTGCACTGTACTGCACTGTACATACTGTATACTTAACATTCTGTAGATAATGTAAATCACCCACTACTGTACACTACTCATATCGTAATTTATTTATACTGTTATCATAGCCTGTTCATAGACATAGATATAGACACTGCACATATGTATATCTTTTTTTATATCATTTCATACTGCACTTTGTAAATTATGTTATTTAAACACTGCTAAAAGCACTTCTGGTTGAGATGCAATCTGTATTTCGTTGCTTTGTACTTGTGACATGCGCAATGACAATAAAGTTGAATCTGATCTGAATTGTAGCTATTTTTATACAAACGCTCCTCATTTCAGGGGCTCAAAAGTAATTGGACAAATAAACATAACCCCAAGTAAAATGTTACTTTTCAATATTTTGTTGAGAATCCTTTGCAGGCAATGACTGCCTGAAGTCTGGAACCCATGGACATCACCAAACGCTGGGTTTCCTCCTTTGTGATGCTTTGCCAGGCCTTTACTGCAGCGGTCTTCAGTTGTTGCTTGTTTGTGGGTCTTTCTGCCTTAGGTTTTGTCTTGAGCAAGTGAAATGCATGCTCGATTGGGTTGAGATCTGGTGATTGACTCGGCCATTGCAGAATATTCCACTTCTTTGCTTTAAAAAACTCCTGGGTTGCTTTTGCAGTATGTTTTGTGTCATTGTCCATCTGTACTGTGAAGCGCCGTCCAATCAACTTTGCTGCATTTGGCTGAATCTGAGCAGAAAGTATATCCCTATACACTTCAGAATTCATCCGGCTGCTTCTGTCTTTTGTCACATCATCAATAAACACAAGTGACCCAGTGCCATTGGAAGCCATGCATGCCCATGCCATTACACTGCCTCCACCATGTTTTACAGAAGATGTGGTGTGCTTTGGATCATGAGCTGTTCCAATTCTCCTCCAAACTTTCTTCTTCCCATCATTCTGGTACAGGTTGATCTTAGTCTCATCTGTCCAAAGAATGCTGTTCCAGAACTGGGTTGGCTTCTTCAGGTGTTTTTTGGCAAAGTCAATTCTGGGCTTTCTATTTTTGAGGCTGATTAATGGTTTGCACCTTGTGGTGAATCCTTTGTATTTACTCTCATGAAGTCTTCTCTTTATGGTAGACTTAGATACTGATACACCTACTTCCTGGAGAGTGTTCTTCACTTGAGTGGATGTTGTGAAGGGGTTTTTCTTCACCATGGAAAGGATTCTGCGATCATCCACCACTGTTGTCTTCCGTGGACGTCCAGGCCTTTTTGAGTTCCCAAGCTCACCAGTGCACTCTTTTTTTCTCAGAATGTACCAAACTGTTGATTTGGCCACTCCTAACATTTCTGCTATCTCTCTGATGGATTTCTTCTTTTTTTTTCAGCCTCAGGATGGTCTGTTTCACCTCCATTGAGAGCTCCTTTGACCGCATGTTGTGTGTTCACAGCAACAGCTTCCAAATGCAAACGCCACACCTGGAATCAACTCCAGACCTTTTAACTGCTTAATTGATGACAGGTTAATGAGGGAAGAGCCCATGCAGCATTGTTATATTTTTTTGCAGCCTTCTGAGTCAATTGTCCAATTACTTTTGGTCCCTTGAAAAAGAGGCGGCTACGTATTAAAGAGCTGTAATTCCTAAACCCTTGCTCCAATTTGGATGTGAATACTCTCAAATTACAGCTGAGAGTCTGCACTTTAAGCCCATATTGATTATATAATTGTATCCTGAATATGTTTTTGTAAACAGCTAAAATAACAAAACTTTTGTCACTGTCCAAATATTTTTGGGCCTAACTGTATATAAGCATATAAAATGTCATCTCGTTTCATACAGTATATATATATATATATATATATATATATATATATATATATATATACACACAGTATATACTGTATATAAACAAATCATACAGTACCATGGCTTTCCGTTCCAGATGTGGCAGCGCTATTTCAAAGTGTGGCATTCTGTTTAGAAATTGCAATTTGACCACCACCGAAACCATCACTAGTTTCGCGCCTACTACGCCCAAATATGTGTAATGCTTAGATTTGATTTATAGACTGATAATGTGTCATCTTGGACTTACTCTTGTGGCTTTCAGTTGATTGAACCCTACTGCAAGGCATATGCAGAATAAAGGGAAGTCATTGCTCAGTAATTGGCAATATCCATATAGGTATTGATTGGGCTTGTGTATTTCATGTAAGGTGTGACCCTCATGCTGGTATATTTAGCACTTTTAACACATTCAAAGTAAGAAAGTGGTGTTATGAAAGACTCACACCTGGTCCATTCTCCACAACCCAGTAGGGTCTCATTTAACAGAAGCAGGCAGGAAAAGAGCGGGTGGCAGATGGCAGGATGTGGAGTGAGTGATGTTACTATGACACAACTGTGCTGGCACCTACTGGAAGACCCTTTAGTACAGACGCCCCTGGGTGCGTTTGTGTTATACTGACATGAAATGAGGTAGCAACTCCCCTTTCACGTAAAGCCACTATAGGCAACTTTTTTTTACATTAACGTATTATCAATATCTTTCTTACCATCTTCAGCCTGTGTGTGTGTGTGTGTTGCGCATGATTACTAGTTTAAAAGCCACTGTCCGTATTATGTAACAAGTGCAGGCACGAACCCACAATGTCATCACTTTAAAAGGGAACCCCAGCGCAGGTGAGAAACCTGTCAGAGAACCACGGTTACACTGCAGGGAGCGCCTTCCTACCAACCCTCTTCCTCATCACTGGGAGTCAATGTCACAAGATCTGTTAATCCACAACTGCACACATAATATAAATAAAAACAACAGTCACGTTCTTTTGTTCAGATCTCATTTATATCACGTTGTCCTTCCACAAAAGATACGGAAAACATGAATGTGCTTATCATCCAGAACACGTACAGACTAAAGAGTTGTCCTGACCTCACGCTCCGGCACAACGTTCCATTGCACACGCACGGTCAGAGAACAGCTGACCTCCAGGGTTATTGCTGTCATGTTGGCCATGCTAACAAGTGTGGAGAGTGAATAACCACAGTCAAACAAAAATACTTTGTTCTTTCAAATAAAACATTTTTTGTTTAATTAGATACCCAAATTTAGTTCAAACAGAAATAACCTCAATGAAAATAATAGACATTTTGGAGTGTGGTCCACCCTAAATGATGTTGTAGTGTGGTGTGGAAATAGAAGTGGGCTAGTGGTTCCCCCGAGTTTATATCTGGGCCAGAAGAGCCCACTTAGCTCCATTGTGCAAACGCTCCACTGAAAAACTACGGATAATAATATTTTATGTAAAACATATAGACAGCACAACCTGGTCAAGACAGTCGTAAAAAGACTGTAATATGAAATATAATAACATCGAAAGGTTTCTCTTTTTTCTGTGCAAGTGTTTTAAGTCCTGCTGTTTGTAGGCCAGTTGTCACCTTGGCAACCAATGTTTTCTTTTAAACTACATTTACATGAATTGAAATATAATAAAAATATATTTCTACATATGTAATACTTTATCTTGGTTCCAGGCTTATAAGGTGACAGACACAATGTATAATATAACTTAGGGGCATCATGATTTTGTGGTTTATTGTCCCTTTAGTTCCAATAAAACACTGTTTCTAGGTCCTGAATCACATCAGTCGCTAAGGTGAGTAAAGAACGAATCAAAGTTTCGTTCTGAACAAAGTTCAGTATGGTCAAGTAAGTCTTACACACACACACACACTTTACACAATCCCCACACACACACACTCACTGACACAGACATATAAAGCACAGCACACAGAGCATGGCACAGATATCCCACAGAGCCCAAGTTGGCCGGTAGAGTTTCAGAAGCTTTGCGTTAGTACAGGGAGCAGAAGTACCATCAGCCACTAGAAATCAAAACTATACACCGTTAAAAAGAAAAACATTTCAGTGAAGATGTAAATCTTTGTAATGCAGACAAAGCATGCAATCAATGGAACACACGGTCACTCACTCACGGACACGGTTCACTGGGCAACTTGGAGGGGGTACACTAAGAAATAACTTTACAACATTTGAGCAGAGTAAAAGGGAATCTAAGGAGGAGATATAGTACGCTGGCGGAGGACGTAGTCAAACATCCCGACAATATAAAGTATACCATGTGCTATCTGTAGCTGTCACTACGGGCTGCCAGAGTTTGACTAGCTTATTTTAAATCACAAGTTATTGCCCAAATAACACGACTCACCTTGAATTCTCTCCTATGGCTTGTAAAAACTGGTCTTCAGTGCGTCTTAAAATGGCCTTACCAGCAGAGGAAGAGGATCGAACACTGATTGGCTTAGAAAGACTATCACCGGGTGAGCAGAACTGTGGCTCTGTTGCCAGGGGTAACTAAAACTCAGTAACAGACAAGGTTAACCTCAACTGAGTACAAAACCACCTTCAGGTCTGCAGATCGCTGACTGTCAATCCAAAAGGCCCTTATGGAATGTCCAGGGAAACAGTTGCCTGGCAACTAAATTGTTCCAAGGAAAATGGTGGACAAATTGACCCCATGAGATGTCAGAACTTTAACGGAACAACAAGTCCCAGCTTTAAAAACATGGGATGCACGACGATTACCACAATACAACATCTCTCAACTGCAGTCAAAAAGGGTGAGTGTTATTGTAGTTTCTTAAATTCTTATCAGTTCCAAAGGGTTGTAGCTTGTCAACCACAGTGCAGTTTTCTTCTTTTCTTATCACTTCATTATGCCCTCCATTCTTCTTTCATTCAAAATTAGAGAATGATGAATAAAGGGATGTAGAGAGAAGAGGAGGGGAATAAGGAGGAGGTGTTCTTCAGTCAGTGTAGTGAATGATGGACAGAAGGGTGCGGGGAGGAGAAGAATGATGGAGGTACAAGGCGCAGAGGAATGATGGAGGGATATGGAGGAGAGGACTGTAGTTGTTCTTCAGTCAGCGTAGTGCATGATGGAAAGAAGGGTGTAGAGAGGAGAGGAATGATGGAGGTACAAGGAGGAGAGGAATGATGGAGGGATAAGGAGGAGTGTAGTCGTTCCTTAGTCAGCGTAGTGCATGATGGCCTCCACGTAGTTGCCAGGAAACAGGCCGGTCATAGAGTTCATGACCCCTTCGTACCAGCCGTCGTCGTTCTTCTTGATGACGTAGATGATGGCGCCCTCCTGGAAAGACAGCTCGTCTTCCTTGTCCGCGGCGTAGTCATAGATGGCCACCACTAGAGGGAGACAGAGGCAAAGCAACAACAGTATAACCACAATATGACTTCACTAACTTCTATCCACAATAAATAATTCCTTATTCTACTCTGACACTTATAATATTATCGCTATTTCATAATACATGTGTTATCTGGGATATTAAATATGTTTATACACTTGCATATTCATACATTTACACACACGTGTTGTCTTTGTGTTTGCATGTGTGCGTACGAGCGTGCGTGTGCATACGAGCATCTGTGTGTGTGTGTGTGTCTGTTGTCTTTGTGAGTGAGTCAGTGTGTGTGTGTGTGTGTCTGTTGTGAGTGAGCCAGTGTGTGTGTCTGTTGTCTTTGAGAGTGACATCAAAAGGGAGCGTGTGTGGGTGTGCGTGTGTGAGAGAGTGTGTCTGTGTGTGTATGTGTGTGCATGTGTGACCTTTCTCCCGGTAGGTCCTGGGTGCCCAGGGAGGGTCCTCCTCAGCGTAGGGATCACTGTACTCCACCACCGCAGACTCCTCCTCTTCTTGCTCCACTTCCTGGTCGTAGGACAGAGGGGGCGGAGACTTGGGCTCCTCACACGGTTGTGGCTCCGAGGCGGGCGGGGGAGGGGGCGTGTCCGAGACTGAGGGGACAGGGAGGAAAACGAGAGTTACAAAAAAAACACACACACACACACACACTTTGTCTCTCTATGCAAATGTCCATGCATAGGCACGCATAACCTCGGCAGCAGCCACAAACAAAAATGACACACACACACACACACACACACACACACACACACACACACACACACTTCGGGCTGTTCCATGCCTGAGTAGCATCCAGACTTGAGTCAGTGTGACTCACCATCACAAGAATAACAGGAACAAACACAATCTGTTAGGTTGGCAGCAACACCCCCTACTCTGGAGAGAACTATCTATCCTTCCTTCCTTCCATCCCTCCCTCCCTTCCTCCCTCCCTCCATCTATCCATCTGCTTTCCCTCTCCTTCACTCGCTTATATAACTGCACCATTTGCTTCATCCATGTCTATCCCTGTCATTCATGTCACTCATGTAGTCCAAATATCTCCCATCTTGCTGTCGCATAACGGAGGCGCACACAGATCGCAGCCAACTTGATGCTACCCGGGGTGGCCAGCAGGGGGCGCTGTGGCGGCTACTCACTGTTCTCCTGCACGCGGGCCACAAAGCCCATGAGAGGCAGCTGGGGGCTCATCTGGAGGAGGGAGGGGGGCGGGGGTGTCACGGAGCCTGGGGGAGGAGGAGGACCAAGCGAAACCGATGGGAGAAAAGAGGGTGAAAGAAAGGGAAGACAGGAGACATCAAAAGCGCGTGAAGGAGATAGAAGAAAGGTAAAGTGGAGAATGGGAAGATGAAGATTAAATAAAGTGTACAGAGGTAATAATAGCAAAGGTCAGGAGGATGGAGGGAGCAGGAAAGGGGATGAAGGAGAGGGAAGAGAGGAATACATAAAGAGAGAGAAGGATGAAGGGAGGAGGAGAGAGGAATACATACAGAAAGAAGGAGAAAACCGCCTGTTAGTTGAGTGAGCAGTTAAATTGTCCCTGGTCATGGTGAATTCAGGTATTAGGTTGTGTTCTGTAACTTATTACTAGAAATGCTCGTTAAAGCATGGTTAATGAAGTTTGCCTGGGATCAGTTTGAGGTAGTATGGTTAGTGTAGTTTTTATCTGCTCTGATTTAGGCAATGTAGTTTCTCTTTACCTGGTCTCTGAATTAGCAAGTATGGTTAATGTAGTTTTTCTGTACCTGGGCTCTGGTTGTAGTAGGGTCCTCCGTTGAGCTGGGGCGGTGGGCTGATGGGCTGGCCCGTCACTGAGGGTGGCCGGCGGTATGGCAGGGACCCCCCTACTGCGGGGGCAGGCTGCCTTGGTACGTACCGGTTCATGCTGTAGAACTGGGGGACCATACCACCTGGGAGAGACAGAGGGGGGAGGTCAGGGAGCTGTGTACACCACAGCTACAGTAAAGCATATTGGCACTTGTAGGAGTCCAGGCACGGCTGAAAAGATGTAAGGATGAAAAAGAAGAGAAGAGCATGCAAGAGAGGCTTCATACAAAGTTCATGTCTTATTGAGATGGAAATCGTCCCGTCTTAATGTTGTGAAAAGCTTTGGACAAGTTGGCTCCTATTAGGGTGCTTTATCTAACCTTGTTAAGGGGTGGAGGGATGGGAGGGGTGTGAGGTCACACTCACCTTCCTCTTGAGGGGGAGAGGAGGAGGAAGAGGAGGAGACAGCCACTGTAGTGGACAGGAGGGGTTGGGAAGGCGAGGATGGCTCGGACACAGCCAATTGGCCCTCGGTAGTGTCAGGGGCAGAGTTAGGGGATATGGCGGGTGCGTTTGGTTGCGTGAGGGTTTCAGTGGTAGTGGAAGGGGAGACGGAGGGGGGAGGTGCAGGGTCAGAGGCAGCAGAACCCGAGCCAGTGGTTTCAGTTGTAGTGGTGGAGGCTTCAAAGAAAGAAGGAAAGGAGGAAAAAAGGAAAGAAAGAACAAATGAACGAAGGAAAGTAAAGAGAGAAGGAGGGGGGAGAGAAGGAAGGAGAAAACACAGGATATCGAAAGTGTTTGTGTTAAGGTTTCTGTTAGGAACTTTTTCATGCATCTCCATCTTTGAGGAAACACTAGCAGGAAACAAGGAAGGAGAGACAGAAGGAACGACAGGAGAGGAGAAGAAAAGCCTACTCCAAAGTACACTACTTTGTGTGTGTAAGTGTGTGAGTTTATGTGTGTATGTGTGTATAGGTGTGTGTGTTACCTGGGAAGGCACCGGGCGGGGAGGGCGTTGGCACGGCGATGGGCAGGCCCACACAGCCACTCCCACTGTTTTCTCTGCTGCTGCTTCTGCTGCTGCTGCTGGGGTGGCTGCCCCCACTGCTGCCACTGCACACACACACACACACACACACACACACACACACACACACACACACACACACACATTAGTCTGAGACGCTAGTGGAGCCTCATAAGGCACCTACACACACAGACACAGCCACACTCACACTACTACATCTCTCAACTGACGACACATGGAGACAAATCTCAACTTAGACACACACGACTCAATTAATACAAAGTGGCCTCCATGTTTGAGAAGCAGGAAGGAGGAGAATGGTTAGAATGACGAGAGACAGAGAGAGAGAGAGAGCGAGAGAATACAGCAGCAGCAAAGCTGAAACATGGTCATAGCAGAAGCAGAGCAAGACCAGAGCAAAATAGAGCAGGGTAGAATAGAGCAAAACAGAGCAGAGTGGAGCAAAACAGAGCAGAGCAGAGCAGAGCAGAGCTGAGAAGAGCAGAGCAGCGCAGCGCTAACTGATGCACACCTAACAGCAGAAATGATCGAAGTGGAACAGAAAGCAGAGCAGAAAGAAGCATAGCAACAACACAAACTATAGCAGCAGTGGAGAAACAGAGGGATGAAGTCCTGGTGCTACAAAGGACAAGAAAAACAGAGAGAAAGAGCGAGAGATGGGAAATTATTCAGTTATATAACAGAATGAGACACAAGAAAAGAGAAAAAGATTAATGTCAGGAAATGCAGAACACAGGTTAGTTCTAGTTCAGCGAAAGCAAGGCTGTGATTGGCCAGAGAGGAATATGGCGATCCCAGGCCGGTCAAAGCGGAAGCTTTGATTGGATGGAGAGAGCTAGAATGCAGTTGAAGATTCACAATCTGGACCAGTTGAGTTGTGGTAATATTCTGTATATTCTATATGTCTATCTTCTACATAGCTACATAGATGTTGAAGCTAGCCACAGATGATGTATTTATGTGTTTATTCAGAGAATACTAATCCACACGCAGGCTGGTCCAGAGGGTGTTGATTGATGTGGCAGGGAGGATGGCTGGAGACAGTGAGAACCTTTACTCATCAACCTTATAGAACAACCACGGAGAGAGAGAGAAAGCCAAAGAGAAAAGCAAAGCTGCACCATGAAGCAGAGACTGTTTTAGCCCACATATACAGGAGCTGAACCAGTAGAGGAGGAGAGACAGAGAGTAGGAAGAAGAGGAGGAGGCGGTGGAGGAAGAGGAGCAGAAGAGGAGGAGGATGAGACAGAGAGGTGCACTAATTGATCTATGCAGCTAGGTCTGAATAGTGACTTTATAGATCCACTCTGACTAGAGGGCGTAGATACAGAATACTAGAACAGCTCCCTGTGATTGACAAGCCGTTCACGACATCCCTGCCAATGCACACCTCTGACCAACGCAGGCGAGTCACCATGGAAACCTTCTTGTTCTCTGAGGGGGAGGATGTTGTGGTTTGATAGGATCTCACCCATAACAGGAGATTTATATAATGTATATATGTATATATTATGTATATATTACTGCTGATGCGGCACCAATCCGCCTGTCAATCTCACGCTCCATTTTTCCCTCACTTGTGAACAAGATCCCGAGATATTTGAACTCCCTCGCTTGGGGCAGCAACTCACTCCCAACGTATTTTACTTTGTGCCGAGCATATGGACACAGCTCTCACTCCGGTTAAATAGGGACCGAATGGCTTGTAGCAGCGGCCCCGGTACCCCATACTCTCGCAGTACCCCCCACAGGACTCCCCGGGGGACACGGTCGTAGGCCTTCTCCAAGTCACGAAACACATGTAACTCCCTGATAGGTGGGTGTCCTCTCTGATTGGCTGTGTCTACCTGTAGGTGCGTGTCCGTTGGTTGAGGGTGGCGGTGCGTGTGGGGCTGGGGACGTAGTCGTTAGGGATGACGGGGGGCCGCACCGGCTCCAGAGTCCTGTAGGGGGAGTGCCTCCTGTTGGTTCAAATTAGGGTTAGGGTTAGTCACAACACAGAGGGGTGCTGGGTTTACACCCCCCAGGCAGGCCCCGGGGACCCGTGTCTCCTGCTTCTCCCACCTTTACCTATAGGCAGTGGAGAGAGTTATTTAAAAACAGGACTACATACTTAGTTCATGTTGGCTCATGTTGGAGCGCTAAATTAGCACCTAAACACTTTAGCACGTAAGAAAGACCTTGACTGCGGCCACACACACACACACACACACACACAAACACACACACACACACACAGAGGCCATCTTACATTTTGGTCTTTACAGGCAGGAATTCATTGTTCAATGCGTGTGAGGGGCCTGGTTGTCCTATTACAAGGACCATGGAGAAAGAGGAAGGGTGACAGCATCATTGCGGTTTAAATCTAGCATCCTGTACACTACTGAGCCCCTGAATTCAACAATAGGCAACAACAACAACCGTAGCAGCAGCAGCAGTAGTTGTTGATACGCTTCATAAACATTGTAATGTCGCTCTAAAACAGCTAGATGTTAAAAAGTCTAGACTGATACTCGCTGAGACATTTTAACAAACACACATGAAACATAAAAACTGCTGTGCAAATCAAACGTACACATAGACTGTATGACCTCCCTCTGGGGACAAGGCGAGTACATCGTGCGCACACGCACACACACACACACACACACACACACACACACACACACACACACACACAGATAAGATCCAGCATCTTCGGCTGTGTGACCTACATTTGTGGAGGAGGGAAGATGACGTTATGCTTCATCACAGGGTCAAAACCCCACTCAAGCAAAACACAGTAAAGCCTCGCTCAACCACAATAAGACAGAACCAAGGCTAATGCAGACACACATGTCCCAGCCAGAGAGAGAGAGAGTGTGTGTGTGTGTGTGTGTGTGTGTGTGTGTGTGTGTGTGTGTGTGTGTTTGACCCTTGACCTACCCCAAGGCGGCCTTGACAGGCAGGGGTGGGCTGGGGGGCTTCTGGGTAGGAGGCGTGGTGCGGGGGAGGGCGCCTCCCATCTTTGCATTCTGACCATTCACCTGGGGAGAAGCAGCACACACACACACACACACACACACACACACACACACACACACACACACACACGATAGGATGAGTAGGTGATCACAGACACACAGAGAATATAAACCGTTTTAAATGGACTTGAACACGTAACCCACAGCCTTACCTTGAACCTTAGCAACCACTTAGGGTGGCAACGAGAGCAAGAAGGAAAGAAGGAGAGAGGAAGAGGTTAGTCATCATCGACTCTACCCGACAGTGATTCGTGTGGAAGTAATCTGTTGGTGTGGCAATGTTGGTCTGGGGGGCGGGGCGTAGTGGAGCGGGTCTACAGACATTGTTCTTCTAAATAGAATAAAGGTATATTGGTAGTGTTGTTACAATGATCAATTAATAAAGCCAAAATTATATGAACTCACGCTAATGATAAGCCACGTAAACTTTAAGTTACAAAATATCCTCCGCTGCTAATGAACATTGATATCGCGCAGGTGCCACTTTGACGGAATAAATTAGTGCTACAACCAGTTGGCTGTTTTAGTCTATGGACTGGACACCTAAGTTGGCTGGTTTAGTCTATGGACTGAACACCCAAGATGGCTGTTTTAGTCTATGGACTAGACACCTAAGATGGCTGTTTCAGTATATGGACTAGACACCTAAGTTGGCTATTTTAGTTTATGGACTGGACACCTAAGATGGCTGCATTAGTCTATGGACTGGTAGACACCCAAGATGGCTGTTTTAGTCTATGGACTGGACACCTAAGATGGCTGTTCTAGTCTATGGACTGAACACCTAAGATGGCTGACCCATTATTCACCAGCCCGTCGTCGTCAATGGTAACTGTTAGTTCCAGGTTGAGTTGTGAAGGGCACTATGGACGGCCATATGACTGATTGATTGACTTGGTCTACAGCTATTTTACAGATGTCAGTTTGGTTTCTGTGATGAGCTTTCTCTCAAAACAGAGATAAGAGAAAAAGAAAGAGAAAGAATACAGGAGAATTGTAAACTCTCAGTCTCAAATGTCTCCAACAAAACAAGTTTTTCAATTCTAGGACGTGTGTGTGTGTGTGTGTGTGTGTGTGTGTGTGCACGCAGAGTGAACGTGTATGTGTCGGTGTGTGTATGGACGGAGTGTGTGTCGGTATGTGTGTGTGTGTGTGGTCCACCTACCTTGACTCCATGACCAGTGTCATCAAGAACATTATAATCTATAGGCTTCCTGATGTAGCGCACTGGCCTCTCCTGGTTGGCTGGAGCGATGATTTTGTGCGTGCGGGCAGTGTTCTTATTGGTGGTTAGGATTCCAATCTCACGCCTTGCCACTTTCTCCTTGTGTATGTCAACTGTCTGGCAGAGAGAGATGTGATTATATATAATATACTATATGACTTTATTACATTATAGACTTATTATGGACAAGAGAGAACAATATATAATATCACGTAATACATCCATTACATTATAAATATGTGCCACTCATTACACTACTTATATTAAACATGTTAGTTATTAAGGACATTGCTAATGATATCAAATGAAAGCAGCAGACAGCAGTGCCTTAAAAAGAGAGAGAGAGAAAGAGTGAATAAGAGAGAAAAGAAGGGATTCACTGTAAGAGAGGGGCGGGGGTCATATAGAGAATAATGAAGTCTCTCATATGGTTTTACATATAATTATATCTTTTCATGGTGTGTGTGTGTGTGTGTCACACCCCAGAACAAAGCTCCTTAGCCTAACCTCCACATAACAAGAGCTTTCATAAGAGCCTTCATTATTCCACTGATCAAAGGGCCGTTTCATTTAGCCCACAGGACAGCGTATCACTGCTGACATCTGCAGGACAAAGACCCTGGCTCCTCCTCTCACAGGAAGACGTACGACCCAGCACAGTGGCTCCACTCAGTAGGGCTGTACCGCCACATAAATCAGACCAGTGCGATGCCTGGATATGTGTGTGTGTGCGTGGTTACCTGGGAAATGTGGTTGATGGAGGACTGTGTGTGTGTGTGTGTGTGTGAGGGGGGGTTACCTGGGAGATGTGATTGATGGGAGGACTGTGTGTGTGTGTGTGTGTGTGTGTGTGTGTGTGTGTGTGTGTGTGTGTGTGTGTTGGTAACCTGGGAGATGTGGTTAATGGAGGCCTGTGTGTGTGTGTGTGTGGGGGGGGGGGGGCAACCTGGGAGATGTGGTAGATGGAGGACTGTGTGTGTGTGTGTGTGTGTGTGTGTGTGTGTGTGTGTGTGTTACCTGGGAGATGTGGTTGATGGAGGACTCCATGCGACGGAGCTGTGAGGCCTGGATGTCCAGCATCTGTAGGACATTGTTGGCTAAGGTGTTGATGAGGTAAGCAACGCTGGCCAGCGACTGGGTAGTGTAGTTCTTAGTCTCCTCCAGAGCCAAATCCTTATCGGGAGACTGGAGAGGAGGAGGAGAGGGACAGGAGGGAGAGATGCGAGAGCAGGAGTGAGAGAGGGCGGAATAGTGAGGGGATCAAGAGAGAAAGGGAGCGGAGGAGGGAGGAGAAGTGTAAGTTTGGGCAAGAGAGAACGAGAGAAGCAAGAGATATAGAGAGAGAATAAGACAGAAGAAGAGAGCAGGGTGGAGATAAAGAGAGAGAGGGAGAGAGGAGAGATAGAGAGTAAAAAGGAAAGATAAGAGAGAGTTGTTATCATTGAGTTGAGCCCCTCTGTAGTTCTCCAGTTAAACCAGAGAGCCAGAGGCCGAGTGCACCTTTCTCACATTGTCCCACACAGAGCTGCTGGCTACACCATCAACCTCCCACTCTCACAACCATCCTCCTCTGTGTGTGTGTACTTATAAAGGTTTTCAACTTTTGGGGTCAATTTAAGGTCATTCATACCGAGACAGAGACCTAAACTATTTATGGTAGGGATGCACAATATATCGGTTATCAGTATCAGCAGAAATGTACTTAAATAAGCACAATCGGTCATCGGCCGCTATGTAAAGATTTTCCGATAATCACGCGGATAATACAGCCATTTGGTTTTCCTCAGAAAAGATCATTGCCTCGTTGGCTTCTGTGTGAACGATGTGCAGATGCTGTGACGTAGTAATTATGCATCACGCTCAGGGCACAAGACTGAGACAAAAATAGTCACGCTACTGTTTGAGAGTGTGGGAGTTAAAATGAAACGTGGTCGCATTCATGATGATCGTTAAGCTGTATTGGTGCCCCTCCGGCACGGGTGTATTGCGTTAGATATTGTGGTTAGAGCAGTACTTTCTCTTCTTCAATAGCTCAGCCGGTCTCTCCCTACCTGCACTCTATAATGTTCTTGATGACCAAACTTTTGTTTAATCTATTGGCTTCCTGATTTAGCGCACTGGCCTCTCCTGATTGGCTGGAGCGATGATTTTGTGTGTGCGGCAGTGTTTTTATCAGCCACTAATCGGTATCGGCCTAACGTTTTTTTTTTTTTTTTATATCGGTAAGGTATCGGCTCCAAACAGGGTCCGAAAATAACACCCGCCACTCGCCACAGACGGGTAAATTTTCTGTTTGGCGAGAAAATCTTGGAAGGCTATGCGCCACATTGGCGTGTAAATGTTTGTACCAAACTAGTATAAAAAACTATGCAGAAAGTCTTTACTTTAAAGTAATTTACGCTTGCGCTGTTACTGTCCTCTGTTTTCAGTCGGAGTTTCACACACGCACACAGACACACACACAGGCTCAAGATATAATACCACTGCGTCCTTTTATTCAACCCAATTCAACCTACCATCGACTCTAAACAATCACTTGCCACCGGTCTGCTGCTAGCTACCGGCTAATTCTGCGAAAATTGCCGTGTTCCAATTCCAAATTCCACTTGTATAACGTTGACAGTCATTAGGGCTCTGGGACTACACGTTTAAAGTTACCTGCGACGTTATCATTTTGCCGACGAGTAAGTTCTTTGCGATAATTACAAAGTTGAACGTTTACGGTTAGCCCCTAATGGTTATCTTTGCTTTATGCTAACATAATATTAGCAATGCCAATACTGCTGTAGCCGCGACGTCATTAAACAATGTGCTTTTGGATTTGCTTTGGAACATGAGACCAATTTATGATGGATTTGCTTTGGAACATGAGACCAATTTATGAATGGTTGGTATGTGGTTGAGGAAGGGGCAAATGCCAAACTCACTGAAAATGACAAGCTGAGGTCAAGCTACTTTGTGACAGGTAGTCTTTGAGCTGTAGCTTACTGGTTCATGTGAAACCAATTTATAAACGTCCTATCATATCTAAGCCCCATCATTTATGACCAAACAGCAGTTACAGTAGGAGTTGTAAGATGCTGACTTCAGTAAAAGTAGGCTATTATATCTGGAATTGATTCAACAGTTGACAATTGTATTTATATAGAATAATATGATTGATTTGTTTTTTGCTCTTTCCTCAGGCTCTTGTTTAAGTTTGTATGCAACACAATACCTTAACTCAATGCAATGTAGGACTGCTGAAACTAATGTACATGTGACACAAAAATTACATTGATACATTCATTATTTTGTCCGGTAAAAAATATGATTGGCCAGTAGATTTTTTCATCTACCAGTCCCCTTGGCCGGTGAGTCAAGTTAATTTTGGACACTGGCCCCAAATATCCATATCTGTGCATCCCTAATTTATGGTGACCCCTGAAGACAGACAGACAGACAGACACACACACACACACAGATATAGCAGTAATGAATGGCGTTGGGGTTTGTCTGCTGGAATGTATAGGACTCAGCATTTCATCTAACACACTCTGTACTGGACTACAACAGGCAGAACACACACATACTCTCACTCTCACTCTCTCTCACACACATACCCACAAACACGGTTCGATCAACAGTTTTGTCCTGGAGCATTGGGCTGGGAGGGAAGGTGGGCTCATGAACGCACGCACACACACACACACACATCAGAGGGTGAGCCTCACTGGGAGTGACTGTGTGTCTGAACAAGGGCAGTCAAGAGAGACAGCTCACAGGCCGTATGTGTGTGTGTGTGTGTGTGTGTGAGGCATGATGTAGGTCACAACATGAAAACGCCCCTCATGCCCAGCTAAGTAGAAACACACACTGACACCAACACGCCCTGCCCTCTTCACTGTACTGCACATACACACACGTCACAGCTGCTCTGTGTGTGTGTGTGTGTGTGTGTTCCCTCTGATCCCACTTAGAATGGATGGTCTGAGTGAGTGGTGAGTGAGTGGACTGGTTAATCAATGGACACACCCCATTCTCTGAGCCTGGTTCAATCTAAATGACTCCATGTCCCATAGGTCACCGGAGCCCAAGACAGAAAGCACCTGGACACCTGTCTCTGTTACCACAGTTACAAAATTGCACCTGTCAGTGGTGGAGGTGAAGGTGTGATGAACAGGTTTGAGGAGAGAGAGAGCTGTGGGATGGAGGGATGAGAGGAGAGAGAGAGAGAGCTGTGGGATGGAGGGATGAATGGAGAGAGGAAAGCTGACTAGAAAGAATAGCAGAAGAAAGAGAAAGGTCTTGTCTTCACTGTGGGAGCCTCTTCTTCCACTGCTACTGACTAGCAGCCGTTATGTCACTATCTTAAGCTCCATTTCTCTGTCTATCTCGCTCGCTCCATCTTTCTCTCTCCATCTCCCCTCTATCTCTGTCACTCCATCCTCCTTTTCCCTCTTTAATTCTCTCCATTCTTCTCTCCCCTGTGGTACAGACTGCACTCTGTCTCTCTTCAGGTCAAAATAAATGTTTTAAAGGAGAAACAGAACATCGCAGAACATGTTTCATCCTCCCCTCCTTGCGTGACTGTTTCAACCCCCCTCCCTGAGGGACTGTTTCAAACCCCCCCTCCACGAGTGACTGTTTCAACCCCCCTCCCTACGTGCTCATGCCCTTTCCCTTGGTTTCTCCTCCTTCTCTATTTCACTCCTCCTTTCCTCCACCCTCATGCAGCAGACTAGGTCTATATTAGTGGTGACCCAGTTGGAGGGCCGTTCTCTCTAGCCTGAGGAGACGTAGGACACACACACACACACACACACACACACACACACACACACACAACCATGTGCCACACACAGACACACTCACATCGCTGACACACACAAGCAACGTGCCACACAAACACATACATACAGCTAAAATGCTCCCAAATTATGCACTTGAACATTCCTGCACAACCACCTCATGCAGAACTGGATTGTGTGTGACTGTGTGTGTGTGTGTGTGTGTGTGTGTGTTAGCCTGTGTGTAAGACAAAGTGAGAGCTGTGTGTGTGTAAGACAGTGTGAGAACGAGAGTGAGAGATGTGTGTGTGAGTGTGTGTGTGTGTACGTAAGACAGTGTGAGAATAAGAGAGAGAGATTGTGTGTGTGTGTGTGTGAGAGAGAGAGACAGACACACACTTCTCATTTCAAAGCTATATACAGATTCCATAACACACTTTAAAGAAGTCTTCTTAACAGATGGTTTGAGTCAATCCACTGCCATCAGCAGTAACAGTGTTCTCTGCTGCTTTGCTGTGTCTGTTCTTCATTAGGGCTGCCCTGCTAGGTGTATGGCAGCTCCTCTGTACTAACAGCTTCAGTGGACTGTATGTTTCTGCGGTACTCTCACAGATCCCAGTGTACAGTGCATCCGGAAAGTATTCATACACCTTCACCTTTTCCACATTTTATTATGCTACAGCCTAATTCCAAAATGGATTAAATACACATTTTTTCTCAACATTCTACACACAATACCGCATAATGACAAAGTGCAAAAAGTTTTTTTAGAATTTTTTGCAAATGTATTAAAAATCCAAAAATAAAATATCACATGTACATAAGTATTCACACCCTTTACTCAATACTTTGTTGAAGCACCTTTGGCAGCAATTACAGCCTCAAGTCTTCTTGAGTATGATGCTACAAGCTTGGCACACCTATTTTGGGGCAGTTTCTCCCATTCTTCTTTGCAGATCGTCTCAAGCTCCATCAAGTTGGATGGGGAGCGTCGGTGCACAGCCATTTTCAGATCTCTCCAAAGATGTTCAGTCGGGTTCAAGTCTGGGCTCTGGCGGGGCCACTCAAGGACATTCATAGACTTGTCCCGAAGCCACTCCGTTGTTATCTTCGCTGTGTGCTTAGGGTCGTTGTCCTGTTGGAAGGTGAACCTTCGCCCCAGTCTGAGGTCCAAAGCGCTCTGGAGCAGGTTTTCATCAAGGATCTCTCTGTACATTGCTGCATTCATCTTTCCCTTGATCCTGACTAGTCTCCCAGTTCCTGCTGCTGAAAAACACCCCCACAGCATGATGCTGCCACCACCATGCTTCATTGTAGGGATGGTATTGGCCAGGTGATGAGCAGTGCCTGGTTTCCTCCAGACAGGACGCTTGGCATTCAGGCCAAAGAGTTCAATCTTGGTTTCATCAGATCAGAGAATTTAGTTTCTCATGCTCTGAGAGTCCTTTAGGTGCCTTTTGGCAAACTCCATGCGGGTTGTCATGTGCCTTTTACTGAGAAGTGGCTTCCGTCTGGCCAATCTACCATAAAGGCCTGGTTGGTGGAGTGCTACAGAGAAGGTTGTCCTTCTGGAAGGTTCTCCCATCTCCACAGAGGAACACTGGAGCTCTGTCAGAGTGACCATCGGGTTCTTGGTCACCTCCCTGACCAAGGCCCTTCTCCCCCGATTGGTCAGTTTGGCCGGGCGGCCAGCTCTAGGAAGAGTCCTGGTGGTTCCAAACTTCTTCCATTTGCGAATGATGGAGACCACTGTGCTCGTTGGGACCTTTAATGCTGCAGAAATTTTTTTGTACCCTTCCCCAGATCTGTGCCTCGATACAATCCTGTCTCGGAGGTCTACAGACAATTCCTTGGACTTCATAACTTGGTTTGTGCTCTGACATGCACTGACAACTGTGGGACCTTGTATAAACAGGTGTGTGCCTTTCCAAATCATGTCCAATCAATTGAATTTACCACAGGTGGACTCCAATCAAGTTGTAGAAACATCTCAAGGATGATCAGTGGAAACGGGATGCGCCGGAGCTCAATTTTGAGTGTCACAGCAAAAGGTGTGAATACTTATGTACATGTGATATTTGTTTTTTTTATTTTTAATACATTTGCAAAAAATTCAAAAAAACTTTTTTCACTTTGTCATTATGCGGTATTGTATGTAGAATGTTGAGAATTTTTTTTAATTTAATCCATTTTGGAATTAGGCTGTAACATAATAAAATGTGGAAAAAGTGAAGGGGTATGAATACTTTCCGGAGGCACTGTATATTGCCAATATTGCCAAAGCAGATCCCAGTGTATGTCCAGTGCCTTGCAAAAGTATTCACCCCCCTTGGCACTTTTCATGTTTTGTTGCTTCACAACCTGGAATTAGAATGGATTGTTTGAAGGTTTGCATCATTTCATCCAGAGAACATGCCTACAACTTTGAAGATGTGATTTTTTATTTTTTTTATTGTGAAGCAAACAACAAATAGGACAAAATAACAGAAAACTTCAGCATGCAGAAATATTCACCCCCCTAAGGTCAGTACTTTGTAGAGCCACCTTTTGCGGCAATTACAGCTGCAAGTCGCTTTGGATAAGTCTCTATGAGCTTGCCACATCTTGCCACTGGGATTTTTGCCCATTCCTCAAGGCAACACTGCTCCAGCTCCTTCATGTTGGATGGTTTCCGCTTGTGAACAGCAATCTTCAAGTCTGACCACAGATTCTCAATTGGATTGAGATCTGGGCTTTGACTAGGCCATTCCAACACATTTAAATGTTTCCCCTTAAACCACTTGAGTGTCGCTTTAGCAGTATGCTTCGGGTCATTGTCCTGCTGGAAGGTGAACCTCCGTCCCAGTCTCAAATCACAGGCAGACTGAAACAGGTTTTGCTCAAGAATATCCCTGTATTTAGCACCATCCATCTTTCCCTCGACTCGAATCAGTTTCCCAGTCCCTGCTGCTGAAAAACATCCCCACAGCATGATGCTGCCACCACCATGTTTCACTGTGGGGATGGTGTTCTTGGGGTGATGGGATGTGTTGGGTTTGCGCCAGACATAGCGTTTTCCTTGGTGGCCGAAAAGTTCAATTTTAGTCTCATCTGACCAGAGCACTTTTCTCTATACATTTGGGGAGTCGCCCACATGCCTTTTGGCAAACTCAAAACGTGCCTTCTTATTTTTAACACTAAGTAATGGCTTTTTTCTGGCCACTCTTCCATAAAGCCCAGCTCTATGGAGTGTACGGCTTATTGTGGTCCCATGCGCAGATACACCAGTCCCTGCTGTGGAACTCTGCAGCTCCTTTAGGGTTACCTTTGGTCTCTGTGCTGCCTTTCTGATTAATGCCCTCCTTGCCCGGTCTGTGAGTTTTGGTGTGCGGCCCTCTCTTGGCAGGTTTGTTGTGGTACCATGTTCTTTCCATTTGAAGATGATGGATTTGATGGTGCTCCGGGCGATCGTCAAAGATTTGGATATTTTTTTATAACCCAACCCTGACTAGTACTTCTCAACAACTTTGTCCCTGACTTGTTTGGAGAGCTCCTTGGTCTTCATGGTGTGATGCCTCTTGCTTAGTGGTGTTGCAGCCTCTGGGACCTTTCAGAAAAGGTGTGTTTATACTGACAGATCATGTGACACTTAGATTACACACAGGTGGACTTCATTTCACTAATTATGTTACTTCTGAAGGTAATTGGTTGCACCAGAACTTTTGAGGGGCTTCATAGCAAAGGGGGTGAATACATATGCACATGCCAATTTCCAGATTTTTATTTTTTAAAATTATTTTTTATATATATTTTTTTCATTTCACTTCACCAACTTAGACTATTTTGTGCAGATCCATCACATAAAATTCAGATAAAAAAAACATTGAAATTTCAGGTTGTAATGTAACAAAATAAGTAACAAGCCAAGGGGGGTGAATACTTTTGCAAGGCACTGTATGTTACTATGGTACTCTCAGTGTATGTATGTTACTACGGTACTCTCAGTGTATGTATGTTACTATGGTACTCCCAGTGTATGTCTGTAACTACGGTACTCACAGTGTATGTATGTTACCACGGTACTCTCAGTGTATGTATGTTACCACGGGACTCTCAGTGTATGTCTGTTACTACGGTACTCACGGTGTATGTCTGTTACTACGGTACTCCCAGTAGGTCTGCAGTACTCTCAGTGTATGTCAGTTCTTCATTAGGGCTGGTCTGCCCAGCTAGATCTCTCTAACGGCAGCTTCTCTAATAGGCTCTGTGTGTGTCTGTTCTGTGTGTCCTGTTTCTACAGTACTCCCAGCTCCTTCCTCTCAGCGTGTGTCTGTTCTGTGTGTCCTGTTTCTACGGTACTCTCAGTGTGTGTCTGTTCTGTGTGTCCTGTTTCTAAAGAACTCTCAGTGTGTGTCTGTTCTGTGTGTCCTATTTCTACAGCACTCTCAGTGTGTGTGTGTTCTGTGTGTCCTGTTTCTACGGTACTCTCAGTGTGTGTCTGTTCCCTGTGCCCTGTTTCTACTCCTCCCTCACTGCTCCCCTGTCACGTTCCACACAATCACCATTATTACCGCATCAATCACATTTGTTTGCTATGGAAATCTGTAGTCGTCGTCATGGTAACCGGGACTGCCCGTCCTCGTTCTTATATGGGCATGTCCTTCCTGCTGTTATTGAATAAAAGGCTACGATTTAGCTCTTACATGTAATCTTTGAATGTACAAGCCACTGATCCTCCTCACTCCACAGCATATGCACCCACACACAGGCACACTTAATGGTTGCCACGGTTTCAAACCTAACAAAAGCGCGGCAGGAAAACCAAAACACACACACACACACACACACACGTTTTGCACTGAGAGGGAAGCCATTCTGACTGCTACGGCTACCCAACACCATCTGGAGGGAAAGGAAGGGGGGGGGGGCAGGAGAAAGAGGAGGAGCAGGATGAAGAAGAGGAGCAGCAGGATGAGGAGCAGCATGAAGAGGAGGACAAAGGAGAAGGAGGAATAGAGAAGGAATAGTAGAGAGAAAGGAGGAAGAGCAGTAGAAAGAGGAGGAAAAGGGGAAGGATTACGAGGCAAGAGGAGGTACAGCTAACCAAGACCATCAGGACGGCGTGAAAAGAAAAGGCCCAACATGCTTTAGGGTGTGGACATGACCTATGAGAGGTAAACAGAGCTGTTCTGTAAAGACAGAACATCTATGGAGAGGAACAGAGAGACAAAGGAACTACAGCATTCTAACATCAGCCTCTTACAGTTTGCCAGCATTAGAATTGGCACTAGAGGAATGGCAATCAAGATGCTGCAACCCCCCACCCCCCACCCCCACCCACAGTACCAACAAACAGCCTCCACATTAACTGGCTACAGACAGGAGGGAATGGGAGAAATCAGCAAGATCCTGAAGCACTCACACAGAAACATACATTAACTGGACACACACATACACAAACACACACAGGACAAACACACAAACATACACAAGCACAAACACTAACGCACACACATGAACAGGTATGATAAGGGCATGCAAACAAACACACACAGGACACAGACACAGACACACACACACACACAGCTTTGTATTTGTATTCTACTTAAGACCGGAAAGTAATGTTACTGTTAATTTAATTGAAAACAGTTGTTTTTTGGAAAAACTTAACTTAATTCGGTCCTCACAAGGATAGAAAAACAAGCACACACACATACACACACACACACACACACACACACACACACACGCACGCACACACACACAGGAAATACGCTAGCACACACTCAGACAGACATAGCCTCCATTATGTACACAGAACAGACACACGTGTAGTACACAGCCCCCAGTGTGTTATCACCAGGATTTACTCCCTCCCCACAATCAGAGAGTTCTGTACTAAAAGCCTTCAACCTAAATATTTAAAACACAGAGAAAAGTGATGGAGGGAGGAACAGAGGGAGGAGAGGAGAGTGGGGAGGAAGGAGGGAAGAGGCAGATGGAGAGAGAGCGGAAAGGAAGAGGGAAACTGTGAGAGGAGAGAGAGAGAAAAAGGTGTTGGGCCAGAACTCCTGGAGGGGGAATCAGAACAGCCAATCTAAACAGCCCGGAGCAATTGGGCTTGACAAGTAAACTGACGGTCCAATCACAGACAGCCCTGAGCTATAGGGCTTGACAAGTAAACTGACTGTCCAATCACAGACAGCCCTGAGGTATACGGCTTGACAAGTAAACTGACTGTCCAATCACAGGCAACCCTGAGCTATAGGGCTGCACGTGGGAACACCAACTGCATTGAGGATTCAGGTCTCTTTTCTTTTCTCTCACCCCTCCCTCTTCTCACCCCTCCCTTCTCTAATCTTTCTCACCTGCACCCAGCCCACCCCCCATCCATGTGTTGTTGGCATGGTGACATGAAGGAACAGGTGTCTTGGGAATTCCAAGCCAGCTTTTTAGAGAAACAACGCAGTCATCCTTACCAGCCTGTGAGTGGGCAGTAGGGGCTTCACACACACACACACACACACACACACACACACACACACACACACACACACACACACACACACACACACACAAAGCTGAAAACTGAAACGGTCTTTCCTTCACTCTCATCTCCACAGATCTGATTCAGAGCTGTGCTGTTGAGCTGATAAAAAGCTTAAGTTGAAACAGTAACAGATTACATAACTAAATGAAGAGCCATCTGCAGAAGCTGACTCAATTATTTTTTTACACTGAACAGTCCGATGTTAGCATGAAAGCAAAGACGAAATCCCTGATCAAAACATAAGGGTTTTAAACAGGGTCGTGCACCGGCCGGGCCTACATTAATAAAGTATGTGAGCCCGTTCCCTTTTCCTAACAGTCATCAAGTCCCATCTCAGATGGCATTAAACATGCTGTTTTTTTTCTTAAGTTTTTGTTTTAAATGAAAGACGTGCCCTTTTTTGCCCGCTTACATTGGTCATGCACGACACAGGCAGGCTACGAGAATACAAGCACAGCGTGCTCTATAACTGAACAAGCCGCATCAGTAAGAAATAGATAACGGATGCAGATTAAGATGATAATGACGAAGAAGTTTTTAGACGCTATGCGAAACCTCAAATAATTAATATAAATTGCGTGTGTCATAATCTGTTTTACTTCATATATACACTGCTACACTCACTCAAGCACGCACCATTCACAAATCCATAGAGGGCTGTTTTACTACTAAATCGGTGCATGCAGCGTCAGAAGTCAGGGAAACGCTGGTTCTGGGACTGTCACCAGGCTTGCCGAATGGCAAAGAGCTCGTCGTAGGTAAACTACACGACTTTAATGACTAGTCTGCTATTGCCTTGTCTGGACCTTGGGATATTTAAATTTTAAGTAAATGACAGTTCATGCAATTGCAAACCAGCTCGCATTATTCTAGCAGTAACGTTAGTGGGTACAGGGACAGGATGGCAACCCCCACAACCGTTACCTAGCGCAGCTAGCATTAGCAAGCAAACATTCACTTTTTACAAAGCATACGCATGTAAACATCTGTTTTTTTTTCGATTCGTTATATAATTACCTGAACGTAGTTGCCCTCGCAGTATTCCGCCACTCTGTCAAGGTTGGTAAAACTGTCCAGCAAAGCTCTCCGACCAGCAGGAATTTCTTCCTCTAGAAGCATTTGTAACTCCGCCATCTTTACATATTTTTTTTTACTACGGTACTCTGATGTGATGCACACGAGCGCTCCACAACCCCAGTTGAGCGGCAGAGAAGAGACTGGCCAATAGAGGGCGTCATTTCAACTCAATGAGTCCCCACATTTTCCTCCTCCTCCTTTTCATTTCGAACTCCTACACATGTCATACTTAATTTAAATTCAAGATTTGTCAACAACTGTAATATGATTTAGAAATTAACATGTATGATTGCTATGTCAAATTACAGGCGTCCTCAAAAAGAGGCAAGATAAGCTAAATATTATGCCATCCAATTAAAACCTTAGGGAGGCATGGAACCTGGGTGACAGTTTACAATGGTATGTTAAACAACAGCGTCATCTACTGGTGGTCTGCTGGTACTGATAACTTTGTATGAAGAACGAAAATCTGATTAAAAAAACACTGTACAAGTCTGTATTTTATAATTTTTTTGTTTATAAAATTACAGTCGTCTGATAGAAATGTCTATAATACAATCCATAATACAAAAATACCATTGGTGAGACCATAGAGACAAAAACTTGATAACTTTACAAAGCGTTCAAATCTTTATAAAGATAAGGGCTTTATGTATTTATGTACGAGAGTAGAGCACATGAATGACTGAGAGGTAAGAACAGGGAATGAGAGAATGAAGAAATGGTGAGAGAGAAGGGGTGAGGCAAAAAGAGAAGGGTAAAAACTCAGAAAGACTAAAAGAGAGAGAGAGAGAATTTGTGAGCAAAAAGTGAAAGGAAAAGGCAGAAAGAGGACAGAAAGATAAGGGTAAAGAGAGATGAAGAGTGTTAGGCAGTAAGTTCTAGTTTTTCATCATGTCTTGGATAATCTTCAACCTCCATCGCCATGAGAAACTCTGTGAGGAAAAATAAAACAAATTATATATCAAATGAATTATTATTCTTATTATTTTTATTAATATTATCATCCTTATTATTATTATTATTATTATAGTCTTATTATCGCCATTTGCATCAATATCAGGTCAACAGATCAATAATCTTAGATGTCTCTTTTTCTCTCTGTTTCCCTTTCTCTCTGTTTCCCTTTCTGTTTCTCTTTCTCTCTGTTTCTCTCTGTTTCTCTTTCATCACCATTTTGTCCTTAGCAGACCCAGCAACAGTGAACAAACACACACACACACACACATTCTCAGGCGTGTGTCTCACCCTCGGTGTAGTCGACGTCAGGTCTGGTGGAGACAAACACCCAGGCAATGCCGACCAGCAGAGCCACCACCAGGTTCACCACGATCCAGGGCTGCAGGATCTGGAGCTCCGAGCCGGGGGGCCTGAGGAGGACCGGGGGAGAGGAACTTTATTAGAAAGTATCCTACTGTCTTGTGACCTCCAAGTAAAGATCAGAATAGAATAGAATAGAATAGATTAGAATAGATTAGAATAAAATAAAATAGAATAGAATACAACCGAACAGTCTAAACGAGAAACTCCGAGCAAGGGGACCAGGACCAGGGGAGAGGGACCTTATTCAAAAATATAATATAATATAAGTAGTGACCAATAAAAATGGAATGGACTAGAATAGAATAGTATAGTTGTTACGGGACGGGATGGGATAGGATAGGTGTGTGCTGACCAGAGAGTTTCGTTGGCAGTCGGGTAGAGGTTGATCCGATCGCTGGTCATCTGCTGGCTCAGGGACAGGATCAGAGCGATGAAGTACACTGGAGAGAGAGACACACACACACACACACACACACACACACACAGGGTTATTAGCTGTTGCTGTTGACTTGCAGAAGGAGGCAAACACACATGTAGAAGGAGAGCTAGGTAGACCCTGTACTTTGGACTTACAGAATGAGGCAAGAGCAGCAGGGTCCAGTGTTAGGAAGCCTCTGAGAGCCATGGAGGCCTTAGCCAGGTTCACCCTGCAACGTTATAGAACCCAACAGAACCTTATTATTAACCCTGCAACATTATATAACCTTATTATAGAACATTATAGAACCCAACAGAAAAGTATTATTAACGCTGCAACATTATAAAACCTTATTATAGAACATTATAGAACCCAACAGAACATTATTATGAACCCCTAGCCTGGTTCACCCTGTAACAATACAGAACATTACAGAACCCAACTGAACCTTATTATTCACCTTTAGCCAGGTACAGCCTGCATAACACAAGACAAGATTACAATAACATTATAGAACATATAGAGAGGAGAGGAGAGAGGAGAGGAGAGGAGGTTGGGCAGGGTGCTATAGAACACTAAAGCCAGCGCCCCCTCCTCACCTGTCAAAGGCCGACACAGTGCTGATGGCCAGCAGCAGGTAGTTGAGGGACTGGGCGGGGTAAGCCAGGGGGTGGTACTGCTGCAGCAGATTGGGCAGAGTGCTAAGGTGGTCTCCAGCCAGCACGTACACCACGATCACATTCCACACGGCGTAGCCTGCCAGGAAGCCATGGGAGAACAGACCCATCACCCTGAAAAGAGGAACACACACACACACACACACACACACGTGTCAGGTACCCCCAGACATGTACTATCAGTGTTCTCTCATAGAGAAACACACCTACACACATATATTATTCCCTGCCCGCTCTCACCTGAAGCCGCTGTGGACCCTGACGGCTACATCTCTGGTGGTCCACAGCGTTCTGACCTCCATGTACTCATCCAGCAGGTCAGTGTGTTTAGGGGGCTCTGCCCGCTCTGCAGCCTGGAAGCGCCCTGTCGACACACACACACGCACGCACGCACGCACGCACGCACGCAGACATATACACACACACACAACACACACACGCACAGGCGGAAACACAGACATACACACACACGGGCAGAAACACAGTTAAAGGCACAGGGAGAAAGAAAGTGGAGGTCAGCGAGAACAGACAAATACTGGCAGAAAATATGTTGCCTTCACACATCTAAATATACACATGCTTTATACAAGTAGACCTATTAACTTAGTTTAAATTAAGTCAACAGCGTGTCAGAGCTGTTTGAAACGTCAACAGAATCACACACACACACACACACACACACACACACACACACACTCACTGTTCCTCTCCACGAACACCTTCCCAACCGGCTGGCTGTGTCCCAGCGGCGCGGAGGTGAACAGGGAATGCTGGGGGATGGGCGGCTGGTGGTCGATGATGTCATCCTCTTCCACCTCCAGGTCGTTAACATAATGCTCCGTCACCTTGGGCTTCCTGTCACATGACAGAGAGTCAGGAAGTTAGCCACAATCCTTCACAGAGCTCCTGTATGCCCTTCGAAGTATGTCTCTGTGTGTGTGTTTGTGTGTGTGTGTGTGTGTGTGTGGGGGGGGGGGGGGGGTACATGTGTGAGTGTGTTCAATTTGAAATAAAATTGTTATTTGTCACATCAGTATACAAGGACAATGAAGTGAAATGTATTCCCTCTGCAAATGTGCAAACAATTCTATGACTAAACAGTAAAAGATAAAACATATAAAGTATAGCTTTAGCAAATAAGTGATGATAAGAGCAAAAGAGGATAACAGTCAGTGGACAAGGAAATAGTGCAAATAATAAATACAGATAACATTGTTTAAACTCTCAGAGTCAGTTGAGCGGTATTATTCATTGTGTGTGTGTGTGTGTGCGTGTGTGTGCGTGTGTGTGTGTGTGTGTGTGTGTGTGTGTGTGTGGCACCTACTTCTTCCTCTTGGTCTTCCTGGTGACCTCCTCCCCATCAGTGTGCAGGTCAGCAGTGTCTCCGTTAGCCAGCACCGCGTGATCTTCAAAGAGGTCTGAACAAACACACCACCTTCATTACCTAACACAACACTGAACAAACACACAGCATACTGACAAACCAAACCTACTGCATTACCTCACACCTCTCTGACCATACTGTGTTCCTAAGTCATCTTCAAAGAGGTCTGAACAAACACAGGACATACTGTGTCTCCAACTTAATCAGCATGACATCATCTTCAAAGAGGTCTGAAAAAACCAAACCTACAGCATTACCTAACACCACACAGTGTGTGTGTGGATAGCTGCACCTACTACCTAGCCTTTGCACCAGGCACCGTTACTAAAATGGGGTCTGTCAGAATGCAGTAATATTTTGTCTCGTTCTAGTCTCATACCTGGAGTCTGGGCCTTCTTCTTCTTTTTCTTCCTCTGCAAGGGGACTTCCTGTGGCTCTGGCGTGGGAGGCTCTCTACTCTCAGACTGCCTCCTACTGGTCAAACCCTCCATCTCCATCCCAGCAGACTCTAACACAACTGGAGAGGAGAGGAGAGGAGAAGAGAGGAGAGGAGAGGAGAGGAGAGGAGAGGAGAGGAGAGGAGAGGAGAGGAGAGGAGAGGAGAGGAGAGGAGAGGAGAGGAGAGGAGAGGAGAGATTTTATGACAGAAGAGGATAATTTAAAAAAATAAAAAAAGAGATTTCCAACCAGGTCCTCCTCTCAATCATGCCGTGGGTTTGACCTCGATGCTAAACACCTATCCGAGCATTGTGAGACCTACATATTGCTGGTAACCTATGTCTTCCCCTCAAGCAGAACTCACACTCTCCCTGGTCTTCAGTGTCGATCACTTCCTTCTTAGGCTTCTTCCTCTTGGTCTTTGCGGTGGGCATGACGTCTGTGCGAGGAGAGGACAGGAAGCAGCAGAGCTTATTCGGGCAGCGTTCCCCCCCTGAGCAGGACTTAGCTGTGTCCTGGTGCTACGGCCAGCCCTAATGAGATGAATGAGTATAGCCGAGGACAGAGGGGAGAGGTGAGGAGGCCAGTCTGCTGTAAACCAATGCTCACCTCTACAGATCTATGTAAACACTAGGAGAGCACCTTTACAATGGGATGGACACTTTAGAAGTAGTCAATAAAATAAATTCATTAATATATTATATACTGTATAGATATAGCTACATCTACTACATCTCCAGTAATTACCAGCTAAGTCATTTTACCTGCAAACTATTCAAATGTGTTCCATATTTTTATGTGTAGATGTAGTGATGAGAGATGTACCTCTTTAGTCACTGCTCCCTCACTGCAGACGTCCACAACAAGTGTAAAGCAAAAAGACAGGAGCACAAAACAACATCCAAAACAATGAGTGAGGGGTGGATCGTGATACACACTAATGTACAGCACTTACACCACGGACGGCAGCTTAAACACACTGTCGTCTCTCTGTGTGTGTCGCTCTCATGTGTCTCTCCCTCTCTCTGTGTCTCTCCCTCTTTCTCTGTGTGTCTCTCTCTCTCTGTCTCTCCATTCCTCTCTCCTTCCCTCAATGCTGCATATCCCCCATCCTCTCTCTCCCTCTCACCCATTTTCTCTCAAAGCATTTTTCTCTTTACCCCCCAACCCCCCACCCCCTCCTCTCTCTCTTTAGCCCCAGCCCATTCTTCAATCATCTCAGTGTGGTTACCCCATTGGCAGTGTTCTTGGGGAGAGCTTGACTGATTGTAAATATCTTCATCTGTTCCCCTTTCCCAGTCTCTTTAGCCATGCAGGAACTATATGAGGATCCCTGCCTATTTATTCCCACTGACATTCCATGTACTAAGGCTAGAACTTGTGGGCCAAAAAGGCAAAAAGGATATAAACAAAGGCAGCTTGTTAAGAGAATTAGGACTCCCCCATTCCAAATAGGATTACTTATTGTAACCGCTTTCTGCGAGCATCTGATTGGCTGGGCCGGTATGATGTCACCAGGTAGGGTGAGTCTAAATCTGTGGGTGATGTGTACAACCTTTAGCTCAGGGAATTAAAATGGGGAAGAGTAGACAGACAAAGTAGTCCCAGACAAATAAAACACAGCCAACATAGCAGACACTCAAGTTGTTTATGTCATTTCACCATGACAACGGGCTGGTCAACTATTGGTCAACCACCATAGGACCACGCCTCCCCTCAGCATCACGTTGCACGCATCACTGTCCATTCTAGTTCATGTAACTCTGTAATGTGGGTTGTGGACAATCAGCAGGAACACGGCCCCACTACCGGGAGCTTACACACAGGTAACCAGCTCAAAGACAGATAGGAAAACACATCCTGCCATGCCATGGCTGTCTTTTCTCTGTATCTGATCTTTATCCTTCCTCTCCTCTCTATTCCCCTTCATATTTCTTATTAAGAAAGCTACATAACTAATAACTGAACCTCCACCTCCAAGCAACAGCCGGACTTTGAGAAAACAAGCCACTCCTCAACAAAAACGTTGGTGCCGGAGTTGTGCGGTGCATATAGACTACAGACTGCAGGTCTACATGCATACAGACTGCAGTTCTACATGCATACAGGCTGCAGGTCTACGTGCATACAGACTTCAGGCCTACATGCATACAGACTGCAGGTCTACGTGCATACAGACTGCAGTCCTACATTCAAACAGACTGGGACTCAGCCTGGTTCGTTTAAGGTTTAGTAGAGCAAAGATGGAAGCATGGCACATCTAGGTCTTAGTTCCACAAGCCAATTACATGTCCACACACACATGGACAGTAGCTACAATATACACATGTACACAAACACACACACACACACACACACACACAAACAACAATAAAACTATCTGAAATTACATAGAGAGATGGACACACAAGTTAGGGAACATAAATATGAATGGCCATACTTTACAACATTATGTAAACGAGCACAGAGACATGATAAGAATAATGGTGATGTTATAGAAGGTAAACATGTGGAACCAATTGCAACATCCACTTCAGTAACACAAACCTCATAGCTCTACAACTAGAAGAAAACCTCATAGCTCTACAACTAAAGAAAGAAACGCCAACTGCAATGAAACTCGTCTAATTTACACAGAAAAATTAACCTCACATCTCTACAGAAAATGCACTTCATTTAACAGAAAATGAAACATAAAGGAGTTGAGAACTGCTGCTTGGAAAGTCAGTCATGGTACAAGTATAGATTTAGTTGTCCGACTATGCTTACTAAGACTCAATCCTTGATTTTCTTTAACAAATGTGACCAAAACGATACGTGTGCAAATAATCTCCAAAAAATTCAGTTCAGGACGGCACCATAGCATTGGACAGCGCTCCGTTAAGGAAAGCCTAGTGATAATCCCAATCATAGATTATAATCTGTATCTGCGTCTCTTAATCTACTCACACCAAGAAACGTGAGAGCCCCCCCTCCCCGGCTCCGGTCCCACACTGTAGACCCTCATAGTAATCCCCGAGCAACAGAAAGTCTGTGTGTGTGTGTGTGTGTGTCTTACCGTTAGCTTTCTCTCCATGCGACCAGTGACACGGGAGTACAGTGATTGATCTGGAAGAAGCCTCTATAAAGGGGAGGGGCTAACACAGGAGGGGAGGAGCATCAATAACAGGGCGAGGCATACAGGGTCGGGGGGGAGGGGGAATAGGAGAGCGAGAGGGAGTTTATAACTGTATGTAGAGGTGTAATGAGGGCTGGGTGCTGGGAGGGGGTTATAACTGTAGAGGTGTAATGAGGGCTGGGTGCAGGGAGGGGGTTATAACTGTATGTAGTGGTGTAATGAGGGCTGGGTGCTGGGAGGGGGTTATAACTGTAGAGGTGTAATGAGGGCTGGGTGCTGGGAGGGGCTTATATAGAGAACAGAGAGGAGGTTGAAATGAAAAAGTGGAGTGGAGAACAGGTAGGGTAAGAAACAATGGAGGGAAAGAATGAAAAGCAGGAATACAAAAGGAAAGAAGACATACCGTTCAGATAGATGGAGCAAAGGAAAGAAAGAAGCAACGTTGTTAGGAAGGAAGGAAGGAAGGAAGGATGGAAGGATGGATGGTAGAGATTAATTTAGACCCGTGTGGAGTTAAGACCTAATCCTTAGTTAATTCCTACTAGACCTACATCTGTCAAGAAGGATTAGCCACCCACCCACAGACAACACTGGACACAGATTCTCCTAGCAAGACGTACCACTAGCCAGTCAGCTGGTTGGCCTTCTTCTACACAGAAATCAAACTCAAGGACAGTCCACACTTAGTAGAACGGCATCATTCAAAATGTATGAGAATTTTTTTTTTTTTATTATTTTGTACTAAATGTTTCAAAGCTGGAAAGATTACAGAGACATGCTATAAATATAGTAGATTAAACAAGACATTTTTAGGAGATTTGACAAAAAAGGCGTTCCATAAAAATCTTGTGTACTGACAGGAGGTAGAACAAGTTCCATCGCTGTGGAACTAAAGAATCCAAAACCGACAGACAGACCCTGTAGGTGAGTTCCATACTAGCCAGATGGCTCCAATCCAGTGGAGTTTGGGGATATCAGACAGACAGACAGACAGACAGACAGACAGAGTCTGGTCCTAAGTAGTTAGATGTTCTGTATCTGAACCATAACAGTGAGGTTCTTCACAGCATTCTGGAGTGTCATGGTGTTCCATACGTCGGTCACACCTAGATTTTAGATCCGTCATTTCTGTTTATTAAAATGATGGCCGAAATTTACTCTGACTATCACTTTGCATATATTTCTGAAGACTGGTAAAAAGTATTTCTAATTAAAAAAAAAATTTCGAGGCTGAAAACCAAATGAGAAAGAGCATTTCCAGATCTAGAACAGCATCATATGTTAAAACATGATAGGGTAAGTTCTACTTATCAATATTTGTTTGTGCTGACATTCCAGCCTTGACGTTATTCCACTACACATTAGTACCACAAACGTCATTCTTAAGCATAGAGCAACTGTGTCTATGTAGCAGGCAATGAAAACATTTTACATTTTCATGTCACCCCAGAACCTTCCATAATTTTCATAACGGAACTTGACACAGAGGACATGATTAACATAAAAAAAAACATGAAATAAGCAGTAGTGAAAATAGTGAAATTTAATGTCATCATATTTCATAAATAGATACAGTAGTTGTCCTTAATGTGGACACACACAGAAACATCATATATTTGAAAAGTAGAAGCCAACTTTTAGGCTATCCATCCTCATAAATATAAATGCTTCCCTTTAATTTTAAAGAGCAAACGACTCAAAGCTACATTTTAATGGTTGAAAACAGATGATCAAGCTTTTCCTAGTAGTCTGGCTAAAGTCTAGTATAGCATAACAGTTCTAGTAGACCTGTGCTAGTTCTTTATAACATACCTATATGATTAGTTATACTTTCAATGCACTGTATAGGTCAAAGTACTTGGCATATTTAATCAACTGCAGATTTATCTAAAGAACATTTTTCTAAATGTATTTAATTTAGTTATTCATTAACTTCAGTTTATTTGTTGTCGTTTCGGCCTGTAGTGGTAACTTTATATTTACTTTTTTTATAATCTACAATATGGGACAGAAAGTGTATTTCTGAAAGTGTATTACTAAAATATAAGCCACTACTGTTTGGAAAGCTTAGGTCAGGTCCTGCAGTGGCGTGCTGAACGGATTACATACGTCTGAGGTCAGAGAAAGGATTGACTTCTGGCCACAACTAAATAATACCATATCTCATATCTTTATGGTCACAACTAAATACCATATCTCATTTCCTTATGGTCACAACTAAATACCATGTCCATATCCGTATGGTCACAAATACCATGTCTTATATCCTTATGGTCGCAACTAAATACCACGTCTCAAATCCTATGGTTTCCGTAGTATGTTAACAGCAGTAAAATATAAAAAGTAAAGGCATTTCTAAAATTGCTCTCACCCTGCTCTCTCCATCTGCCTCGCTCGCTCGCTCTATCTCTCTCTCTCTTTGCCTGTGCGCTCTCTCTCTCTCTCTCTCTCTCTCTCTCTCTCTCTCTTTGCCTGTGCGCTCTCTCTCTCTCTCTCTCTCGCTCGTGCACTCTCTCTCTCTCTCTGTCTCTCTCGTGCGCTCTCTCTCTCTCTCTCTCTCTCTCTCTCTCTCTTTGCGTGTGCGCTCTCTCTCTCTCTCTCTCTCTCTCTCTCTCTCTCTTTGCCTGTGCTCTCTCTCTCTCTCTCTCTCTCTCTCTCTCTCTCTCTCTCTCTCTCTCTCTCTCTCTCTCTCTCTCTCTCTCTCTCTCTCTCTCTCTCTCTCTCTCTCTCTCTCTCTCTCTCTCTCTCTCTCTCACCTTCCTCTTTTCCTCTTCTCCCTTTCCATTTGTCTCGTCCCCCTCTACTGTGTCCCTGTGTCCTCCCTCCCTTGCTATCCCCTCACCTCTTCCTCTCCATCTTCCCCCTCTTCTCCATCTCTCTCTGCCACTGCTCCCTGTCTATCTGACCACGTGTCCTCCTCTCCGTCTCTCTCTCCATCTCTCCTCCATCTCGCTCTGCTGTCCTAGTCGTCGGGGGTCATCCACGTGGCGGGGACCCACTGGGTGTCCTGCTGGGCCAGCTGGATGGTGCAGTAGAGCTTCAGGCAGCAGTCCTGGATGCCGTCGTTGACCACCACGCTGTCAAAGAACTGCCCGTACTTGGACTCCACCATCCTGGAGACCTCCACCATCTCCTCAAAGTCCTCGTCCTGCGGAGGAGGGAGGGAGGGGAGGGGGGGGTTTGATGGAAGGAGAGAGGAGAGAGGGGGTTTGGTGGAAGGAGAGAGGAGGTTAGGTGGAAGGAGGGAGGAGAGGAGAGAGGGGGTTTGGTGGAAGGAGAGAGGAGAGGAGAAAGGAGGGTTAGGTGGAAAGAGAGAGGAGTGAGGAGAGGTTGTCAGGAGAGGGACAGTGGGGGAGGAGGAGCGAAATATTTATAACTAAAGATATCTCTTTTTAAAAACATGAAACCAAGATAAGGGCTTACTAAATGTCTAATAATATGTTATAAATAAAGTACAAACCCACCCAAACCAACAGTGTCACAAAGGTCAGCAGCCAGGACACACACACACACACACACGCACGCACACACGCACGCACGCACGTACGCACACACACACACACACGCACTCACACACACACACGCACACACGCACACGCACACGCACACACACTTACTCTGAAGGTTTTGTTGTGTGTGTACTTGGTGATGATGCGGGCGTTCTGACGGGTTTCCTTCAGTGTGTCCGTGTCGGGAGGCTTCACGTAGATCACAAAGGGCTTCAGTTTCTTAATCCTCAGGGACTGGATGCTCTGAGAACCACACAACCGGAAGTTACGACTGACAGAACTACAGGAAGTCACAACAGGAAGTTAAGACTGACAGAACTACAGGAAGTCACATATACATATGTGGGTCCAAGTGATTATGTCACGTATACTGTATGTGGTTTAAAGTGATGATGTAACTTATGTGTGGTTTATAATAGCTGCTGTAGTGATGATGTAACTTATACTATATGTGGTTTAAAGTGATGATGTAGCTTATACTACGTAGGGTTTAAAGTGATGATGTAGCTTATACTACATGCGGTTTAAAGTGATGATGTAACTTATACTATATGTGGTTTAAAGTGATGATGTAGCTTATACTACGTAGGGTTTAAAGTGATGATGTAGCTTATACTACATGCGGTTTAAAGTGATGATGTAGCTTATACTATATGTGGTTTAAAGTGATGATGTAGCTTATATTACATGCGGTTTAAAGTGATGATGTAGCTTATACTACATGCGGTTTAAAGTGATGATGTAGCTTATACTATATGTGGTTTAAAGTGATGATGTAGCTTATACTACATAGGGTTTAAAGTGATGATGTAGCTTATACTACATGCGGTTTAAAGTGATGATGTAGCTTATACTACATGCGGTTTAAAGTGATGATGTAGCTTATACTATATGTGGGTTAAAGTGATGATGTAGCTTATACTATATGTGGTTTAAAGTGATGATGTAGCTTATACTATATGTGGTTTAAAGTGATGATGTAGCTTATACTATATGTGGTTTAAAGTGATGATGTAGCTTATACTATATGTGGTTTAAAGTAATGATGTAACTTACGTGGGGTTCAATGTCGATGATGCACATGCATCCCTGATCCATCACCTCTTTGACCGCATCAGTGCTGGTTCCATACATGTGACCTTTGTGCTCTCCATACTCCACAAACCTGCACAACATACATGTCACTGTACCTGTAGTAATATGTTAGGTAAAGAGTTAGCTAGCTATAGGTGCATCATTTACTGTACCTCTAGTAATATGTTAGATAGGTAGTGATTTAGCTAGCTATAGGTACGTCATTGTGCCTGTAGTAATATGTTAGATAGGTAGTGATTTAGCTGGCTATAGGTGCGTCATTGTGCTTGAAGTAACATGTTAGATAGGGAGTGAGTTAGCTAGCTATAGGTGTCACTGTACCTATAGTAATATATTAGGGAGTGAGTTAGCTAGCTATAGGTGTCACTGTACCTATAGTAATATGTTAGGGAGTGAGTTAGCTAGCTATAGGTGGGCCATTGTGCCTGTAGATAGGTAGTGATTTAGCTAGCTATAGGTGTGTCACTGTACCTGTGCTTGGCTTATTACCTATGTAATGAGTACGCTAGCTAGCCGTGGCACCGCACCTGTGGTTGCACACCATGTATTCAAAGAGCTCCTTGGTGATAAAGTGGTATTGTCTTCCAGGCCGCTCCCCTTCTCTTATTGGCCGAGTGGTATCTGGTGGAAACAGGAAAAAAGAGGTAATCTTACTAAAAGTTATTTATTTTTTTTAACTCTAAACATTGCTGATACAAAGGCATGATTCTACCATATTGTCAGGGTCATAAACGTAATATAACTCTTTGTGTATTTAAGTTGCATATATATGTGTTGTATATATATATATTTAAGCGTCGTAAATATATATATATATATATATATATATATATATATTTTTTTTTACGACGATATATATATATATATACACACACACATGTACATGCGTTTACATGTATTATGTTGGGATTACGTACGAGGCACTGGGCTCTGGATAGTGGAGGGGTTAAGTTTGATCAGCCGCTTACGAAGCTCGTTCACTCCAACTCCAGACGGACCTAGACGGAGCACAGAGGACCAGTAGCATAAAACTAAAACAACACGAACACTACCAAACTCTACAAGGTATAATTATGAAGGAAAAGCCTGACGTCACAGGTTACCGTATTCAAAATGTGACCTCTACAATGATTAAATAAAGCTCTCTCACCCAGTAGGACGATGAGGCGGTGTGGGTCGCTCGGAGCCCTCTGATAGGTCACTACCTTCTCATAGGGGTTTGTCAGAGCCATGTTATTGGGCGTACAGGAGTGACACGACTGACGTCTCTTCCTGTACACCGTTTTCCTCCACACACGGAAACTCCGCCGGAAACCAGCTACAACATTCATTTATCAGATAGCAGAGGAACAACATAATGTATGTTAATTACAGTAGCAAATTAAATTTATATTAAAAACCCGAAACAGGTTACTACAGTAGAACTTGTGACTAACTAAAAAAACAACAGCTAAAGCAACAACGTTTATACATGCATTTATCAACAAAAAAAAGCTCATATTTATTAATGACGCCTATTGTCTCACTGGTTTATCCCAGTCAGAAGTTGGTGCACCTCGTGTAACCAGTTAAAGATAATCTAATCATGTATTGTCTAGTTTACTTTCATCCACATTAGCTTTATTTACATTACAGATAAAAAGATTTATACCTATTTAATCTTCTACACATCCAATGGCAACAAAAGGCAATTTTGGCAATGAATATTAATTTCTTGCACTATTACCCCACAGTCTAAAGTAAACTGACATATAAAGTAGGGCTCCTACCGAGATAGATGCCATCGATGATGTGGTCCGACTCGTTCTCCTCTACGGGACAGAGACCAGATATTATAAAACTCAGAGAACTCAGTCACATGCTGTCAGTACTCTTTAACATATCCAGTCACTAGACATGCATAAAAAGTAGCCTAAAAGCCAGATTAAGCAATTTAAGCAAATTGTGCATTCAAAAGGTTGCCTGATGAAAATTTACAATTAATCATGAACACGTTTCTTATGTCTCTTATGGCGTTTCTAGGTGAACTATTTATGTATGCATGCCTTCCGTTGTTCAATAAATACTATTTATACTGTGGAGGTGAATATAGTATGAACACTATTATAAACATTGCTTATATTACAAAAGAGTAAGTTAATGATTAAGCTTAAATTAAAATAAAAACTAGAATTAGGATAATAATGTAAAACAAGACATAATGCGACACATACTAACTGATCAATGTATATAGTAAATGTACAATATATCAGACAAAGAATACGATAAACACAAAATATATATGGACAAAATGATCTATATTATTATAGAGTATGTGCCTATATTGAATAGACTAATTTAATTATATAATTTAAAGCCACTATAAGCAACTTTTTTATATTAACGAATTATCAATACATTTCTTACACTAAGCAAACGGTAGTCGCCAAAATCACCTCCTTCAGATAAACTGCCTCTAGTAACTTTAATGTTTTTTATTGTTACATTGTAACTGCTGAATAGATCTGAATTAGAACTGTCTACACAAGCCTTTTAAAGACTTACCTACCATAATCACATTCTTCCTCATCTGAAAAGATATAAAGACGGAGTTAGGAAATTTGATAATGTTTTTTGTAACTATAAACCAAATAACAATAAAACAAATAGCAACCATCAACCATCCATCCAATAGACATGATTACCTGGTTTGGTCTGCAATTTCTCATCCACAGGCTTGGCTTCCTCCTCTGGAAGAGAGTCAGAAACATGCAATTAGAGCTGGACTTACAGCTAGCATTACCCTGCTAGCTACTAGGATAGCTAGCATTAGCCTGGATTACAATACCAACTTCATTACATAATACTAGCCCTTAAAAACCAACTAACACACAAACCAGCAGCAAACTTTGTCACCTTGTTACGTGACCGCTAGAACACACTGTGGGCCTATATAATGAACATGCACTGCAGCCCATCCTGCACAACACAACAACCCGTTGCCATAGTCACACATACCGGGTTCCTCAGTCATAGTCGCTGCTGAGAAAGCAGAGAATGAACAATGTCAGATTAGACACTCGGTGTTTGCTACATGTTCCCATACATGTAGGTAGCAAAGTGGCAAAGATGCAATAGATAAAAAATGAGCTAGAGCATAAGCCTTATTTAAAAAAAAAAACTGTCAATCTTTTTTAGAGAAAGTGAACTTGGTGCAAGAAAATTTTTATAAGAAACTTAGGTTAAAGCAACTATAGGTAACTTTTTTATTTTAACGGATTTTTATTATTGTTAGGGAAAGTAATTACACTAAAACGGTAGGGGTCACCAAAATCATCTCCTACAGATAAACTGCCTATAGTAACTTTAAGAGACTTAGCTCGATAGATATTTATGTTTCAGTTTTTGACGTTTGTAGAATGTGCATGTAGGTTGTGAAGAACTTACCAGATCGGCTGCAGGTGTGGGGTTGGAAGGGCTGACACCACCACGGCTCCCTCTGTTTACTGAAGGACGACAACATCAACAAAAACAAAAACAACATCAACAACGACAAAAACTAAGACAATAGCAGCATCAAAGACAAAAACAAAGACAGCCACTGATCCCTCTGTAGCTATCTTTGGTGCTGCTGCTGTCTTTTGTTTTTGAGTGTTGTTGATGTCGATGTTGAAAACAAAGAACAGTAAAGGATAATTTGATAAGAGGGTGCACCATAACACATGGAACACTATCCATAAGAAACTACAAATTATTTCCTGATTTAAATACATAACGTGTTAAGAGAAAGTGATGAATATATTCATTACCGCTCATCGTTATTAACCAACAAGACTTATAACTGATTAAGTTATCATTTATAGATTACAACTTTGTTTATACATTTATAGTTATCATCATTGTTGAATAAACCTCAAAGGATGAGTGGTGGAGAGGATTCTATACACCTCAAGGAATTAGCTTTACTCTCTTGTTTTGGTTGAGAACACTTTGTATGATGGTTTAATAAACATAGCTGTTTGAACGTTGGTTAAATAAACGTGAATGTTAGTATGTTGGTTAAAATTACGTTGATTAACCTCTTGAAGTGGTTGGTGGAGGGGATGAGCCCGGCACAGGAAATAGTACTAGGCAACTTCCTGGCCTGCCACCAGTTGGCGTCGCTCTGGTCCACCACCTCCAGCAGGTCTCCTTTGCTGAAGCTCATGCCGGCGTCGGGGCATGGGATGGCAGGGTCCTGCTGGGGAACATAGTCCACCAGGGCTCTCATATACACCTGAAGAGGGGGAAAGAAAGAAAGAAAGAAAGAAAGAAAGAAAGAAAGAAAGAAAGAAAGAGTATATTGATAGTATATAGTACATGAGTGCCTTAGTCTTTTGAATGAATGTCAGTGTCAGGAACTAACCGGGCTTTGGCTGCTGTACGCCTGTGGTACATTGGGAATCACTTTGAACAGAATGGTTCCTTGAGAGTTCACCTGCAGATGGAGGATTGAACAGAAAGAAAAGTGTAATGTAAATATAACTTAAAGGGGCCATATTATGCTAATTTTCAGGTTCATACCTTTATTTAGGAGTTCTACTAGAATAGGTTTACGCATTTTAATGTTCAATAAAACAATTTATTTTATCCAAACTGCCTGGATCTGCAGCACGTCTATTCACCCTCTGTCTGAAACGCTTCGTTTTAGCTCCTGTCTCTTTAAGGCCCCACCTCCCAGCGAGCCCAGTCTGCTCTGATTGGTCAGCTGGCCAAACAAAGGGAATTTGCCTTCGTGCTGATGAAAACAGCGTTTTCCTGACATGGCGAAACCACTCGGCCTCCGCTCTGACTGGCTCTGGTTGAGGGCGTGCCAAACATTATTCAAATGTGTGACTTAGTGATGTAGATAAGTTACGGAACAAAACGGACTACAAACGAGAAGTTTCAGGCAGTTCAGGAGCAGTGTTCTCTGTGTGAGAGAGTAGCTCCCTTTTGGCATGGACTATGGGCTTTGTAACGTTTTAGACCTTTTACATGCACAAAAAGCTATATAACATACTAAAGGAAAGGGAAAAACCCAAAAAGCATAGTAGGGCCCCTTTAAGTGTTGAGTAGTCTCACTCACTCACTAATGACATTACAGGAACGTGTAGTTTTTGTTGCATTCATCAGTACCGAGCAACCTGTGTCCATCACTATGGGTGGACCGTGGACGAACTAAGAATCCATTTAAGGCTAACTAACTGGACGGTTTAAGGTGGAATGACTAGGAGTGTTTTTTTAAGGTGGACTGACTGAAGGGTTTTTAAGGTGGTCTGACTAGGAGTGCTTATAAGGTGGACTGACCAGCATCTGGATGACCTCCTCTGGATCCAGACCCTCCACTGGATTCCCATTCACCTCCAGCAGTAAGTCCCCGGGACGTAGGAGACCTGGACCCAACACACACACACACACACACACACACACACACACACACACACACACACACACACACACACACACACACACACACACACACACACACACACACACACACATCCCGCGACACAGACACACACACAAACGCATGCATGCACGAGAGAGCGCGCACACACGCACGCACGCACGCACGCACGCACGCACGGATAGATACAGTCACAGAAGTAAAAAAACACGTCAAACCCAATCACTCTGCGGCAATATTTGTTATCACAGCGAGATCATTAGGGTATCAGGCTGCACACTATTTAGCTGGTTAGTTGTCATTATTTATGTGGTGTGTGTGTGTGTGTGTGTGTGTGTGTGTGTGTGTGTGTGTGTGTGTGATTAGGAGACTGACCACTGCGGTCTGCCAGACCTCCCTGAATCACCCTGGCGATGGAGATTTCTCCAGTCTCCTCATCCTTCTTTATGGTGGCCCCCTGAGAAGAACAGACAGATGGAAAGAGACAGAGACAGAGACAGAGACACAGAGACAGACAGACAGACAGACAGACAGACAGACAGACAGACAGACAGACAGACAGACAGACAGACAGACAGACAGACAGACAGACAGACAGACAGACAGACAGACAGACAGACAGACGAGAGAGAGAGAGAGAGAGAGAGAGAGAGAGAGAGAGAGAGATAGATAGATAGATAGATAGATAGATAGATAGATAGATAGATAGATAGATATATAGATAGATAGATAGATAGATAGATAGATAGATAGATAGAGAAGAGGAAAAAAGATTATATTACACATCAAATATATGATTGAAAGGGTATGCATAGATACACATTAGTTTGAGTTTAAAGATAAACTTCTAGAAGACTGAGTGTGATGTTGTTACAGTGGAAGAGATTGGGGAACTGCAGGCTCAAACATAGAAACTCTGTAGGCAATGCAGAGGAGACATATGAGAGCTGGAAAGACAGAGAAGAAGAAGAAGAAGTGATGGATTGAAACAAAAGGAGAGACTCAACAGTGAGACCAGCCAAGTTCCACTTCATTAGGATAGACGATGAATACGAAACAATGAGAAAGGGAATAGCTTTACGATGAAGATGAAAAATGGCGCATGCACTTTGACATCTGACCTCACTAGGTGATATCCAGTCCAATCCACAGATCCCGGGGTCAGACACACACATCTCATTGGCCTCCGGGCCATCCAGACAGCATTAGAATACTCTAACCTAGAATGTACTCCCTTATAAAGTTCAAAGTGGCAGCGTTCATTTGAGAAGTCCGTGTGTCACCCAGAGTGAAGCCCAGCATGCCGGAGCAGAGAGAGAGAGGAGGGCCGCTGCTCTTTCATAACCTATTCTTCCTCTGGTTCTTCTTCTCCTTCTTCCTGGTGGGCAGACAGCCCGTGGGATCCTGGTCGCTGTGGTCCTCCACACCGTTAGAGGGCGGGGCCACTCCTCTGCCTCCACTACCTCGTCCTGTCCACTGGGGAGCGCTAAAGGACGCGGACCTCTTCTGACGGTGACCCTTCGTAAAAAGAGAGGAAGGCTTTCCTAGCTGCCCGTTGCCATATGAACACATAGAGCTGGAGGAGGAGGAGGAGGAGGAAGCGGAGGAGGAGCGCAAGTACGAAGAAGCGGAGGAAGACGAAGAGAGGCGCTGGGGCTTCTTAGGGAGTGTTTTTTTGGGTGACAGAGAAGAGGTCCGTGGTGGAGGGGGAGGAGGACAGCGATTGGCCCGGGGACAGGGTGGCGTTTGGGGCTGCGTCTTGGTGGCCACGATCAGCCCCTGGAGCTTATCCACCACCTCGCTCAGCAGACTCAGAGCCTGGGCGTTGTCCTCCACGGACTCGGACATCATCTCCGTGGCGACGGCCATGGTGTGGCCCAGCTGGCGGACGTCGCTGGCCCCGAGCTGGATGGAGCTGGCCGCTGTCTGGACCGTGGAGCACAGCTCCTCCAGGCTCCGCTGGCCGTGCTGCTTCCTCAACGCTGATGCTGTTGTTGTTGTTGTTGTTGTTGTGGGGTGTGGGTGGCCATGTTGTCCGTTGGCGGGCGTGGTGAGGGCCGGGGGGTTGTGCCTCCGGCTGCTGCTGCAGCGCTCTGTGGCTGAGCTAGAGGGTGCTGTGTGGGCCTTGGCTGGCAGGAAGAGGCCTTGGAACGGCAAGGGGTCCAGAGTGGGGACCAGAGCAGGGACAGGGACGGTTCTGGCGGGCTCTGCGGGGCTGATGGTGCTGTAGTGGTTGGTGTTGGGGGAGCAGGGGGTGGAGAGGCTGGAGGCTCGGACTGGGGAAGGAGGATAGGCGTAGTCACCCCTGTCCAGGTTGAACCCTCCTCCTCCTCCTCCTGCTCCTAAGGTCCCTCCGGCTTTTTGTCCTCTTCGTCCTTCTCTTCTCCTTCCACCTCCTCGTCCTCTTTCGCTATGGAGATCTTCCTCTGAGGAGATGGCTTTATGGAAAAAGGGAACGGCGAATAGAGAGAAAAGGAAAGAAAGAAAGAAAGAAAGAAAGAAAGAAAGAAAGAAAGAAAGCCAAACAGAACCAATGGGCCAGGAGAATGGTAGGTGTTGGCAGAAGGTGGCAGACATGAACGAAGAAAAAAGAAAAAATAATTTGAAATCAGTGAAATGACAAATCATGCAGGTTCCATAGGAAAATCTAAATTAAAGCTCAAAGAAACAAACAAAACGCATTCAACATCCAACATATCGTTGATATCCACACGGGTTTCTTCAAATTAAATGAATTCTGGAAAAAAGATTGGTCCACTTCCTGTTTCCTGCTCTTACCAAGTCGGGGGGCGGGGTTGTAAACAGAGGGTGCTGATTGGTTAAGGCCACTGTCCTGGAGCACTGTGGTTTGTCGACACAACTGACAGCTTCCTGTGGACTGGTACCGAGGGAGGGGGTGGGTCTCGCCAGGCTGGGGGCGGGACAAAAGCCGGACTCCCGCCTCCTCTGTTCTAAGCTCCTCCCCTGACCACGCCCTCCGCTCGGGGACCAATCGCTCCAGGGTGAGACGACGAAGGCTGTTCCAACGACTACGTTTCCCTCCTCCTCTCTCCCTTCCTCCACCTCCTATTCCTCCCTCTCTCTTGAGAGTAAGAGATGGATGGTTAATTTGGGATGTGTATATTTAGCTAAAGGTGGACAACCGATGTATTAGGTTAGGCAGAATAAATAATGACGTTTTGAACTGTTTGCTGTTTCAGTGAGACACCCCACCTCTGTCTCCTCTGATCTAGTGAGAAACCAGCACACAATATCAGATATACCTTAAATTAAATATAGTTAGAAATAGACAACGTAATACATAAGAACATGTTGTGTACATAAGCCTACTGCAATAAGTTCTTCTGCTCAGCAAGAGATAATGTCTGGTAATGTCAGTTTCTGGTAATGTGAGTGTTGGTATTGTCAGTGTTGGTAATGTAAGAGTGTGTAATGTCAGTGATGGTAATGTCAGTGTCTGGTAATGTCAGTATATGTTAATGTCAGTGTCTGGTAATGTCAGTGTTGGTAATGTGAGTGTTGGTAATGTCAGTGTTTGTAATGTCAGTGTTGGTAATGTCAATGTTGGTAGTGTCAGTGTTGGTAATGTCAGTGTTGGTAGTGTCAGTGTTGGTAGTGTCAGTGTTGGTAATGTCAGTGTTGGTAATGTCAGTGTTGGTAATGTCAGTGTTGGTAATGTGGGTGTTGGTAATGTCAGTGTTGTAATGTCAGTGTTGGTAATGTCAGTGTTGTAATGTCAGTGTTGGACATGATGGAACCCAAAGAAGGGAAGCTGGACAGTGATGTGTGTCTATGATAAACAGTTTCCTATCAAATAATCTTGTGAAGAAAAGAAGAAGTGTGTGTGTGTGAGGGGGGAGGGGGGTTAAGGTTGTGGGGGGTGGGGTTATGTGGATTATTAATTATATAATATTCCTTACCAAAATAAGTGATATGTGTGTTTGTGTGTGTGTGTATATGTGGTTATATATTCCATACCAATAGAGTGATTGTGTGAGTGGAATGACCTCAACGTCTTTTTACACTTTCCGCCGAAACTTAAAGACTCACTTGTTTCGACTGCACTTCGGCTCTCAAATGTGACAGTGCATCTACAAAGCACTTCTACTTGATATACTAAGTAATTGCTTGTACTCAAATTGTTTGTAGTGGTTTGCGATGGTTCTGTTTTGTATCCTGATGTTTAATATAGCACTTACTTAGCTCTTAACTAGGTGATTAGGTCAGGGATGCACTTATCTACCTGACTTGTGGTTTTTACCTTTTTGTAGGCACTATTTTTGGTAAGTCGCTTTGGAGAAAAGCGTCTGCTAAATGAATGTAATGTGTGTGTGTGTGTGTGTGTGTGTGTGTGTGTGTGTGTGTGTGTGTGTGTGTGTGTGTGTGTTTCAACATTCCTACCAGTGGCTGCTGGTTCTTGACCAGACAGACAACCCTCATAGCATCCTCATCCTCAGGCAGGTCTTCTGGTAGCGGGGATAAGCCAGGCTCAAAGTCGGCCTGCGCCACTGAGTCATGGGCATACAGCAGGGCCTATACACAGGTAGACAGAGAAACAGGCAGACCGAGAGAGGGACAGACAGGTAGACAGAGAGACAGGTAGTCAGACAGACAGTCAGACAGACAGACAGACAGTCTGTCTGTCTGTCTGACAGGTAGACAGAGAGACAGGTAGGGGTTAGGGTTAGGTAGTAGTTAGTCAGGCAGACAGACAGTCAGGGTTAGGGTTAGGTGGTAGTTAGTCAGGCAGACAGACAGACAGTCAGGGTTAGGGTTAGGTAGTAGTTAGTCAGGGTCAGGGGACTGACCTGCAGATGTGGAGAACCCAGTAGACAGTACAGCTCTATGACTTCATCTGAGGGACAGAGAGCAGCTCTCATATGGGCCATGACCTGAGACAGACAGACAGACAGACAGACAGACAGTTATAGAAATCTGTCTAATGTTTTCTTAAGTTTGGTTGTGTGTGTGTGTGTGTGTGTGTGTGTGTGTGTGTGTGTGTAACTGTGTGACTGACCTCGTCAGACAGAGCTAAAGCGTACGACAGGGCGGGGATGGGAGGGAGTCTCTGGAACTGAAGCAGGCTGTCGTACACCTGCAGACACAACACCATCACATCTCTTCATCATGGTCATCATCACGATCAACTAAATCAATAGGTTCTAGAGGGTTCTGAGCTCAGAGGTTCTAGAAGGTTCTGAGCTCAGAGGTTCTAGACGGTTCTGAGCTCAGAGGTTCCAGAAGGTTCCAGAGGGTTCTGACCTCCAGCAGAGCGCTGAGCCAGGGAGTGCTGAGGAGTTTGTGGAGAAGATCCACCCCGAAAACTCCTCTATAGACGGCACCCTGCACCACCTCTAACACGCTGGACAACACCCCGCTCAGACCTGCAGCGAACACGCACACACACACACAGAGAGAGAGAGAGAGAGAGAGAGAGAGAGAGAGAAAGAGAGCGAGAGAGAGAGACGGCAGGCATCAAGACACACACATATTGTTGACAAAGAAACACAGGAAGACAGACAGGGTCAAACATGGACAGTAGGTCCACAACAAGGGGGTGGTTCATTTAAGGACGTCCCCGTGCAGAGATATAAGTTCTAAATTGATAGCGTATATGTTTTGATGAAAACTCCACAGAACAGAATCATCACTGTGTGCCTGAAAACAAAAGAGCTGGACTGAAGGGAATGTGTCTACGAGAGACTGACAGAGAAAGAGACAACAGCTCTGTGTGTGTGTGTGTGTGTGTGCGTGCGTGCGTGCGTGCGTGCGTGCGTAAAGGTGTTTGTAATCACCATTGTCGTACGGAGTGTCTGTCTGCAAAGCCGTCCTCATAGTGAACATCTAGACCCTGTGTATACGACACACACACACACACACACACACACACACACACACTTCTTACCGTAACCAGGTAAATACACTGCAGCAGATCCAAATGAACGACATAAAAACACTCATTGGAAAACATCAACTGATAACCTTAGCTCGCATGCAGCTCGCATGCAGTAGGTGTCTGATCAGACTGTGGTTTGTCAGCCTCTTAACTTCAACCTGCCATGTCTGCTAGCCTCTGTTTCATTGACTGAACATTGTTACAGAGCAACTGGTCATTGGCTCCTCAAAGATCCGACTTCCATTCCTGTTTCTGTTGCATGCTTTCCAAAAGTCCACCTACAGTGATTAGCATCAAGCATGGTTGAAGCAACAATGAAACAGTGACCATGTGAATACTACATCAGTATGAACAAAACCGAGTTTACATTAAATATTAGGATGGCGACCATGTGAATATTCAATGCCAATAGTCAAGGAAAGTTGCCATTTTTGTAATCAAGGACACCCTAGAATCTGTAGCCTTCTTCCTGTCTTACAGTCCAGTCACTATTTATAGATAGAATGTGTAGTCTTCCTCATATCGTAAAGTAGTCACTCTTTGTAGATAGAATGTGTAGTCTTCCTCATGTCGTACAGTCCAGTCACTCTTTATAGATAGAATGTATAGTCTTCCTCATGTCGTACAGTCCAGTCACTCTTTATAGATAGAATGTATAGTCTTCCTCATGTCGTACAGTCCTGTCACTCTTTATAGATAGAATGTGTAGTCTTCCCTTCTGTCCTACAGTCCAGTCAATCTTTATAGATAGAATGTGTAGTCTTCCTCCTGTCGTACAGTCCAGTCAATCTTTATAGATAGAATGTATAGTCTTCCTCATGTCGTACAGTCCTGTCACTCTTTATAGCTAGAATGTGTAGTCTTCCTCCTGTCGTACAGTCCAGTCACTCTTTATAGATAGAATGTGTAGTCTTCCTCATGTCGTACAGTCCAGTCACTCTTTATAGATAGAATGTGTAGTCTTCCTCATGTCGTACAGTCCAGTCACTCCTTATAGATAGATCGTTTTACAGTCCAGTCACTCGTAAAGCTTTCTGAGAAAAGGCAGGCAGCAGATTAGATGCTGGCTCAGGATGTGACTCTAGACTACGTCTCTCCTGTATAGAGAGGATTGAAGTCTCCACGTGGTAACCCATGGGAACATAGGAAATCATAAAATAATTATGCAACATGTATAAAACATTGAATGAGTATAGAACGTGAAAGGGTTGGATAATCATTGGAGGTTGGCCACAGAGATCTGTCACAGCTTGGTCTTATACGTTCTAAAGTCTAATGGTAAAAGACATACCCATGGACCTCATGGCATGCCAAATAAGTATGATAAAAGTAACTTGAAAGAAATATCAGTAGCAATGTAGCCACATTCATATCGGAGATCACTACAAAGGGCACAATTCATCTAAAATAACAAAATGAAACCAATTCAGACAGAGAGAGGACCAGGCAGGGGGATGAGACAAAGCCACAGATAGACACAGGCACAGTGAGACACAGGCAGAGAGAGACACAGGCAGGGGGGAGAGACAGAGGCAGAGAGAGACACAGGCATAGAGAGACACAGGCAGGGGGGAGAGACACAGGCAGAGAGAGAGAGACAGGCAGGGGGAGAGACACAGGCACAGGGAGACACAGGCAGAGAGAGAGACAGGCAGGGGGGAGAGACACAAACACAAAGAGAGACACAGGCAGGGAGGAGAGACACAGGCAGGGAGGAGAGACACAGGCAGGGGGAGAGACACGGGCAGGGGGAGAGACACGGGCACAGAGAGACACAGGCAGGGGGAGAGACACAGGCAGGGAGGAGAGACACGGGCAGGGGGAGAGACACGGGCACAGAGAGACACAGGCAGGGGAGAGAGACACAGGCAGGGAGGAGAGACACAGGCAGGGGGAGAGACACGGGCAGGGGGGAGAGACACGGGCACAGAGAGACACAGGCAGGGGGAGAGACACAGGCAGGGGGAGAGACACAGGCAGGGGGAGAGACACGGGCAGGGGGAGAGACACGGGCACAGAGAGACACAGGCAGGGGGAGAGACACAGGCAGGGGGAGAGACACAGGCACAGAGAGACACAGGCAGGGGGAGAGACACAGGCAGGAGGAGAGACACAGGCAGGGGGGAGAGACACAGGCAGGGAGGAGAGACAGACACAAAGAGAGACACAGACAGGGAGAGAGACAGGCACAATGAGAGACACCGGCATGGAGAGAGACACAGGCACGATGAAAGACACAGACACAAAGAGAGACACGGGCACAGAGAGACAGGAACAGACACAATGAGAGACACAGGCAGGGGGGAGAAACATAGGCAGGGGGGATAGACATAGGCACAGAGAGACCAGGTTTCCCAGCTCTGCTCTGACAGGGGGGAAGCTGGTCGCTAGCCAACACACACACACACACACACACACAATAATCAACACCACGCAACGGAGTAAAACAACCACCTCCTACCTTGTCCGTTGAGTTCCGTGGTGTGTCCTCCTGCTGCCCGTGCTGCTGAGGGTCTGACTGGAGCTAGGGCTGAGCCATGGGGCGGGACTGGACGCAGGTGGGGCGGGGCTGTCAGCTGTGCTGGCGTGCTAACATGTATGTGATGTTACTACTACAAAGAATCCCAGGGAGAACAAGCCCTAATCCTCTCTGTTCCTCCCTGTTTTAATCCACCGCCTACAATCACTTGCTCTCTCTTTATCCTAACACACACCCAATCTCTCTCTCTCTCTCTCTCTCTCCCTCCCCCTCCCTCCCTCTACTGTCAGACACTATTTCTCTCTCTCCCTCTCTCTATACTGTCAGACACAATCTCTCTCTTTATCCTAACACACACACACACACACACACACACACACACACACAACATCTCTCTCCCAGTCCCTATCTTTTCGAATGCATTCCATTTCTCTAGTTCTCAATTTATTTCTTTGCTCTCTCTCTCTCTCTCCCTCTGACTGTCACTCTATGGCTCTTTCTCTCCCTCTCTCTCTCGTGAACACCTCTGTAGCGAGGCAGGACTGGGATCACAAAGCTCCTTAACTCTTCTCTGCTTTTAGCCTCTTTAAACACACACACACAGAGAGAAGGCGGGGGAGACAATGTACACAGTGTTAGCGGGGTGGGGGTGGGGGGGGGGGGGTGTTAATGGCAAAACACACACACGCGGCTGTGTTAGTGATCTTAATCCTACTGTCATGGCACACTGGAAACAGCTGGAGCGGTTTGTCTGTGTTATCTTTCCTGTCAGCTTGTCTAAGTGTGTGTTGATTGCATCCCGCTGTTTAAATGCATGTGACCATGTGTTGAATGCATCTTGTTTTTGAAGTGCGTGTGATAGCGTGTGTTGATCTAATCCAGCTGTTTAGAGGAATACCTCACCGATTTTCTTGAACAATATACATTGTAGGCAAAATTAAGTAAGTATATTGAACAAGTTTGGGTCATAGGATAAATCTAAGTGAAATTCACGTATTTTTCCAACCACCGGCACTTATATGGTTAATTCATAGTACACCACAATGCCCATAGATCATTACACAAATCAAACTTAAAACCAGCAAACGCGCTCCCCTTGACTGAAAATGGCGGTAGTTTGAAAAAAATTCAGGAAGGACCCCCAATGATGCAGTAGAGTCATTTTCTCAATTTGTTTGACATTCTGCTGATTGATTGCGAAATGCTAAACGATGTTTAAAATACAACATTGATATCTGATGAAAAACATATCAAAAGATGGAAAATGGGTGAACTATCACTTTAAGTTTGTTTAAAGCTCGCCCTCTCAGAGAGGAATGGTTGTGATCTTAGCCCCACCTCCACATATACAGTACATACCACTCACGACCTGGGGGCAGAAAACACTACCTTAGCTAACAAAGAGTACAGAACAACGCACATCAGTCACTTCTGCAACAGCTGGAATGACCTTTTAAGTAGAATTTATTTTCAGATCGTGACAGATTTAGTTCAGTACAAAACATTATCCGCATGAACACAGCAAACAGCAACTTTACATCATACTCTTAATTATTATAAGTGCAAAATACAAACTTGTTGTTATGAGAACAAATCCTCCCTTTAACGTTATTGATCACTATTCAACACACTAGTACTTCTAAGTAAGTCAGTTAGTGGTGAGACTGAGTGACATTCACCTCAGTCCCAATAGAGTACTTTGTTTCATCTACACAGCAGGGATATAGAGGAGCCTATATAAGTAGTAGTCAAAAACACGGCTGTACAAACAAAGCCACACCAAGGGAAGAGGTCTGTGTGTGTGTGTGTGTGTGTGTGTGTGTGTGTATGTGTGTGTGAGAGAGTGAGAGAGAGAGAGAGTTTGGGATCAGAGTGACAGGCACGAACTCATTTGGCTCCAAACCTACCAGGATTATAACTGCACTTTCAGAAATGCAATGTCAGCTTCTGGAACTCACACGCACGCACACACACACACAGAAAGAGACCTGCAAACTCAAAGCCAGAGAAAGACACACACATATTTATACAGATCTAAATTATAATCACAGAGGTACAGAGGAACATGATTGTATTCGCAAAGCCATCAACCACACTGTCAGTAAGGAGAAACAAATCAGTCCGTATGTTTTTCTGTAACATGCACATGGAAACTTGTGCGTTTTTAGCAAAACACTAAATGTGACTAATCCCAACTGGTAAACAGGACTAGTCTGGACCAGTGTGGTACAGGTAATGTACACCTACAATAGACTCTGTTGTACTTTTGCTATAAGATGATTTGGTCAATTATTTGAATGTATCTATGTACATTAGTGAGTTCAGTCTGTACAGTGAAGTCATCCAAAATTCAAAATTAATATAGTTAATTCATAAAACATTTACACTTTAGTAAAATATTCTTTCATCAAAAAAATAAAGCTACTCTGAATATTTCTGTTATGAAACTATAAATATGTGTAAGACATTGTTTAAAACATTCTTTTGAAATATATTTCACTATTTTTTAAATACAGTGTATATTTTTACCCTTTACCTATTCATATTTCAAGATAAAAAAATCTATCCCTTTAAAACATAATTTATTTGACTATTTCCCTTCTGAATGTGCATTACATTGATGCACTGTATATAGAAATGTATGCCCCCTTAAAAATCTAAAACGCGTCTGGCCTTTGGAAAAATCCAAATTTTCCATTTCTCTTACCCGTTATTTTATGAAGCAATAACCAAAATCCATGTCTGTAGCATTTTTAAGAACTTTCAAAGATTGATTCAAGATATCTTAATACCAATGAAGGCCTAAGATATAAGATAAGATAATAAAAAACTTTCAAGACTTTTTTAGGATCCGCAAATAAAATGCATTTAAATAAGTATAATGATATAAAAACAAGTATGCTATCATTGTCAGTCAGCAATCTAATCTTCGAAAGAATTGCATACTCTTGATGTCATATTTCTGAGGTCACTTCCAGAGCTGGTTCCAATGCCTGTTTAAGATCCTGTGAAAACGCCATGCATCATGGATAGCCAGAATAAGCCGCACCAATTAAATGGTCTGGACTATAAGTGGGCGGAGCAGCACTATCAGCCGGCCCTCTGATTGGATGGTTGGCAAACAGCTCATCCATTCCAGACACTTAAACAAGTGTATCAATCAAAATTATGTAACCGTGGTTGATTGGACAAAGGAAACTCATGGAATAACAGCATTCTCTCCATGCACCGCCCCTTTCCAACACAGGAAGTTGTGAAAACTAAGGCATCCACTTTTTTACATTTTACATTTTTGTCATTTTCGTCATTTAGCAGATGCTTTCATCCAAAGCGATTTACAATGAGATTACAGGGACAGTCCTCCTGGAGCAATTTAGGGTTAAGTGCCTTGCTCAAGGGCACACTAGTGGTGGCATTCCGAGGTGGGATTTGAACTCATGACCTTTTGGTCAACAGGTAGCACTTCTACCAACTAGACCATCTCTATCCGCATACCCTTCTTCCCCCTTGTTAGTTTTCTTTACATCACAGTAGTGAGCAGAACTGCAGGTGTGATCTTAACCAGTACAGTCCAGTCTAGTCCAGTCCTGATGTAACCAGGGTAAAACATGGACTGGACTAGGCCCCTCCACTCCGCCTCAGGCCGTCTCTTGTTGGATCTGGTAATAGGAGCCCTGTGGACACAGAGAAGAGGACGTGTCTAAAGGTTACCTGTCGTTCTCCACCTGCTTCCTGTCAGAGAATCAGCCACAACGGCGCTCTCTGAAACAACGCTGAGCGCCGCGCCTTGTTTTAGGTCCAAACCTCTCTGATAGAACGTGCGTGTGCATGCGTGTTCTCCTACGTGATAGTTGTGTGTGTGTGGATGTGTGTGTGTGTGTGTGTGTTCTCCTACCCTGAGAATAGTGTTAGTCTGCATGTCTGCATCTCTGTGTGTGTCCTCCTACCTTGAGCGTGGTGTGTGCGTATGTGCGTGTCCTCCTACCTTGAGCATGGTGTGTGTATATGTGTGTGGGTGTCCACCTTGAGCGTGGTGTGTGTATGTGTGTGTGTGTGTCCTCCTACCTTGAGCGTGGTGTGTGTGTGTCCTCCTACCTTGAGCGTGGTGTGTGTATGTGTGTGTGTGTGTGTCCTCCTACCTTGAGCGTGGTGTGTGCATGTGTGTGTGTCCTCCTACCTTGAGCGTAGTGTGTGTCTGTGTGTACTCCTGCCTTGAGCATGGTGTATGTGTGTGTGTGTGTCCTCCTACCTTGAGCGTGGTGTGTGCATGTGTGTGTCCTCCTACCTTGAGTGTGATGTGTGTATATGTGTATGTGCCCTCCTACCTTGAGCGTGGTGTGTGTATGTGTGTGTGTCCTCCTACCTTGAGCGTGGTGTGTGTGTGTCCTCCTACCTTGAGCGTGGTGTGTGTATGTGTCCTCCTACCTTGAGCGTGGTGTGTGTGTGTGTGTGTTTCCTCCTACCTTGAGCGTGGTGTGTGTGTGTGTGTGTGTGTGTGTGTCCTCCTACCTTGAGCGTGGTGTGTGTGTATGTGTCCTCCTACCTTGAGCGTGGTGAACAGGAAGCCCAGTTCTCCCAGCTGAACACTGGAGTCCATCAGGTCCTCAATGAGGCTCACCTCAGCTCCTAGGTTCCTGATCCTAACACACACACACACACACACACACACAGGAGCATGCTCGTCACTGTGTGTGTGTTTGTGTCTGTGTGTGTCTGTGTGTTTTACATTACAGTCATTGCAACTGCTGCATGCTTCAATTAAGAGTGAAAATGTGTATTAGAGAGAGGGAGGAGAAACATGGAGAGAGAGAGAGAGAGAGCATACACACCTTCCTCTGTTCACCGCATATAGACAGGGAGGGAGCAGGTTGTGTGTGAGTGTGTGTGTGTGTGTGTGTGTACACACCGTGCTCTGATCACCACATACAGGAAGGGAGGGAGCAGGTCATCCATGCCCTCCATGGGAGCCTGCACTTCCTGGCTGAGCTCCCGGAAAGTTCTCTGGATCACCCGCAGCTTGTCTGACGGCGTGAAGGTGGTGCTACCGCATGGGACCCGCATGGGACACACACACACACACACACACACACACACACACACACACACACACACACACGAACACACACACACACACACACACACACACACACACACGTATACTTATAGGAACTCATTTTAAAACATATATTAAGACACATACAGGACATTTAGGAATAGTGTAGGGAAACCAATCCTCAAACCATCCCCCTCATTCCAGTGAATCAAAGCATGGTCTCTCAACACAAAGGGTCATAAAACCTTAACTCTATTCCAGCAATTCCAACTGCTACTTTAAGGATTAATGAATTGGGATTAAGAAACTGTTGCAACGGAACAATCAATTAAATTATTGGACATTGACAATGAGAAGAAATTGTAACATCAATCGTTTGTATTTTGTAATAATTATATATTTTGTATTGTTTTACTAAGCTAACTAATATAATTAGCCTAGTCATGTTTGGTATCCAAATGTCCACCATGATATTTTGTAAACTTTGCAAACGTTTATATAGAACATATTCTTAGCATACAGGTATAAATAGAAAGAAAATGATTTGTGCTAATCAAGCTGAAAACCCTTCTCTCATACAGTGAGATAATTTACACCTCTAGTCCCTGACCAGTGGCCAATCAGGTGACCTCAGCCACCTTTTGGAAACCCCCTCTCAAACTATCTTAAATAGAGTTCTCATCCAGGGAACCTGGCTTTTTAAGATCCGCATGTAACCTGGGAAGGCCGCCCTGCGTTACACGGGTTGATAAAAATTGCACCCAACCTTATTCCTTGACCACGTGTCTGCAAGCAACTCTTTGGACAAAAGATTTTAGGCCTTTTTCCTCACTACAAGGCCGGAAAACCTTGCACACTTTCAAACTGAACCAGCGCACAATTGTCCTCCTTCTCAGGAAAGGACAATTAACATGTCAAAGAAGACCAAAAACCCACGTTGCTTTTCCATGTTTATTCAAACAAGGAACTAACTTTCAGAACTTTACCAAAGGAACCACGGCCTTCTCAAATTGGCTCCAGCCGCAACAGCAAGCTAATAAGACCAATCCCTGTGCCACAGCTCCGCCTTTCTTCTCACAGTAACGTAACCCATGCTTTTCATACGTTGAGCGTTGGATGCTAAAGCTTAGACAATTTCTGATGTGTTATGCTTACCATAATTTATCAATATTTGAACTGTTATACTGTGTATGTTTAGCTACTAACCACTTTAGTTTATTAATGTCATAATTTAGTCATTCTTTGAAGTACTGTAATTTTCATGTGTTTTAGACAAGTAAATAAATAGAATTGCTTTGCAACCAATCCCAGCTGTGTCATATCTTCGTTTCGATACAATCATTTATTCTCGTAACATAGAACTTACGAATTGAGACCTACTTCAGAATTGAGACTAAAACGTCAACTAGGCCTACTTATTAAATGAATGCCAAATCAGACCTGGTTTCCCATCGAGCCATGCAATAAGCTTAAATCTTTGGGTGGTGCCCCCTTAATTTTTTATATCAAATTGATCGATTATAGTATTAATTTGTGAATTAATTGATGATCTACAAAATTGGTAAAGAGTAATTTACACACAAGAAGTAGTAAACCAGTAACCCTACAATAGTTAAAAGGAAATATCTTCAGGCCTATAGTACACACACAGGACACATTACGGAATATTTTGAGGAATGCATTTTAAGAAGTATTTTGCAACGCATTTAGGAATACATTTTAAGACTTTACTACATACATAAGACATTTAGGAATACATTCTAAGATTCGTTTTTTAAAACATTACTACCAACAAGGTATGTAAATGGATTTTGAACTGAATGGACTATCTTGAGACTGTTGGTTGTTTTGTGAGAATGTAGGTGTGGCACAGGGCCTAACCTGATCTGCTGAAGAGTTTCCACAGACGAGGAATAACAGAGGTCTCTGGAGCTAGACTCAACCTGAAGAAGAAGCAGAGACCACACAGTATAGCATAGCGTAGCATAGCATAGTAATATAATATAATAACAGCGGTCTTTGGAGCTAGACTCAACCTGAAGAAGAAGCAGAGACCACACAGTATGGCATAGCGTAGCATAGCATAGTAATATAATGTAATAACAGCGGTCTCTGGAGCTAGACTCAACCTGAAGAAGAAGCAGAGACCACACAGTATAGCATAGCGTAGCATAGCATAGCATAGTAATATAATGTAATAACAGCGGTCTCTGGAGCTGGACTCAACCTGAAGAAGAGGAAGAGACCACATCATAGCATAGCATAGAATAACAACAAAAGTCTCAGGGGCAGAACTGAAAGAACACCGTTCAAGGAACATTAAGTAAACTTTGGAACGTTACACAGCTTGGAACAATGGAATAGCAAACTTTAAGTCTAACTCTTATAAACATTACTAGACTCTTAACGCACAGCTCAGATCTGTTTCATCTCTAGGGTTTTGTTGTCTATTCATTTTACACGCTAGTGTATCGTATCTTTTGTGAAGTATTTAACATGAACGCCAGAACCGATCCGCTCCGTCAACAGTTGACTAAATGAGGTTGTAGTCTAGCTGTGTGCTTGGTTGTTTAGTGCTCAGTGGAAAAGCAGAGGTGTGCTTTGAATAGGAGGGGTGTGACCTACCTGTTTCAGCACTCCCAGCGCTGAGATGGTCACTGGCCAGAACTTCCTACAACCCCAAACACACACACACACACACACACGGGTGTATACTGTAAGTTTGTGTAAGAGATTGTGTGAGTTGTAGAGAGAAAATAATGTGGTTGAGTGAGTGTGGGTGTGTGTGTTTGTGTATGCGTACAGGTCAGAGTGTATATGCCCGAGTGCGAGTATGTGTGTGTGCATATATGACAGAGTATCAGTGAGTGATGTGTGTGTATGTATGAGTGTGTGTAAGTGTGTGCGTCTATGTGTATGAGTGTGTGTGTGTGTGTGTACGTGTGTACTGACTGGTGCACCCCCAGGAAGGCGAGCAGGGCGTGGTCGGTCTGTTTGTTGAGGCGCTGCACACAGTCCCAGTACAGCCTCTCCTCCCTCTCCTTGTCCTGGACGTACAGTGTGAACAGAGGGGGGTACAGGGGGGGTAGGAGCACGGGGAGCAGCAGACTGCTGCTGCTCACCACGTAGCTACACACACACACACACACACACCGCACACACACACAAAGTATTGTTTAGTATTATTTATTGTTTACGTCTGGTTGTGTGTGTGTAAGGAAACCAATCACCGAATTTCCCCCCCTCCTTGTTTAAGATCAGAGGAACAGGCCCAAATGGCCCTGGTGAACATTCCAGGGGGGACAGCATGTTTCTCTCACACAACCATAAAACCTTGTCTTTAGACAAAGCAGCACACAGCTGCAACTCTAAGAATTAATACATTGGGATCAAGAAATTGTTGCCAAAAGAACATTGACATTCGATGAAAATATTGGACATTGGCAACAAGAAGAAATTTTAATCAATTGTTTGTATTGCTAATAATTATATATGGTGTATGTTTTCTAAATGAACCGTCATCTAGGATAATCATGTTTGGTATTGAAATGTTCACAACAATAATAATAATAATAATAATAATAATTCCATCCATTTCCATCCATCCATTTTCCGCCGCTTATCCGGGGCCGGGTCGCGGTGGCAGCAGGCTCAGCAGGGTATTCTAGCCATCCCTATCCCCAGCAACGCTTTCCAGATCCTCCTAGAGGATCCCGAGGCGTTCCCAGGCCAGACGAGATATATAATCTCGCCAGCGTGTTCTGGGTCTACCCCGGGGTCTCCTACCAGTAGGGTGTGCCCAGAAAACCTCCAACGGGAGGCGCCCAGGAGGCATCCTAATCAGATGCCCGTACCACCTCATCTAGCTCCTTTCGACGCGTAGGAGCAGCGGCTCTACTCCGAGCTCCCTCCGGATGACCGAGTTCTTTACCCTCTCCCTAAGGCTGAGCCCAGCCACCCTACGGAGGAAACACATTTCAGCCGCTTGTACTCGCGATCTTATTCTTTCGGTCACTACCCAAAGCTCATGACCATAGGTGAGGGTTGGAACGTAGACCGACTGGTAAATCGCGAGTTTCGCCTTTCGGCTCAGCTCCTTCTTCACCATGACGGTCCGGTACAACGCCCGCATTACTGCT
>JAPMUY010006245.1:405000-447290 GCA_026901105.3 Galaxias olidus
ACGCTGGAGGAGGACTTGCCCAGCCTACCGGAACGCAGAATACCGTAACCATGACGCTGGCCCTCATGGAAAAAACCTTCGTACACCTCACCGCTGGCATACCTGGAGCAAAGACACACACACACACACACACACACACACACACACACACACACACACACACACACTTAACTACTAATCAGTCACTGAGGAATAATACCATCAACAGCCACAAAGCTGTGAGAGCATGTAGTCTAATGACTCTGTGTGTGTGTGTGTGTGTGTGTGTGTATGTGTGTGTGTCCAGCGTTGTGTTTTATTTGACCTGTAAACCCCAAAGCCATGGATCTTGGCCTCTCTCCACTTGCCACTGTAACGGTCTGGCTGGTTGAGGACCTTAGTGGGTATGACGCAGGTGCCATTGCTACAGAAATGAATATTAGTAAAAAAAAAATATATTATTTCAGAAATAGAACATTTTCTCTGCTGTATAACGTCATAATAGCAACTATATTTTGTCAGACATGAGCCGGAGGAAAGTCTATCTGAACTCCTTTTTATTTTATTTTATTTGAAAAAAGATCCTCCAACTGACCCGTCCTCCAGTCCGTTCCGGAAGGTTCCCTCGTGCATCCTTCCGTCCGGCCACTTCATGGTCCCCCTGGCAACGCAAATTAATCAAAATCAGCAACATTCAAATGAAGCGCTCAGTCAAACTCCCTGAGGTCTGTTAGGATTCGGACCTGCCGTGAGGTCTCCCGGCAACCCAGCTGCCGCAGTAGCGCGCGTCCTTCAGACGACCTTCGCCCCGGAAGGTGTAGGAGGCGGAGCGAGACACGGCGGGGATGCCCGACCCCTGACCTCCTCCCAGAACCTGCTCCACTGCCACGTTCAGAGCACGCAGCCACTTTGCCTGGTAACACACACACACACACACATAGCCAAAAATATCCAAAAGGACAGCTCTCACCCTAGCTCTGGTCTGTTTGCCCTGCTGCCCTCTGGGAGGCGCTACAGGTGCCTCAAGACCAGAACAAACAGATTTAAAAACAGCTTCTTCCCCCAGGCAATAACCCTGCTGAACTCAAATTTGTAACCCTGTGCAATAGTCATATAGGTATATTTATTTAATTCCGTGCAATACCTGTTAATTCCGTGCAATACCTGTATAGACGTATTTTTCAGCTGTGAATTTCATACATAGATTTAGATATTTTCTTACTGCAATGTACATAGACATGTGGATATATTTTTATCGGGACTACGTACCCATCTTATCTTATCTTATACTTTTATTTATTTTATTTTATCTTATCTTATTCCTGTTTTACTCTGTACTGCACTGTTTGGTGGTTGCTTAATCTCATTGTACCTGTGTATAATGACAATAAAAGGCATTCTATTCTTTTCTATTCTTCACACACACACACACACACACACACACACACACACACACACACACGCAATATCTAAATTCGAGATATTCACAATGTTTAGAACACAAAAAAATGTACATCAACTCTAACAAGTCTAACAAAAAAGACAGTCATAAAACTGAATTGATTTGTAATGATGTTTAAATTATAAACCACACTTTGTACCAACACTTTTCTTGGTATTTCACCGCCTCCTACACCTTCCGGACCAAAACCAGACTCAGTTCCATGGGGGACAGAACGTTTAGTGCTAATGCTCCCATTCTCTGGAATTCCCCCAGTGATTTGGATCTCTGACTCCATTAACATTTTTAAATCCCGCCTCAAAACCCACTTGTTTTCCTTAGCCTACCCCTAGCTTGTTATCTTTGACTTTTTATTTTATTTATTGTGCCTTTTTTGTATGTATATATACTTGTATACATTGTTTAATATTCTATGCCATGTACGGTGACCTTGGGTGTCTAGAAAGGCACCTATAAATTAAATGTATTATTATTATTATTATTATTATTAGTGAGAGCTGTGTAATATGATATATTATTATAATTTTATTATGGGATATATATTAGTATAATATTCTTAGTACTTCTTATTATGATATATTATGATATATTATTATGATATTCTTACCTTCTCCTGAGCGGTGGACGCAATGAGAGTGAAGCTCTCCTCTGGACGAGTCACTTTGATGGCATGCCTAAATACAAAGGTCAAAAGGTCACATCACCTTCAAAACTAGGACACAGTGAAACACATCATAGATGATATAGCCTAACCCACATCATAGATAAAATACCCTAACACACATCATAGATGATATACCCGAACACACATCATAGATGACATACCCTAACACCTATCATAGATGATATACCCTAAAACAGATCATAGATGATATACCCTAAAACACATTATAGATGATATACCCTTACCCTAACACATCATAGATGATATACCCTGAAACACATCATAGATGATATACCCTAACACACATCATAGATGACATACCCTAACACACATCATATACGATATACCCTAACCCTAACACTAAAACCACCCGTCACCTGTCAAACCACTTCAGATCTATTTTGATTCTAACATGATTAGATATCCTAGCAGACATGACACTTACACCTATAACACTGGCTAAGATCTACTCTAACATGATTAGATATCAAACCACTTCAGATCTACTCTGATTCTAATGTGGCTATTACCTGCTCATTCTGTATACTGATACTGAAACCGAAATCCAACATACTACTTTAATTTTACAACTCTTAGTATACTCAACTGGAACATGTGACCAAAACCCTGGCATTTCTTTTTATTCCGTCAAAGTCATGAGGAGTTGGCGCATTGCATTGTGGGGAGTAAAACGTCACCTAGCAACATCTATCGGGTACTCAATATGTTTCCCAGCTATAATATATAATCTGGGCACATTTTCCATACTTTAATTTCCCACACTATGTATGCTTAGCATACTATGTAGTGTTGGCCTACTGCATACGTTTAGTATGTTAAGAATGCTTATAGTAGGCAGTTCTGAACACAGCCAGTAACTCACAGGCCACTGTCGTCTTCAGTGACAGGTTTGACCCACAGAGTAGCCAGAGGGTATGCCTGGTAGCTGGAGAGCTGGAGGAGACACACAGACACACACACACACACACACACACACACACACACACACACACACACACACACACACGCGGACACACACACACACACACGGAAATACAATGATTTACTTTAATCTGTAACAGAGAAAGGAGAACATTCTTTCCTTTTTCTAGTCTTATTATGGTGTTTAGTGAACGTTGGTTAGATCAGGGTAAAGCTTTGATCTTTAGGTTAACAATCACAACAAACCACAATGGCTTTATATATTCATAGTCTACACAGCACACAATTTGATTGTTTTGTAATAGTGCAAATTCAGAAACTCTGTGGGTTTTTTAAACTTCTCTTTGCATCAAATCCGAGCAAACGCATCACAGCCAATGTTTCCTTGACTTAAAAAAGGAAGTGATCCCACACACACACGTGCGCGCACACACACACACACACACACACACACACACACACACACACACACACACACACACAGTTAATTACTCCTCAGTCTTATACAAAATGACAACAGTGAACACCCCCCCCCCCCCCCCGACACACACACACACACACACACACACACACACACACACGTGAAGGTTCCAGGTTGAGAGGTGTGGTGCTGGTAACAATGAAGAGCTTTATAAATCAGCTGGCAGAGCTGTTAGCTGTGTCAACACTGTGGATTAGCTCAGACAAACACCCTGGCCTACCACCATTATACTACCTACCAACATAGCCTCTATCACTGACAACAAGATATTATATTATACTATCTACAAACCTAGCCACTAACAGTAACATATATTATATATTAAACTGCCTACCAACCTAGTCTCTGTCACTGAGAACAGTAAGATATGATAAGCCCTAGATATGAATCAAACCCCTCTCTCCCTGAGTGTAACCGAACCCCTCTATCCCTGAGTGGAACAGGATGTAACCTAACCCCTCTATCCCTGAGTGGGACAGGATGTTACCTAACCCCTCTCTCCCTGAGTGGGACAGGATATAACCTAACCCCTCTCTCCCTGAGTGGGACAGGATGTAACCCAACCCCTCTATCCCTGAGTGGGACAGGATGTTACCTAACCCCTCTCTCCCTGAGTGGGACAGGATATAACCTAACCCCTCTATCCCTGAGTGGAACAGGATGTAACCGAACCCCTCTATCCCTGAGTGGAACAGGATGTAACCTAACCCCTCTATCCCTGAGTGGGACAGGATGTAACCCAACCACTCTATCCCTGAGTGGGACAGGATGTAACCTAACCCCTCTATCCCTGAGTGGGACAGGATGTAACCCAACCCCTCTATCCCTGAGTGGGACAGGATGTTACCCTAACCCCTCTCTCCCTGAGTGGGACAGGATATAACCTAACCCCTCTCTCCCTGAGTGGGACAGGATGTAACCCAACCCCTCTATCCCTGAGTGGGACAAGATGTTACCTAACCCCTCTATCCCTGAGTGGGACAGGATGTAACCTAACCCTTCTATCTCTGAGTGGAACAGGATGTAATCTAACCCCTCTCTCCCTGAGTGGAACAGGTTGTAATCTAACCCCTCTCTCCCTGAGTGGGACAGGATGTAACCTAACCCTCTCTCCCTGAGGAACCCAACCATACCCAGCTAAGTCCAGCCACTGAGATGCAGCCAAGGTCAAAGGTTATTCCCCTCCCAGAAGCGTTAAGGAGGAGCAGTGCTCAGGCTCACCACAAGGTCATACTTACAAAACTCTTGGAGGGAATGGTACCCTGGTTGAGGCAAAGACACATTATCACTTTAGTGAGAGTGAGAGACACTGAGGAACTCAGTGAGTGAGTAACCGATGTGTGTGTGTGTGTGTGTGTGTGTGTGTGTGTGTGTGTGTGTGTGTACCTGCGCCTGCACGAGGACGTCGTTGAAGAGGAGGAACCAGACGTTGGAGAACCTTCCGGCATTCTGCAGGGTCAGGGTTCTGTTGCGGCTTTCACACACCAGGCGGCGCTCGGGGCAACGCAGAGGGTCCTGGAGTGTGTTTATGCGTTATTTTTATATTTATATATGAATTGGACATTTGTTCGTGTTAAAGGGCCCATAATGTAGACAATCATAATTTTTTTGTGATTCCTCAGTGTCTATGAAGCATATTTGAACACTCAAAATATTATATTTCTTTATTAGTTATTCTAGGGTGCCTCTTTTTTCCCTTCCAACCGTTTTCAGTGGTGAACGCGAGTTTACACCCATTGCTCATTAACATTCATTCGCTGAGTTATGTTATTGGCTAGGGATAGTAACTTCCTGTTGTCATGGCTGCTGCCAGATTAGTTCGACCTCACTTATACTGGCTGAGTCCGTGATTGGTCAATTAGATTGACTTACATTTTCTACGTCACAAATGGCTGCGATTCAGAACAGCATGTAAAATAGGGTTTATGTGTTGTCAGAGGTGAACTAGAGAAAATGCACAAGGCACCTATTTCACTCTTTCATGTTGTTGGTACAATCCCTCTAAGTGATAAAACAATGCAATATTCAAAATCTTACATTATGGTCCCTTCAATGTTTTGCAAGAGCTGTACTATTATTTTTGTTATCTAACATTATACTCCCTATTGGTATTGTTTTTGTATTATTATTGTTATGTAACATAATGCAGTTAATTTGTATTATTTGTGTATTATTATTGATATGTAATATAATACTTATATTTATCATTTGTGTATTATGTCCTCACCACGCTCTTCCCTGAGGAGGTCTTCCAGAACAGCCAGGTGGCCTCAGCCTCCTTCCTCCTGCGAGACAGGCCCAGGGACAGAGCATCGTACTGGGCACAGCCCTGCTGGAGCAGCTGGTACTCCCTGGTGCTCTGGAGACCAACAACACACACCTTAAAGGCTTACTGTGTAATATATGGAGCAGACTGAGAACTAGACAGCATTGTAATGTGAAGAAGCTACACTGCAGACAGAAAGAGCAGTCAACACTATTCATCTTAATAACCTCATGTGTTCTGCATCCAATTCAGCTTAATAACCTCATGTGTTTAGAACACCTCTGGGAATGATCCCGACAGGAGAGAGGTCCACACCATTCAGCTAGTGGCTTTATACTATAATAAATATAATATAATTATAGTTGTAATATAGTCTGTAGAGAGGTTAACTATATTCATCTTAATAACCTCATGTGTTCAGACACCTATTAAGCTTAATAACCTCATATGTCCAGACTCCTATTAAGCTTAATAACCTCATGTGTTCAAACTCCTATTAAGCTTAATAACCTCATGTGTTCAGACTCCTATTCAGCTTAATAACCTCATGTGTTCAGACTCCTATTAAGCTTAATAACCTCATGTGTTCAGACTCCTATTCAGCTTAATAACCTCATGTGTTCAGACTCCTATTCAGCCTAATAACCTCATGTGTTCAGACTCCAATTCAGCATAATAACCTCATGTGTTCAGACTCCTATTCAGCTTAATAACCTCATGTGTTCTGAGGTCCACACCATTGAGCAAGTGGCTTCATACTATTATGAATATAACACAGTTATAGTTGTAACATACAGCCCGGTCCAGCTCTCACCACGTCGTAGCAGGTGGCCAGCCTCAGCAGCTGGGTGCTGTACTGCAGGTCACGGAGAGGCTGGTGGAACAGGTGGAACAGGCGGTCCTCTGGACTACCGGACTCTGACAGGCTCAACAGCACCTCCTGCTTCTTACCAAAACACTCCCTGTGGAGAACCCCACCCAGAGGGAGAGAGACTATCACACTGACTGTATGGAGACAACACAGAGAGAGAGAGAGAGAGAGAGAGAGAGAGGTGGGGGTGGGGGGTATCACTTACAGAGAGAGCTTATGGATATTTTGGAATCCTCCCATCACCTGGAAGTTACCAATGGAGGAGCAGTACCTGGAGATAGAGGAGGATGGAGAGAGGGGAGGATGGAGAGAGGGGAGGATGGAGAGAACAAGAGAGGAGAGAATGGGGAGGGTAAGATAGACAGAGGGGACAGGAGGGAAAGAAATTAGGTAAAAAAAGCATGGGGTACTTCAACAACACAAAGCATAACGTAACACCAAGCCACACACAACCCAAGGTCAAAGTTCAAATGTGACGACAGCGTACCCTGATACTGTTTAAAAAAATGCATGAAGTGGATGATACATACTCCTTATAAGTGTCCAGGAAAAGGCTGGTATGAGTTAGCAGCAAAAGGGAAGTGACATCACGGTGCTGTGTGCGTCGCAGGAAGTTGGTGAGCGAGACAGAGTGTTGACCAATCAAGAGCGAGAGGCGGTTGAATCTTTCTGCCAGAGTCTGAAATAAAGTGCTGCAGGTCTGGCCGAGAAGGGAACACACACTCGCTATGGACACACACACAGACGCGCACGCACGCACGCACGCACGCACGCACGCACGCACACACACATGCACACGTGATCTTATTATAGGATAGGATTACTCAAAGTTCATGATCAGTCCAGCTTGCTTTCCAACTTAGTTTGATGAGCTCAAGGTTACATTTGCAGACATGACAAATTACATAATGAGATTCCTAAAAAACACAAACTCACAAACACCATTAGAATATGTTTTCATAGTAGGACGAGGCGGGAGGGAAGCTGAAAGGATTGGGGCCATAACCAGGCAAAGATAACCCAAAAGGCATCAAATAACGTCTAGGTGGTCCAATGTATTATGTTCATAATAAAGTAAAAGTCTTGTACCTTGTAACCAGTTCCTCCCAATACAGTACACACACTTTATTTAATTCTTTATATTTTAATGTTTAATTAATTTTGAAGTACCTGTCCTCTCTCTGCCTCCCTCCCTCCCTCCCCCGCTCGCTCTCTCTCTTTCTCCCTCCCTCCCTCACCTTTGTTGAGAAGGGGCCGCAGCACCTTCTTCCTGACATCGCTGATCCAGCAGTATACTCTCCTCTCATTGGCTGCCAGCTCGTGCACGGCAGAGATGAAGCCCATGATGTTGTGGTCTGACAGAGCAGCCCAGCCCTGGCCCCCACTACACACCCTGCTGACGTAGCCCAGCTACACACACACACACACACACACACACACACACACACACACACACACACACACAGAAGGGAAAGAGATTACCAGTGACAGGAGTGATTACCTAATATACTCAATCACATTATTGACATTAGATCCAAACTAAGAGTTATGTGATTGACAGGTCAGATCTCACCTCCACAGAGAGGGGCAGGACATCAGCTCTGAACGCATCCTTCCTATTGGCTGAGCCCTGAGTGTGGTTAACCTCTGACCTTGACCCCTGTGTGACCTTGGGGCCGCAGTGCCAGAGGACGGGCTTGAGGCGGTCTCCGTCCGCCAGGAAGAGAGAGTGGCTAAGGCCCCCAGACACGCCCCAAACACGGACACCTTCTCCCACCTATACGTGCCCACAAGGGTCAAAAGACCACAACTGAACAAACCTCAAAATAATATTATCAGGGTTGTGGTAGAACATTGTTTAGAGGTGAGTTAAAAGAGGTGTGTGTGTGTGTGTGGGGGGGGGGTACCTTGGCCTGCTGTGGCTGTGTAGTGGGGCTGTTGACACGACCCAGCTGACCACTTATGTTGCTGCCCCAGGAGAAGGCCTGCAGAGAGACGGGACTGGTTAATAGTCTGGTGGAGGAGTGTGTGTGTGTGCTTCTGAGACTAGACATGTCAGACTCAGCACTCCCAGACAGAGAGACACTACAGAAAAAGAGAGAGAGGCAGAGAGAGACAGACAGAGAGACACTACAGAGAAAGAGAGATAGGCAGAGAGAGACAGACAGAGAGACTACAGAGAGAGACAGACAGCGATACACTATAGAGAGAGAGACAGAGATACACTACAGAGAGCGAGAGAGAGAGAGACAGACAGAGAGACACTACAGAAAAAGAGAGAGAGGCAGAGAGAGACAGACAGAGCGACAGGACTGGTCTGGTGGAGGACTGTGTGTGTTTCTGAGAATGAACTGAGACAAGACTCAGCAATCCCAGACAGAGAGAGAGAGAGACAGAGAGAGTGGGTAAATATATATATGTGTGTGTGTGTGTGTGTGTGTGTGTGTGTGTGTGTGTGTGTATGTATGTGTGTGTGTGTACCTGACACTGAGCAGTGACGGCCAGAGAGTGGTGTGTTCCTGCGGCCAGTCGGACAACTTCCTTTCCAGTCAAGCTCTTAATACACAGAGGCTGCAGTCTGGAGAGACACACACACACACACACACACACACATACACACACGCACGCACGCACGCACGCACACACTTTAGCCTGGCATTCAAATCTAGTTTGACCATTCACAGTGTGGGTGTGTAAGTGTGTGTGCATGTCACTGTTGTTGGTATGTGTGTGTGTGTGTGTGTGTGTGGTGTAGGAGCGGACCTGTTCTTGCGTGTGTGTGTGTGTGTGTGTGGAGTAGGAGCAGACCTGGGCAGGCGGTCTCCGTGGCCCAGCTGTCCCTCCTGCCCTCGGCCCCAGCTCCACACCTCGTTGTCCAGGGAGGGCACACTGTCCCCTGGCTCCTGCAGCAATGCCGGGCCCCTGGAGGACCTGGAGCTCACACTGCGGGGGGCCACGGGGGAGCCGCCTGCTGAAACACAGACACACAGGGAAACACACACATACACACACGGGACACACACACGGGACACACACACACACAGGGAAACACACAAACATAGGCAGGGAAACACACACACACACAGACCAACAGACACACAGGGAAACACACACACATACACACACACACACACACACACACACACACACGGTGTAATAGAACTCTTATACAATGGACACACACAAGAACACACACCAACACACAGGGAACACACACACACATGACCGTTATGTGGTGTGTGTGTGTGTGTGTGTGTGTGTGTGTGTTTAACAGCACTCTGCTCCAGTCCAATTATAATGGTATTCCAAGTATTCACAAAGCAGGCTTATGCTGCTACTTATCTACCTGTGGGAAACACTGACCAGTAAGCAGTGAAGATATAAGGATGGGTTTACTGAACTTTAGTATTGAGGCTCACAAGAGGCCTGAAGTCTTTATGGAAAGGGTATAGCTGTATTTCATAACATTCCTATATGAACTATCTACAACATGTGGGCTCTCAAACCCCTGTTTGCTGACATTAGCAGACTCTAAACAGGAACATTGACAAATGCACTTTCCTTTCAATCTTAATGTTGAAGATGGACAAACAACATCGCTGCTTTGACACTGTTAATAATTAGACTAGTTTGACTTGTACATAAACTGAAAGCCTAATTTCCTTTTGACAAGATAGTATGTTGTTCAGTTAAACAGAAACCATCAAAAAAGCTGAATTCTCAGTGGAAAATGAGAAGTGTGAGTAAGTGGAATCTTTGTATGAAATGTACTCGGGAATGGAGAAGTTGTTGAACACACAGAACAATCTGACTGAATTAGTGCATGAATGAATTACAGAAACACGTCTTACTGTTAGACATTTACTTAAAACCACTGAATGAATGAATGAATGAATGAATGAATGAATGAATGCTTTAATGTATTGAGGAGCGTCAAACCATGACTTGAGAGTTGACCGGGTAGAGAACGTCTCCTATTGGCTGCGGCCGCCTGCTCCTCCAGAATGTCCGTCAGACTGCAGCTCTTCTTACCCAGCATAATCTCCTCCAGACGCACACGCACCGACTCCAGACCGACGGGGGCGGAGCCAACACACACAGCGGGCGACACCCCACTTTCTGCCAAGGTTCTACTGTCAAAGACCAAACCCACACAGTTCACTGTCATAGACCAAACCCACACAGTTCACTGTCATAGACCAAACCCACACACTGTCATAGACCAAACCCACACAGTTCACTTTCATAGACCAAACCCACACAGTTCGCTGTTATAGACCAAACCCACACAGTTCACTGACATAGACCAAACCCACACAGTTCATTGTCATAGACCAAACCCCCACTGTCATAGACCAAACCCACACAGTTCACTGTCATTGACCAAACCCACACAGTTCACTTTCATAGACCAAACCCACACAGTTCATTGTCATAGACCAAACCCACACAGTTCACTGTCATAGACCAAACCCACACAGTTCATTGTCATAGACCAAACCCCCACTGTCATAGACCAAACCCACACAGTTCACTGACATAGACCAAACCCACACAGTTCACTGTCATTGACCAAACACACACACTGTCATAGACCAAACCCACACAGTTCACTTTCATAGACCAAACCCACACAGTTCGCTGTCATAGACCAAACCCACACAGTTCACTGTCATAGACCAAACCCACACAGTTCACTAGTAATACCACAACCAGCAGAGCAATGACTTACAAAAAAAAACAAGTACACAATTACCTTAGTTATTGTTTTTGTTATATATAAAAAAGATTTATGTTCACTTTCTGTACTCATAGATTGAAAGCTTAGACAAAAATAGATTTTATTTTTAATTTTAAATAATGTTGAATTACAAGCAACAAGCTAATATTTCTGTGAACTGTCCCTTGTGGCGTGCCGTACCGGTAGCTGTGTGTATGGTCGTCAGGGTAACTGGAGGCTGGGCTGCTGTTGGGTAGAGGACTGCTGTCTCCTAGGTGATCATAGAGACTGCACTCAGAGCTTTCATCTGGAAGGGGAGACCAACAGAACTATTTAATTTTTTTTGTTCACAGTTATCAATCATCCATAAGTGTTTGTTATAATATCAACCACAGAAAGATAGTTAAAAAGGGGGCATGTCAATTGACCTGAGTTCTGACTGGCTAGTGACTCTGCATCCCTCTCCGTTGAGGAGTGATTGACAGCCTGCTCGTCAAATGAGTCATCAGACTCTCTCTGGAGATAGTCTTGAAACTCCACCTCTTCAGGAAATGCTGAATTCTTATTGGTCCCCCTGGATGCTTTAGGGCTTGCATTACAGTTGTTAATGTGTGTGATTGAACCATTGTCTTTATTATATTCTGCTTGGTCCTGGTTGGCTGAGGAGGGTTGGCTGTAAACGGCAGGCTCTGATTGGTTCAGCCCACAGTCAACATCCAGCCGGTCTGGTTTAAGGCCTGCGTCTGAACACGATGGTACTGGGTCCATAAAAGCCGTTCCTGCTGGATCTCTGCTTGGATGTAGGATGGAGCCAGGACCAGGGCTGGTGTGTCGGGGTCGCAGCCCAGCTCCTGCTCTCCGTACCGGGGAAGACTGTACAGGATACACCCCTCCTGGAGATGGAGAGAAAGATGTATAGAACGATCGACAGTAGAGACAGATTGAAAGAGAGCGATTTGAGTCAATATGCAGATGAAAAGAAAGACATGGAAAGAAAGAAGGTTTCAGAGAAAGACGGTAAAAGAAAGAGAGACAGAAAGTAAGAAAGAGAACAATGAGAGAGAGAGAGAGCGTTAGAGAGAGAGAGAGAGAGAGAGAGAGAGAGAGAGAGAGAGTGAGTGAGCGTTAGAGAGAGTTAGAGAGATAGATGTGGGGATGTCACCTTGAGCCAGCTCCACTCCCAGAGGACAGTAATGCATGTTGTTCATGATGACGCTGTCGTCCGGCACCGTCAGAGAGCAGATGGGCTTCTGGCACTGGCCACGCTTGCTGTCAGAGGAAGAGGAGGAACCCTGGGTAGTGTAGTCTTTGGGCGGCTGGCTGCGGACCAGGGCGAGGCTGTGGGAGGAGCCACATGCCACCTGGATGACGTGTCTACCGGACAGGTGTTCTACCTGGAGGGGAAATAACAGCAGGTCACTGCAGGGCCCACACACACACACACACACACACACACACACACACACACACACACACACACACACACACACACACACACACACACACACACACAATGTGGTCAGGTAATCTCTTTATAGGCACACACACACACACACACACACACACACACACACACACACACACACACACACACACACACACACACACACACACACACACACACACACACACACACACACCTTTTGGGGCCTCCACACAGGGAAGGTGCTGGTGACCAGGCCGAGCTGACAGCCGCTGCCCCAGGACCACACCTCCCGCTGGGCCGACAGAGCCAGTGTGTGCTCCCCTCCGCAGGCCAGAGCCCGGACCCTTACCCTGGCCGGGGGCACGCGCTCTACGTCCACCAGGCAGAGCAGCTGAGGCTCCGACACCAGGAGAGGGGCCGTGCGTCTAGGGCCACAACCCGACCCAAAGCATCTGAGGTCTCCTTCTGGGGGAGGATTCAGACCGCCTCCGCCTTCTTCTTCTACTTCTCCTCCTGCTTTCGGCTCCCTTCTTCCCCCCCCCCCTCCTCCTCCTCCTCCTCCCATCCCCAGTGCCCCACACTGGCCGCCGGAGTTCTCCCCCCACATATACACAGCCCCCTCCTCTGTGAGGGCTCCGCAGTGGAAGCTGCCAGCGGACACCGACACCACAGTTGTACCCTTCAGAGAGTGCTCCAACTGGGGCTGGCTCAGAGTCACCACCAGCCCCGTCCTCCAGGGCAGCTCCCCAACACTAAACACAAGCCCTCCTAGAGAGAAAGAGAGAGATAACATATCAGATCTTAACATGTCTTTCAACTGAACTAACTATACGTAGTCATTTCTCAGTGTGTAGACAAGCTCTCTGCATTCATGAATACAATTTGAACTCTTGATCATTGCCCGTTTTTCCCTTTTTATTTAATTGGTTATTTCCTGTGGTTAAGTGAAAATATCCAAGGAAGATTAAACATCCGTTAGGATTCCCACATTTTGCCAGCACATGTATCAAGCAAGGACTTAGAGCAGCCGACAGCTAAGACAGAGCAGAGGAAGAGACAACAGATAAAGGCTTTAGGGGTTCGACACTTAAGGCATGCCAGGGTCAGAGGTAACGAGCTGTCAGCAAACTGGGGGATGGGCATAACAGTATGGAGATGATCTCTTTCTGTCTCAAATGTCTCACCTTCTGCCAGTAGCAACCCATGGCAGGCACCCAGAGACACCTGCAGCACTGGCCTGGACAGGAGCACTTGTTCTGGGGCAAGACTCTCACTACAAGCCCCTGACCAAACATGGAGCACACCTCTGTGAACGGAGCTTTGCTCCTCTGTAAGACTGAGACAAACACATTTAAATACAGGCAGACGAGACAGTTAGGTAGACAAGAAATTAAACACGTTAATGGTCTTAATGATTATTACTTTTTATTTATATTCATTTAATCAATAAACGCCTAGATTATTCGCTGACATCAAACCCAGATTAAGACAAATTGCTGTAGTACCTCTTTTCCTCTTCCATCACTGTCGCTGCTTCTCCATTCTCCCTGGTTGTGCAGCACGCGACCTAAATGGCTGTCAATGTTCTTTATGTTCCCTTAGGACAGACATTAACTCCATTGTATTAGCCATGTCACTAACCCTGGTGAAATGACACATAACTTTAATATGAATCCGACTCTACAAGTACTGCTATTTTGTATGTTGATCAAATCTGCCACAAACAGCTAAGTAGTTTAACTGGCTATTGATACAATGCTTTCGCTTCTTTTCCACAGGGTACTTTATTGAACTGATAGCTACTTACAAAATGTTGTGTGTGCGTTTCTCCATAAAACATTATTGATATTTTCGTGCCAAGGTTTTTCCATGAGGCTTTGAAGAGTTTGCGAATAAAAGTTCAAACCATGGCTGAGAAATCAATGCCATGGAGTTGTCTGGTAACTTTCTGTCAAGTTCGCTTGTTATTTGTTTTGGGACAAGCCCTCGGACGGAAAGCCTCTAGGGCAAAAAATAAAAAACCTGCTCTGTAATTAATGTTCGACTTTTTTTCTCAAAGCGTAGCCTACTAATTTTTACATTAATGGGCCCTGTAATAACGAGCACAAATAAACTAATGTATTTCTCTTTAAAATGACATGTTACATTGTGTCTAACAAATTCCTTATAAGAATTACAGTCAATTATTTGCGCTACAATTCATTGCTGTTTGCTATAATGTTGAATATTGCATCTTGAATAGGCGTATTGCAATATTACATTTACCAATTCACGCACACGCTGGCATCGTTTGGCAAGAATTTTACTCAGTCCAGTACACCCACAAGTGACAGCTGATCTGAACTCGAGTTCTGGAAAATCGACTCAAACATACGACAAAAACTTGATTTATGTTGCCAAGTATTTTCAACGACTTTGGTTTGGATTGTAACGTTAATATTATTAACTTAACTAATTAGTAAAATTAACTTTAGCTAAAGACCGTTATCTAACAAAAATTATGACAGTGACCTCTGAGGCTTAAACAGAGAATAACTTTTGACCCGTTCATTGGGTGATAAGGAAAGAGTAGGACACCGATGAAGATGATGCAAAGATGATGGAAACACCATCCTTCCTAGCAGTTTTTTTCTGCTACTTCCTCAATACTGAAAATGTAGCATTTGGTGGAGTTATTTTACTCTAATTATATGTACGCCTTTTGACATTAAATGTGACGTGTAAAAAAGGCAAGGTGTTTTGGCAACACAAACCACTGAAAACATGAAGCTCAGACGCCAAAGTGAGCATGCATGAGGTGAGGTTTTTTGTGTTTTAGTCGCACAACCGTGTGCCCTTTTGTATTAAATAAACTAGCCACCTTAGAAAATACTGATATTATTCTATTACAGAATACTGATAATTTGACACTGTAAAATGTAAACATGTCTCTTCCTTGACCATGTCAAACGTCAATAGGCGTCCTCGATGTTGTGTTGTAGTGACACCCAGTGGTTACTCACCGTTACTGTAAATTGCGAATGTACTGAAATGAGATTTCCTTCTCTCTTTTTTGAATTGCAGCAGTCACTATGAGCAATGATAAATATCAGATTCGTTAAATACAATAATAATTGTATAAAGAGAAATAACACAACGTTTGATGTCAGAAGTAGATATGGTATAGGCAATTATATATATTGTAAATTATTTTGGACATTTTCTACAGTTATATCAGTCAACGAGATAGCCTAGGCTTAGTAGGTATGTTTCTTGACATTTTTGAAGGAAACACCTATTGTTTCATAAGACCAACTTATGATAAAAAAATGTGTCTACAATTATACATTATTTATACACTGGCTTTGATCATTTGAAGGAAAGAATCTCTGCTTACTGAAGTATTAATCGCCTACGTCACTCAATCGTTCCCTTACATGCAGGTTGTAGTTAGTTGACCATCTGCCGTGCATGAGGGAGCTAGCGCGTGGTGTACAGCCACACACTGTTACAGTGCGTAGTTAGCCTAGCCTTGGCATCGCGTATCGTTCATAGGCATCATTGTAGCCTACAATGTTTATGTTTTTGAGTGAATACGTTGGCCACTAGCGTGAGGTGAGTCTCTGACAGGTTGTATCACTATTACTACTTCTTCCGGGAATGAGTCACGCACTGGCTTTGTCTTTATAACGAACAGGGTGCTTGGATTCGGATTAATGGATAACTGAAATGGGAAAAGAAGTATTGGCATACTGGCCAAATATAATTGGTAAAGTATATGGTGGATTTTCTTATTTTCCTGTAACATGGCCATAAATGTCATTAAGTCTCTTCAATCTCCGCCCCTCTCTCTCTGCCTCTCTCTGTGTCTCTCTCTGACAGGTTACATTAGGATTGCCCTTATACTTTTTGCCTGGTTAGCCTTCAGTACACCCCCTGTCTTTGTCCCTCTCTACTTTACCTTCATAGTACTGGATGGTAAGGTGTTGGTATGAAGGTTTATCAGAATATAGACCAATGCATTTGATAGAGTAAGTGACATTCTTTTTGTGTGAGTGGATTTAGATGATCTGTTTTTTTGCTTTCCACAGGGCTGGATGGCTGGGTGGCAAGGAAACTGGGTCAGACCTCCGAGTTTGGGGCCTGGCTGGACGTGGTAATAGACAACCTAGGCAGAGGCATGCTATGGAGCCTGCTTTTTGAGGTACAATTATCAGTTGGCACAAATAGACAATTAAAAGCTAAACTTTACTCTAGTGAACTGCTCTTTGTTATGACATGTATAAGAGTAATTTATTGTTGTAGATAAAGTAAATCTATTCATGTGCATAATAAGTACACTTTACAAGTCACAAACAATTTATAGCACAACCGATACTAAACAACGTTTATCTTTTCTATAGTGGGGTTGGCTGGTTTCTGCTGTGGAGTGGTGTGTGTTTGTGTGTAACCACAATACCAGAGGTGGCCAATGGAAGAGCAGCTTCACTCACAGCCCACGCTGGATCCAAGTCCTCATGGCAAACGGTGGAAACCCCACAAACATAGCTGTTGGAATAGAAAAGTCGTTTTTGAGTCAAGATTCTTGTTTGTAAAACGTGTCTCTTTTGGTCCTGCCAGGTTTCAGGACCCCTCAAGGAGCATTGCTAATTGGGGGTTTGCATGGTCTCCCCCTGGGTCTGTACGTGTGGCGATGGGGTATCTATACGGACCCTATTCTTCCAACGCTAGCAATTCTCATTTTGTCAGTTGGTAGGTTGCTGGCCCTTTCAGCAGAGGTAAGCAGTCCCTAAGTCATATGCTCAGGCAAAAGTTTATTTTGTGGACGTGGTTTTTGGTGATTTGATTGTATGGCAACTTATGCGATCTGTTTATTTTCTGCTAGATTTGGTGCATATGGACACATGTTGAATATCTTACCAAAGACAAGCAAGAAGGGACAAAGAAGTAAAACACTGACCTTCAGAAACGAGAACGGTCATTGTATAAAATATAGATGTTATAATTTATACACTATTTATAAGTTTGAGAAGTTTATGCATGTTTATGAAAAGGTCATTATTTTTCCTTCCTTTGGTTTCCATAATTGGAGATAAATATAAAGGTGTCAGAAATGTCACAGGTCATCAGTGTTACATAGAACCTCTTTAAGCTTAAATTTAAAATCTCCAGAGACATATTTAAAACTTTAATTTCTGACAACAAATATGTAACTTGTTTATGCCCATTTGACAAAAAAAAAAACATGAATAACAATCCTGCCACAGTTCACAAGTTTTCATTCTGTTTCATGTTAGCTTTGTTTTGAAAAGTTATCAGTTAGCATGCATAGTAATGACAACACAGGAAGACTGTAAATACTGTTTAATGTACATTTGCAAGGATCCTTTCTACACACGTCGGCAATAATAGACAAGATTGATCAAATATATCAAAACCCACTGATTTTCTCTACTGGTAAAGTGGAATCTGACATCCACCAACCAACAAACTGAATTGCCCATAGGTCCCACTGCCTGCTCTCTGAACCTCTTCCTACACATACCCATTTAAACCATAGGAGGAAAGCAATCCAAAACAGTTCCTAGAGGTTTCCCTCACATTTCAGAACCAGGGAAAACACAGGAGTCATGATAAAATGAACCAACCATTTTTAAATGGGAATGAGAAAAATAAAGTGGTGAACATTGACAACTTCGGTAAAGAAAGTGAAAAAATTATAATTAAACGGCTACACAGAGAAACAAAAACAGGGAAAATAGATGAGAACTTCCAAAGACAACGCATGCACTGTTTCGAGAGAGATCACAGCTTTATTTAGCATCTTCTGCTTGTCCATCTTTGTCTGGTCTAGCAAGGCATTCCCACCATGCCTTTACCCATGATCACTTTCCACTACCTGTCCATATTGTGTTTTTACCACAGCAGTTCACATTGTGGTCTGCCAGTTTTAGTCACGTGCACTCAGTCCGCCTGGTAAGGTCACTTCCCCCTTTGTTACATTCCATAGGTAACATTCATGTCCGGGGTTGCTAGGGAGCAACATTCTGCAACTGTAGAGTCCTCTGTAGATTGGTCAAGTGAGTCACATGAGGACAGCGAGTGACCCTGAAGTGTTCATTACATGAGGGAGACCCCCCTGCAACACATCACTTCCTGGGTAGGTTCACTCTAGCAGTCAAACGTGCCAGTACGCCAGTGCTTGTAGTGTTACACGGTGTGGGTTTGTTAAAGAGTGTGGGCGCGGAGGCCAAAAGGGAAAGCAATGGGGAGCAGAGTGCTTATGGAAGCCAGAGCACCGCTATAGGGCTGAGTGTCCTTTAAGGTCTAAGGCTTGGACTTCAGCAAGGGCCTGGACTGAGAAGGGTCGAGAGCACTTAGCATCGCAAAAGACAAAAACACACAACAGCAAAAGGGGACATCTAACAGTTACTGAGCTTTAAATTAACCCAGCAAATGGTCCCTCAGCACTGAGGCGAGAGCAAGGCAAAGCTTTTTTTTTTTTTTTCTCAGAAAAACAAATCAACACATACTTCACAGTTAACCACAAAGGTGTTTATCAATGAATACCAAAAGCACTGCAGCTTTGGAGAGATGCCTTTTAAACTGCTTCAAATGTTAACTACCTAATGTTTAGTGATATTTGATAAGAGGCTCGCTTCCGTAGCTTCAAGAGTTTTGAATGTTACAGGGTATGACAAGGTGGAATGCTCATATTACTTATTGGCTACACATGTATACTCGGCATACATAGTTGGTCCCATTTTTAGTGCTTTTTTCGTTGAAATAATGTAGCACTTAAAAAGCATGGGTTTGCTCACAGATAACGGCAGGCTGGTGTAAGGCTAGTAGTCATCAATAGAGCCCTTAGAAACCCAAAATTCTTCTACGCACACAGAGTTCTCCCAGTTTGTCAGATTAAAATGACAGGCCCTTTTGTGTCAGGGCTCCCATCTCTACACAGCCGTTCTCGCCTGATGGTTAAGTCATCCAATGATCAAATATTTGGGCACTCCCAAATTGCTTGGTTAATTTTGGCTCACTCAAATCTGCAACCATAAAAGATACATAGCACACACCTTGCATATAAATTATTGGCATTTTAAATTAAGCTATGTCAGTAATACTAAAGTACGAAATGAACCAAAGAATTAAATTAAAAACAAGAACTCAAAAACCAGTATGCAGTAACTATATATTCACTGGTCCAATACAATCCACTGATTAAAATATTTCTCCACTATGGTCCAAAACAAGGCTAATATTTGATTTCTTCAAAGTTCAGATGAGATATTGGAGGAACCCTAATTATCTTTAGTGTGACTCGGGCACCATTCTTTGACTGAAAAAGCAATCTTATATTCTGACAAAGCAGTGAATTGATCTACTGTACAAGTGACAAAAACATGGAAGTTGTCTTCCATTGTCCCCCCTCTGTGATAATATGAATAGAAACATTTAGTAAAGGTGTCTGGAAAGACCCAGATGCTGCAGTGAGAATGTGGCGGGTTGCGGCATAAGCACATAAGGTCCTTCCATGCCAAACTTAAACTAAAATTTAAGTTTGAGCTGAGAAAGACAGTGGATTCTCATGGCATTCAGCGCTACATTGTTTCAGATAATATTAATAAAAAATGTAACATTGAAATCATAACTGAAACAAAAGTGAAAACGAGTCAGACCGCAAGGAAGATGTCCACCTGGAGCCTGAAGATGTCTTCTTTATCTTTTCCCTCTTTTTTCACCTCTGTTTCTCTGTCAAAGAAATAATGTAATAAGTAGTCCAATCCTTCAGCCTCTGGAGTTCAGTCAATGGTCTCTGATGTGTGGCTAGGGACCGGATGAGTGATCCAGTCTTTTCTGGTGCCTATAATACATGTCGAACGTGTGTGTGTGTGTGTGTGTGTGTGTGTGTGTGTGGTCACATCAGGGTTTTGCAGGACATATGGAGGCTGAATGAGACTTGCTGTGTTACTGGTAATGGCAGCAAGTGACACTGCGCTGTATCCATGTATAGCTTAAGATTGTGTGTGTGCATGTGTGTGTGTGTGTGTGTGTGTGTGTCCAAAAGTAGCATGTAGAAGTCTTATGCATGTCTCTTCAGTCGCAGCCCCAACCAATCAGCCCAGGCATGGCTGATTGTTGGTGGTTTGGCGAGGTCGACGCCCCGGAGGACCCAGGCTCTGAGCCAATAGGAAGGCCTGCACCACTTCTTGGGTCTGCTGGGGGCTTGTGTTGACATCCTCTAGGGCGTCGGCCACCGCAAACTGCCTGTCCCTCAGCCGGTTCCAGTTGGACAGAACATTGTGGTACTCAAACACCTTCTCGTAGTTGCCCACAGAGTTGTAGAGCTTGATCAGTCCCCGGTAGTCGTACTCCAATCCGCTGTAGCCCTCGCCAAACAGCTTCTTACCTGTGTGGAGGAAACGTGTTGACTCAAACTGCAGCGACTCCCAGTAGTATAGAATATTGTTACTGAACAGGATACCTCTGCAAAATCTGTACCTAGAATACATTAAACTGCTATTGAACTTATGCGTTTCCTAATGTGTGTTCCTCACCGATAGCGATGGACCTCAGGTACAGCCTCTCGGCGTCTTCGTACTGGTTCATGTCGTAGTTGTAGAGAGAGGCCAGGTGTCCCACGGAGAGAGCCACCTCGTAGTCCTCCTGACCCAGCAACTGCTCCTTAATCTGAATGGCCTTGATGTGCATCTCCTCCGCCTCCTGCGTGAAGTAGAGTGAGGAGCCAATCGATCAATGGGCAATGGGGAGGGTTAAACGCTCAAAGCTGTGATGCTGCGTTAGGGCCCTGCTTATCGGAGTGGTCAGAGCAAAAAACCACGACAGACTTTTGAAAGCGTCCTAACAAGATAATAGTCATGCAGATCAGCTCTTCTTTGGCCTGAGTCGTATCGAATGTCAACATCTGAGATGTATCTGACCCATCAATTAAATGCTGAAGTCTATTTACACTTTCCAGCAGGGCCTGTAAGACATGTTTGGGGAAGCAACATTGTCAATATTGGTGGAACATATTTGATATATAGAACATATTTTCTTGTCCATTTCCGTGTTGTACCATAGATATTTATTTTTTCAATAAAAATGTAATGCCATAAATCAATACAGTGCACCATCCCATCCCACATAAATCAAGTCTCTCTCTCTCTCTCACACACACACACTCACACACACACACACACACACACACACACACACACACACACACACACAGCGACCCTGACCTTGAACTTCCTCATGGACTGGTAGAGGCGGCCCAGGTTGCCGTAGTGCTTGGCCGTCTGAACGTTGAACTCCCCAAAGGCCTTCTTGGCCAGCTGCAAGGAGGACAGGTGCAAGTCATGGGCCTCCTGCAGCAGTCGCTCCTCCGTCTCCTTGTTGTGACAGTCAATTGCTATCTCCTCCAGGATCAGAGCTGGGAACACCAGAGAGAGAGCGAGAGGAAATTATGGACTGAGACACGCATGTTTAAAAAGCTTAATGAAGTGATGTAAGTGACTTAAGCCCATCTACAGGCACTGTACTAACAGAAACTTTTCTACAGAAGCAGAACACAACAGCAGAGGAAGTGTGTGTCCTTTTTTCCCCCCACCATGGTTTTGTGGTAAAACATCGTGACTCTGGTAGAAGCGGAGGGCTTTACCTTTGACTCTCTTTGAGGAGGCCAGTAGCAGATGATCCTCTGGGAGAATATGGGTTATGATGTCTATGGCCCGTTCTGCATGGAAACTAAACAAACAAAGATATTGGGTAAGACAACTACGATGTGACACCACCCAGATCTTAAAGAGTACACAAACACTTCAGAGAATTCCTCACAAAAGTCATTTGGCAATGATGCGGAGTATTTCACAGACTTAAAACAAACAACAAAATATTGCATCAAAGTCCAAATGGGAAAAACATTGAACAGTGTTGAATAACAATGAAGAGACATAATAAATATATGTCATGGGTCAAGCCACTGTTGGTACATGTGAATGTTCTTCAGACAACCATACTCTATGGATAAAAAAGTAGGCCTGTCCCTAATACCATTTTTTGGGCTTTGAAGCTTCGATAGTAATCAACAGCGAAGCTTCGACGAGCAGGGACTGGGGTCGTTAGCAGGATGTTGACGACGTGCAACAATGTAATCAAATAAAGTACACCATCAAATAAAAACCGCCTTGCTTATATGCCTATAAAAATGTATCGCCTATGCCAATATATTTTATAAAAGACCTGGCTTCTGTAGGCTATACAAATGACGACAACACAAGATATTTCAAATTCTTCCAGACGCTTGACTTCGACTTCTTTGCTAGTCTAGCTGTAGGGCTGTCAACCTTAATTGCTGGTAAGGTTAAATGTTCTTGTCAAAGAATAATAACTAAAAATTAATTCTGATGCATAATGAATAATATTGGATTAGGCCTACTATTATTATGTGCTATTTGCGATTTTAAAAAAAAAACATTCGAATTCTGATGTGGCAATCGATTTCTATGGCAATGATTGAAGCTTCCAAGCTTTCGGGTCAGCCCTATAAAAAAAGCCAACAATGATTCCTTGTGTCTTTGGTACCTGTAGCCTATAAATATACGTGTAGAACAAATAATCGATAAACCAAGCGCATCGACAGGAACAGAGTGTGAATCCCCGTCTTTGTGCTCGAATGAGAGGGAGCCCATCTCTCTGTAATGTAATTAGTGAGTCAGACAGTCCAGGAATAGTTTCAGAGGAGGTACTCACAGTGCGTTGTCGAATTTACCGGAGCTGTACTGGTGCACGTAAGACGAGTAGGCCAGGTCCTCGTGAGCTGTCGCTACGTGGATGTTCTTTCCTCCGAAAACCGACTGCCGAATGTCCAACGCTGTCTGGGGGGATATTCAATATTATTTTAACAGATTTTTTTTCACAAATTGATTTTGGACTGAGCATCGTGATGAGACAAGGACAAGACATGCATATTATTGAATATTTCAAAATGAAATCAAACTAAAAACGGACATGCCATTGCCACACATCCTTATCTATTTTTTTAACACAACTGTTTTGCTTACTGATCGCCTCACCTGATAAATGGCAACTGATTGGCATATGTTGTCAACGTTGAGTAAGTAAAATCCGTAGTCTAGCAAGGTGTCAGAGTACTTAGGATGCTTGTGTCCAAAATGCTCCCTGCAAAACACAGAAAGATAAGCTTTATTCAGGCAACCACACAGCGGACACCGTAAACTGAAAAGATGATCCACAGCACAACCGGCTACCTGGCTAGAAGCACTGCGTGTTTGATCAGCTGCTCCGCTTTCCTGAACTCCCGCTTCACCACACAGGCCTGCGCACACAAACAGGCAATCTGCATGAGTCCACAGTCTCTTTGTTTTCCAACAACCATTAGCTCCAAGACTAAATGGACAGACGTGACAACTCATTAAACAACCAAAGGCTATTTATGAATTACACTCAGACAATTGACGCAATGGTGAATGGCAAAACAAGAAAAACTTGATGGCAAAGAGTTCCTTATTCTATGGGAAGCAGATTTTAGTTTTCCTTGAGGATGAATTGGTTGAATTAAAAAACTAAAACAGCAATAGCATTGTTGAATGTTGAGGGTTACCTTGGAGGCCTGTCTGAGAACGTCCACCACCACCTTGACTGGCAGACCTGGTGTGATCTCCTTCATGGCCTCTATGCACCACCTGTAGGCCTGGGACACCCGCAAACAAACGCACACACAAACACACAAACAAACAGGGTGGTTAAAAACAGAACAAATAACATCACAGTCAATAGATTTATTTTGTCAGTTTAAAGGGACGAGTACGCTTGTTAGTTGAAAGAAAAGCTGCGTTTTGTTGGTGGATTAAAATGTACCTCGTCGTAGTGGCTTTTTGCAAAGAGCAAGGCACACAGCTCGCCGTACAGCGCTGCCTTGTTGGCCAGGTGGCCGTGTTGGGCCAGTTTGTCCATATAGGACTGGGCCTGCTTGAAGGTCTCCTCTCCCAGGTGGTATTTACAGTTCCCGTTGCGGACATGAAGCAGCCTGAGGAAACAAGTGAGCCACAGGTAAAACAAGTCGACCAAGAGTTTGGTTTGCAGGAACAATACTCACTCTGAAGTGCTAGGACTGCAATGGCACCAACGGAATTTGAGTCATTATTAATATCTTACCATGTCATAATTATTTAATCATGACAGCTTATTAAGCAAACCACCAGTGTTTCGTTCAGTTACACAAGACATGACAAGAAGACAAAACCGCCGACACTGACCTGACACAGCACTCCACGGCTCGGTACCAGTGAAGCACCTCGTCATGGAGCGTGCACAGCTGCAGACACGACAGGAATACTTTCTCTGCATCGCCATACCAGCCGGCGTCCGAAAGAAAGCCGCCTAGGAGACACAAACATCAAATTCTTACGGTTAGCCTCATTTACAACATATATTATTGTAGTCTGTGAGCTCCTAAGTAAACCACCCTCTCGCTTCAATATTTTGTCTGTCTAGTTGTTGTTGTTGTTTGGTCCTGCAGCCCAACCACACATCCATTTTCACTTACCCAACACAAAGCCAAACTGTATGGCCTTCTCCTTGACGTGAGCGTCCGACTCTGCGATGTAGGAGCAGCGGCGGCTGAAGGAGTTGGCCAGGACAGACGCCACCTTCACACCATGGTCCATCAAGGCCTGGAAGCAGTGATGCAGAAGGTGTCTGTACACAAGGGAAAGGGAGAAAACGGTCATAAGTCTGTGCTGTTAAGTAACATTAGGACCACAGGACTGTTTGAGGCCACAGACCTAATGAATAAATCACAAGACATTGTAAATAGTTACAGCAAGCTTCCCTATCAAGTCAAACTTCTGATGGGACAAAACGGATGGGAGAATTGTAGATAACATAATTTCACATAACATCAAACAAGCAATAGGTAACAAATATTCAATAACAGTCTTAAACATCACCTGACAAAATATTTAAAAATCCTACAGAGAACAAGATGAGTTTACTTGAAATTTCCCTCAGTATCATTCCTTGATCCCTTAACTCATGTCACAATCTTAGATAGGAGGTAAACAGGTTTGAAGATCACTACAACTATAGCCTAGTGTGTTGTGTCTCCTGCACTGATCAATTGAAATCATCTTAATTATTGTGCGCAAACACACTCACTCTCTCTTTCTCACACACAGCAATAAAACAAACCACATAAACACAGATTGCTTAACTAGAGCAAGTGTCCCTGGTCACCTTTGCTCCATATGAAGTCACAGCAGTGGGTAGATCAGTGTGTGGGTGACTCCATTGTCAAATAAACCCACAGTCAACACGTGTGTTGTTTAAAAATAGACCGCAAAAATCACCGCAAATATCCTTACGGAAATACGAAAGGTAATTTTCAGCAAGTAGACTATGTAAGTGGGGAGAATACACAGGCTACTGGGAGAAGCTATACCAGACCTACTTGCTGGCTGCAGTGCATTTCATTCACTACCCACTTATAACATTTAAATGTAAAAAACAAACAAACAAGTGTGTTCTCTTTGGGTCTAACTGTAATCACAAATGGGTCAATCATTGCGGTGTTGGTTTACAACCAAGCCCAGTCAAGCTTCACCTTTTGTCTGAAGCCCGCAGAACTTTGGCAAAGACTTCCAGCTCACAGAATTCCCCTCCCAGCTGGCATAGCCGGCCCTGCTGGTAAAGCTGTATGGAGAGAGACAGAGAAATAGGATGAGATGGTTGAGGGCTTTCACTAACACCACAATGGGACTGACAGCCTTTCAATGGGAACACAATGGTGGTGTATAGTCAGTAGGTCATCGCAATGCAAGATAGATGATCCAAGCAAATTACATTTTCACGGCCAATCAGATTTTATTCATGATTTTATTTTTTAATAACCTTTTCAAGCCGGCCTAAATTTTTCTTCTTGAAATGTTTTGAAAATAAGTCTTTATTGAATACCATTCAATTCAGATGTGTAGGCTTCCAACAAGTCAAGTGATTATTGGCCAGATGAGAACCAACATAAGAACGCTCAAATATAATACCACCAAGTAGGCTTATCTAAAAATGGTAATTCTTGCCGAACGTTTTACAAAATCAAACCATTTTGAAGCAAACGCTGAAATGGCAACTGAAGTCTCTAAGAAGGCTACATTTACATTTAGTTCTAGAACAGACAAATATAAAAAAGGAACAGAATGTGACAAACATTTCAGAGATCAAATACTGAGATGTTTATGTGTCAGACAAAAGACGCCAGCCCCTATCACACGTTCATAAAATATCAGTATTGTGACACAATTTGTGTGAGCAAAATAGTTAACACACATAAACTATATAAACATATAAACTAATTTCCGATTCCATTTAACCTGGCGAATAAGGCCGTTGTATGACTTCAGACCTACTTTGATTTGATCAGTGACAGAAAATTCCCACTGCAGTAGTAGCTACATTCGTAACCACTTAAAACATTTAACCTCTGCTCTGGAAACATCAGATTCCTATAAACCTATGAGATTATTGCAATACGATACAGCTCTACTCCAATTGTTAAAATATATTTGTTTGGTTTGGAGGCTTCAACAAATTATTTTGTTAAAACAAAAGATATCGCAGATGTCTGGCCTGACCTAAAAATGTGCTGAGATGGATGTCAGTTTTTCAGGAACTGGCCTGGTTGAGCTACAAGACAGTATAGCTAGCTAACTAGCTAGCTGGGGCGTAGACAACATGCAGCTCTTTTTAGAATATTGGAAATAGCTAGTAGTTACTGTCACTTTCTGACGGCTCACCACGAGCAAAAGTTACAGTTAACGGCACGCTAGCTATCTTGTCCAATAGCCTGCTATTTGTAAATAATGGTTAACGATAGCTAAGTGAGCTAACGTTCGTTATGCAGTTTATGTTGTCCAGCTAGCAAACGTACATTGCTAACACTGAGTATTTTGACTTTACTTCTGATAACGATATCTATATTCACATTATATATCGATTGTTATTTAACCGTAGCGTGGGTAGACAGCGTGATCGTGGCAGACAACGTTATATAAAGTAAGCTAACTCTACGAGTAGCTTACAAACCCTGAGCCAGGGGTTAGCAAACGTTGGCTCACCATCATCTCTTATTCCTAGCTAACGTTAAACAACATTCATTGGCTAACGCACGTTAGCATGTGAGTTAATTATCTGATTAGCTCGGTTAATATTCTTTTTTCCCCTCAATTCTTACCTTGTAATAGACATCGAATTGTATGTTTTCTGGAAGGGATCGTATGTCCCTCCTTGATCGACTATAGTTGTCTACCACTGCTGATATAGCAGTGTTGTACAGTGTTTCTGGGATCCATTCTAGCTCTACAGCAGCCATGTTGTTTTCCTTGAGGCTTGACAAAACCCAGCAACAGCCCCCCTCCAACGACTAACGTTATCGTGGACAGCAAGCTAGTACCTAACTGGCCCAAATACTATTTTCTCAGCAACGCTTCATAAATCCATTTGCTTCGAGCTTATACGAAAAACAATTGCACCCTATTTAAGCTTGGTGTACTAACACTCCCTTGCAAGTTGCCTTGCCTCTAACTGCATCTCCGATAGATCCCAAGTCTTGCTGGTTTGTCGCTAGTCTGCCCCGACTAGCCAACCCAAAAGTAATCGGAGGCGTTGACTCAATGACGTAACACTAGAACCAGAGTAAAAAAGTAGGCTACTCCTAAATGACCATGGCTAACAAACTAATATATAAATTATGTAACATTTCAGCTTAGGCTACAGCATAGAGGTATGCTAGGCTGAAAAATCAATAGCTGTCAGTGTTTGCATCTGACTGAGAGAATGGAGGGTCAGTCACACAATTAGCACAAGTATGCAGTTATCTTGTGATATTTATCTCCATGGGCTATTATTTAAGGGGCCCATACAGTTTGCGATTGGATTTGTTTTTCTGTGTCAAACACAATTTCCTGAAATAATGTTTCTGAGGACATGATTAGTCATCAAGCAGACCCAAGAAACAGTAATAACCCGGTATAGAAACAGATCAAGTTATTTATCCTTTATTTATACAGTGAATTTGTATACATCAGTGTTGTTCAACTGTAGGCCTATACATATAAGTGACCTGTCCCTCCAAAATGAATGAAAACGCCTAGTCAGAACATAGGCTACAAATTACGAAATAATAAATGTAGTTTGCATTTTAGCGTGAGATTATAAACATTGACAGGACGGAGTACAGGCCTTCTAGGCTAGAAGTAGCACATATACATATACACATATACAGACAATTTGGCAAAGGCAATCAAATAGTCTAGATGATGTGTCCCTTTCCCTGTGTTTTTTTTTCATTCACATATTTAATTTACTATCTGCTTTCAATCTCAAATGTGGTATGCAAAACATAGCCTAAAGAAATATCAATGATGCATCCTTGATTACAAAAATCCACAAAGTGTGGCAAAAATGTCTGGTTAAAGTTACTTAAAGTTACGCAGTTTATCTGTAGGAGATGATTTTGACCCCGCTTAATGTCATTATTTTCCCCTAACCATCGAAAAGAAGACATGCAGATTGCAGAATGCTCCAGGTCACAGCATATCGCTAGCGGGATCAACGACTATACCCCATGTATGGGCATCTCTTCCTGATTTAGTGACTCACTTTCTTGTGCCATAAAGCTACAGCAGTGGCAGCCACAATTAGAGTTGAGACTTTAAGAGGACTGATCTGAACCGCGATTTTGTCATTCTCCCATAGACATTACAATGTGCTATCAGAAGAAATGTATTGATAATCCGTTAATTTAAAAAAGTTGCCTATTGTGGCTTTACTAAAAATACAATTGAAAATACACCGTGCGACCAGTAGAAGACGCAGTGTAAAGTGTATCCGGTATGTAATTTTTTTCCCCACCTCCAGTTGCTATCGCTCTGACGTCAATCCGTTTGAGCATGCATACAAGGCTCGAAAATAAACAAAGACAAGTACAGGGTTATTGATCACTGGCTGACCTGGCTGCTCTCAAGTTGAATTACTTGTAATATTGCATATACATAGTGTTAATATTACACATTATTGGCATCCCGTTTCTACAAACATGGATAACGCGCTGTTAATGCGAGTGAGTGTATTCACCGACCAAGGAGGCAGGAAATACATGGAGGATGTAACCGAAATAGTTGTAGAGCCTGAGCCGGGGGAGGCTGAACTGAGCATGGAGGAGAGAGACGAAGCCAAAGGGGTGATCTCTTTGGGTGATACTGTGCCTGAAATTGTACATTCAGAGTGGAGTAGTAACAACAATACACACACTAATGCACCTGCATCGAGTACAATTGCATGCACAACATTTGTGGAAAATGAGGACCAAAGTTGTGTAACGTTAGCTTCTGCACCATCATTAGCACCAACGCAAGAGAATACCCCACCTCCGGTCGACTACACGGAGAACCATCCTCACCGCTCGGTTGCTTTCTTTGCTGTTTTCGATGGCCACGGAGGCCGCGAAGCGGCACAGTTTGCGCGAGACTATTTGTGGGAATTTATCAAGAAACAGCGAGGATTTTGGTCTAAAGATGACGATGAAGTGTGTTCAGCTATAAGCAAAGGTTTTGTGGCATGCCACCATGCTATGTGGAAAAAGCTGCGTAAGTTGTTCATATTGGCACTAAATTAACATTTCTTGACATACGTTAGCTTAAGCTTGGCTGGCTAGCAACGCTAGATAAACAGCTAATGCGGCGTCGTTAGCAAGGTAGGTAGTTAACAAATAATACTGGGTTGGTAATAATGCTAACGTTTACCTACTAGAAAATAATTTTCAAAGGCAACAGCTGTTTTAATTAAGCAAATATACGTCTTACTACAATATGCTCTCTAGTAAGTAGCTAGCCACCATTTAGATCCTTTGGGGGTAAGTTAACGATCGATACAGTCATTAAATTTAAATGTTTAGGCTAAAGTCACATTGATCTTAGAAGGGGATCCAATGCTGTGGCCAACTTGCCAGCACATTCGGTAATCTTTTGGTTTTATGTAAAACTACTAAAGAGGAACACCGTGTTTTGGTTAGCGAACGCTCATCAATAAACTACACTGTATCGTTATAGTGTATATAAGCAATGGGAGGGAATTTAAGAATCAAATTAGTGCACACTGCACAGTTGTCTACCAAACAGATAAACACAATATACACAAACTTGTTTCTGTAGCTTCATGCCCAGACATGACATACCCTGGCTAATCAGCTGATTTTAAAGCTTGTCATGCATTGGCTCCTGACAATGTAAATACATGTCTGTACTTTGAGAAGCATTGTTCTCACACCCCTTTCGGCCTCCATTACTGCCGCCGGTTAAGCCCATTGATACAAATGCAGGTTCCTTTGATCGTTATGATTAGAGCCCAATCGATTCTGGATTCGGTTAATTGGAAGGACTCCATGATTCACTGCTTAGATCTAAAAATGTGTATCTGTCCCCACAAACCTTGGTGTGGTTAAACCATAATAAAATGTATAACTCCGGTGTTACATCTCACATTGATTTAGATGCAAGATGCCAAAACGCATTTTCTCCTCCTTTTTTTTTTGGGCAGCGGAATGGCCGAAGACACTAACAGGGCTGCCAAGCACGTCTGGCACAACGGCCAGTGTGGTGGTCATCCGGGGAGACCGGATGTATGTGGCCCACGTTGGGGACTCGGCAGTGGTGCTGGGCGTCCAAGACGACCCCTCGGATCAGTTCATCAGGGCCGTAGAGGTCACGCAGGACCACAAGCCAGAGCTCCCCAAGGAGAGAAAACGCATCGAGGGCCTTGGGGGCAGGTAAGGCCAGCCTTACCAGAGGGGGCCGACTATAGTCACACGTTCTAAGGTCAACTTAGGCCTCTCATGTGACTTCACAATCTATACGACCCACTATCTGATAAGCAAGGAAGTAAAACTAGACAGCAAGCTTCTTCTTTTTTTTGGCACGATATATAAACAGGTTTCCCTTGAAAAAGAGATTCTTTATCTCAAAGGGACTTTCTTGGAAAAATAAAGGTAAAAAAAACAAAAACAAGAGCTAGTCTGGCACACACTGGACAATATAACTGCACCCTGAAAGTTGATGGATGATAAATAACTGACGTATGCAATAAAAAACTGTATTTCTCAAACTAATACACTATTTTGGTTTCCAAACTAGTAAATATTAGCTGTTATTTACACGAATAACGGCATAAAAGCTACTACTAGTACAATATGACAAGCCAAATACTGTGGATGAAGCCATTATTTCTTTAGGCAATCTTTATTTTGAGATGTGTACGTTCTTATTTGTGTGTGTGAATATGTGTTCACTCTCCGCCAGTGTGATAAAGAAATCTGGCGTGAACCGGGTAGTATGGAAACGACCCAGACTGACCCACAACGGACCAGTCCGAAGGAGCACGGTCATTGACCAGATTCCATTCCTGGCTGTGGCCAGAGCTCTAGGTAACCTCAGTGACCTGCTGATCAATGGAAGCATATAACTGTCATCTGGATAGCAGCTTGTTTTGTACTTGAAAATGAGTAGCGGTCCTTGGTTTTGAGCGTGTATTTAAAGCTAAAGTACATTAGTATTTATTGTTTACTGGAGTTGCTCAGAACGGAATATTACAAAATGATTGTGTCTATGATGAAAAGTTAGAAATAGCAAAAGTAAAGTTTTTGTCATTAAAAAATGAATCTTTGAGAGGAGAAAGTGAAATGATTAACACTAAGCTAAGTAATAGGTTGAAAAGGGGTGGGGTCCTAAGTCAAACCTGAATATTTGTTTTGTATATAAAGTTCATCTTTAGTTGGTATATTGGTTTTTGAGTTGTTTAGGTTAAACACAATTGTTTTTAGCTCCCTGCCCTCTGACTTCTATACTGACAACAAAAACCCTTTTGTTTGCAGGAGATCTCTGGAGCTACGACTTCTACAGCGGGGAGTTTGTGGTGTCTCCAGAGCCCGATACCTGCGTGGTGACCCTGGATCCTAGTAAACACCGCTACATCATCCTGGGCAGCGACGGCCTGTGGAACATGGTGCCGCCTCAGGACGCCGTGTCAATGTGCCAGGACAACGATGAAGCCATGGTGAGTTACAAACTCAAAAAACTTTAAGCTTGTGTTACACAGTTGGCTGTTAATCTTAAGAGGCATTGACTTATGAGTCCTCGGCAATAGTGTGATATTCCTGAGGCCATCAGCATAAGAGACATTATGAACCTATACATTAGCATCCCACAGCAGTAACTGTTTTAACACGATGACTTAGTCACCACGACAGTGTATCGTCGATGTGATTTAGTTTCCTCCTTGTGACATGCAGGCACCGTGCGGCGTCTCCAGCGCCCGCCAGCTGGTGAGCCATGCCCTCCTGCGGTGGCGCCAGCGCATGCTCCGTGCCGACAACACCAGCGCCATCGTGATTGCGCTGCAGGAGCCCGGCGTGTCTCAGGAGACACTGCACCACGAGGAGGTGCTGCTCAACCTGGCCAAGGTGTCCCAGTGTCCCCCCTTCACCAGCTCTCGCTCTGACACCCCACTCATCAAGGTAAGAGCCTCCAAGGCACCTCCAAGGAAATATGTTCATAATAATAATAATAATACAAATTTCAACCCAAAATTTGACCTGATATGGTTGGCAGTCCTGGCAGAAACGAGGCAAGCATAAAAGAAAATCGGGCCTCAAGGTTCAGGCCCCAGGGCCAAGTATGTCAAAAGGATGTATATTCTTCTGTATGTCTGTCGAGTCTGCCTGTGTCTTTGCTCACCTGCTGGTTTGTGTTCCTGCAGCAGGCCTCAGAGGTAGACACTCGGTCAGCTGTGTGTGAGCTGCTCCCTACCCTGGAGAGGAGAAACGGCCTGTCAGGAGGAGGCAGCAGCCTGCTCGCCATGTCCTTCTTTCCATCCCCTCTTCGCATGGACTCCCATGAGCGGGCGTCTTGCTTCGACTCCTGCCTGACTGAAAGTGCCGCTGTGGAAAAGGGGGACGCCAGCAGGACACCCAGTTGCAAACGGACTTTGGAAGGATCACTGCCCACATCAACAGCTAAGAAGGCCCGACGCAGAAACGCAGAGAAAGCAACGCCTGTGAAACCCAGCGGTGGAAAATCTCAGTCAAAACAGTCGCCCAACATCCCCGTGCTTCTTCAGGAGCACAGTAAGACCACTGTGTGTGTGTGCTAAGATACCTGACAGCACTCTATCTCTCTTACACACACACACACACACACACACACACACACCACCGATATATGCTCTATGGGTGCACACTTAAACATGCTGCTTCCTCCACTTTACAAACTAACTCTGAGATCAATTTCAGTGACGTCTCTGAGGATCGATGTTACGTTCTTTTTGATTCATGCACATGTGGACTGTTAAACTCCAGCGTGCGGTGTTGGACATTGTGGAACATGCATTACGGCTTCACTTCACTCATCACGTGACATTATATTTTTGTTGGGATCCGATTTTCAATTATTATAAGAAGTCCTGTACTGTTTTGTAGGTTTACCCTTTTCTTCTCGTGTAATTTACTAGAGAATCAGAGCATAATGTTTCTCCTCTTAACTCTATAGGAAGGTGGACATTTTAATTATCCTACCATTTTATGTTTCAACCCTCTAAACATGTTATGCAAAATATGAAGTATCTCATCCTTTTTGTAAATATTCTGAAAATATAGGTGTACAGGTGTTACATTAAGTGAAGCAATATATTTTTTATACATTGTTTTATTTTACTATTGTATAACAAACTTTGTAGAGACCTTTTTGAGATGCTCAACCCTTAAAAATGCATCCTAAAACGTACTCCCAAACATTGTTGATGTGCCCTAGATTTAACATTTATAGTGGGTTTGTCGTGAATAATTTTTTACTCCCTGAATGATATTTTGTGTGACTATTCATCAGAATCTGAAGGTGGTGCTACAGTTAAAACAAGTAAACTAGTAAACATGTGACTATTGATCTGTTAAGTCAGTTTTGTTGACTGTGAGGATACCATGTGGCCATTGCCCATAACTACAACAAGGCATGGTTGGCTGCACATTTGTGTAACTGAATTGACAAGTCATCTTCAGTAAGCGTTTTCCAAACAAAATTACTGGTGTATTCCTAATTGTGGAATATTATGATCCTTTTGGAGGGGTGGGGGTGGGGGGAGTTTTAGGAATACAGACACAGGAGATTGGTTCAGTTTAAGACGTTGTTTGCATGATGTGGTCTCTAAAAGCTTCCATATCCAGCTGTGGATGGCCAATCTATTTTTTGGTAATTGTCCAAGTCACTAGTAGGTCTGCCTCTGTACAGTGGTTTTTGTCAGACAATATTGTCGATATTAAGTATTTTCTGGTGGAATTTTCTGTCACTTTTTATGAAAACATGCTCATCTGCCCTGCCAGTTTTCATTTTGAGAAGCCTAATTGACTCTTAATATCTATATAAATGTTATTGTATGAGATAATAGTGCTTTTTCAACCTTTTCAAAATAATTAAGAGGAATTTTGTTTGTTTGAGACAGGGAAGCAATACAAATTTTTGCAGGCTCTTACAAAATTATTGATTGGACTGATATGGCATGTTCTATAATCTTAGACCAAAGTTCAACTTTCATAGAAACATTTTTATGGTTGGGTTTTATTCACTAATTTGTTGAAATTAAAACAAAGATTTTCTTTGTTTTTGTTGTACCCCATAAGGTTTTGCTTTGATCTCAAAGATGAAAGGCTTTTTTTTTTCTTCAACACAGTGTAACAGTTTGTGTATGACCATTTATGGCCTTTTTATTTCTTATGGTTTAGGAAATATTACACTTTGTTAGAGTTTTAAAACTGGCAGAAATTGAAATGTGTTTCTTATGAAAACCTTTTTGTTTTGTTCTGTGTTTTTATGTACTTGTTCTGTTTTCTTTTTTTGAAGATTAAGCAGGAATGGGAATTTCAAGACCAGTCAAGTGGTACTTAAAGTTTTTTTTTATTTGCTTTGAACTCATAAGTGCCAGTGCACAGCATAAATGATAATGACAAAACTATACTCTTATAGTCTCTAAACAAAAGTGTATTATTTCAGTATTTTTGAAGGATCGGCTAAACTTGTAGAATTACAAAATCCTCTTGTTGTATTTGTTGATACAGCTGTGATGAGATGATACAGCAACTGGTGCATGTGTACAATGTATATGTAAAAAATAACTTCTCTTGAAATGAAAATATATAAAATAAAATATGTTTTCTCAATGAAAGTCTTTATTTACTTTTCTTTGCAGATAAAATGATTTCATATAAAATTTATAGAAAGCCAATAATTTCCCACAGCCTTAAAATGACAAACCTGAATTTGTCTATTAGTTTGAGTGAGCAGTTGAACATTTACATGCTATTGATCACACGATATGAACGCTATGAAAACAACCATTTATACTATTTTAGGTGCACACAAGAAAGAAGCTACTTATCCAGTCAATTAACCGTTATTAATTAAAAATGAATAATAGCAAAATGCAGTGGTACAACACTAGATTGGTCTCGTGGTATCATAATTATAAACGTGTTTTTTTCCAAATATGCAGTTAAAATACTACACGTAACCAGCTACTATGAGCATAAGAGCATCTAGGTGAAGTACAATAGACTGGTCTGACTCACTCAATTTGACTTTAGGTGCTTGAAAAAAATACTGCTTGAAAAACAGGAGTAATCATCCTTACGCTTTCTAATCAAGTTACAAAAACATTCATATCATTAGAGTTTTCATTTAATATTTTCAATGAAATTAAAAGCTTAAAACATTTCCTGAACCACGGGTAAAACAGAGCATAGATAACTGGATTGAACGTGGAGTTGAAATAACCAAGCCAGACAAATACCTCAAAGAGGATTGCAGGTGTGCTGAATCCTAAGTAGGGATCAATAACAGAGTTAAAAAAGAAAGGAAACCAACAAAATAGGAACACCCCCACCACAATTCCCAGTGTCTTAGCTGCTTTTTGCTCTGATCGTTTAGAGAGTCCTTTTCTTGCATTCACACTTTGGTTAGTGTCTTCAATCTTTCTAGCATGTTCTCTAGCCACAAGAAATATTCTGGTATACAAGCCTGTCATGACAGCGCAGGGAGAGAAAAAAAACAGCAAAGGGTCAATAGCTCCCCAAAGAGAGTTAAAGAACAGGTTACAGCTGCCTAAGCAATAAATAGATTCCAAAAAGTCCTCCAGCCCTACAACATTAGCCTTGGAATATATCAGGCCATATGAATAGAGAGCAGCCAGTGCCCAGCAAGCTAACACCATGAAACATGCCACAGACATGGTGATGTTGTTTGTGTAGCGCAGTGGATTACACACAGCCTCATAGCGGTCCACAGCGATACAAACCAGGTGGAAGATGGAGGCAGAGGTGAGAAACATGTCAAAGCTAGAGTGAAGAAGGCAGAATGTGTCTCCATAGTACCAGCAACCTTGGACCACCCTTAATGCACTAAAAGGCATAACAGTCAGTCCCAGCAGCAGATCTGCTAGGGCCAGAGACAAGACCAGCATGTTGGTGGGGCTGTGCAGTTGTTTAAAATGACCAATACTTAGGATGACCACAGAGTTCCCCACAATAGTGACCACTATGCCAAAAACAAACAATAAATACAGACCACATTGAGCCCCTACACTAAACCGTGTCCTGATACATGATACATTAGAGCCCGGGTAGCAGAGCTGCTCATTAGATGCCGTACCCATAACTATATAAAAAAACTACAACCAACAACCAGACAGAAACAGATTTAATTTATGTGTTTTAAATAGAGAGAAAGGCTGAAAGGGGACCTGTAGATATCCGTCTCCTCAACAAGGTAAAGAGTGTTTTATATACAACATCCAAATGTGGAGGCACACCCCTTTAAACACTATCAAATCGCAACTGTTCACCTGATTGGGATCCTCCTTTTCTCCACAGTAACAACCATGTAGAAGGTTAGAGTTAGTACAGCATGTAGTAAAATATGTCTTTATTAGATTTTTCACTGCCTATCTTGTAAACATGGCACTTCTGTAAAACAGACGGTCTTAGTCAGTCAAACGTAATTGTTGAATTGAAACGTCCGCTAATCAGACTATACAAAAATGCCGTTGTATAATAATACTTATTATGTTTACATGGGACCTCATATTGTCTATTATATTGTATATTATAAGGGTTAAATTAAATACATCGGGAAACCCTTTTCTTTTTTTGGTGACCAGATATGATTGATGTTATTATATTATTATTACCAGAATTTGCACACATGTCCAGGTCCACTCAAAACTACACCCCATGCCGCCTCATTATACCAGTTGGTGGCACTATAGCAGCAGTTTAAAGTTCAAAGTATTAAAAAAATAGAATCCTTAAAAATAGGCCATTATTGTTACAGCTCTGAAATCTTCAGAACTTGACCATTGCAGTGAGATTAAACTTTTTACTTATTTACTGGCATCCATGAGAAATTATGAAGTCCATCACTGTTTGCCCGGTGGTCTACCCAAAGGGTCCAGGTCCAAAACCATATATCCAAATCACATCAAAATTACAGGACAAGATCTTCAGATGCTCAACATCAAATGTCTAAAACATATGGTTGATATCTCCAAAAATGAGCTCACAGCACATCAAAATGTATTACTGTAATCACTAATGTACATTCAATTTGTCATTTTTCACTTTGTTTTTAAAGAAACATTACTATTTACAGCCATTTCCCCAGTTTCATAACTTCTAATCCCTACCCCAACCATTAAAAAATCAACATACGAATTCAAGTTTCTCAAATGTTCCTATTGGATTGCCGTTTTACTCTGATTGGCTTGCGGCGCTGCACAAGTAAAAAAACAAAACAAAAAAGAGCACTGTCCGATTGTTTTCCGCAAATGCTGGTGGTTTTTATAAGTTGATAACATAATGTTTTGAATTTTGCACATCATCTTTAGGATACTGAAGGTGGTGTAGGTTGGTGGGTGTGCAACCTCCTCCATTTGCGAGTTTCATTGACCATTCCAACCAAATTTCTGTCTTTTCCCCCCTTCCTTTTCGTTCTTTTATTCTGTCATTCTTTTTAAATGCCAGCCACCATATCACTGCTTGCAGTTATATTTTTTACTTTTTTAACATAAAGTTGCTTTAATAGAGTCACACACATTTATAAATAAATCACATAGTATCTTTGTGTTTGTTTTAGTTGTACTGCCTTTGTTGATGACATGGAACTTTGTCTTCAGGTTACACACACTTTTAATTGATTACAGGTGGGGGGGAGTGGCCAGGACCTAAGAAGGTGCAGGGGAATGTAGTGGCCTTCAATTATCTCTCCCAGCCTCAGCCTTCCCTTAAAGGGCCGGCACCCCCCTTTTCCCTCTTCTGTGGGGAACCTGCCATAGGCTGGACACCACATATTCCCCCTCAGCTCCCAGCCCAGCCAGGGAGCTCCAGACCAGAGACACTCATGTTGACGGGACAGGGCATCCGCATTCCCCTGATCCTTTCCGGCCCTGTGCTCCACCTTGAAACAGAAGTCCTGCAACTCCAGGAACCATCTGGTCACCCTGGCGCTCCGGTCCTGTTGACTGACATCCATTTCAAGGGGGCATGATCAGTGACAAGAACAAATTTCCTTCCCAACAGGTAATATCTCAGCTTAGTGACTGCCCATTTAATGGCGAGGCATTCCTTCTCAACCGTGGAGTAATGCATCTCGTGCTGAGTAACTTGCCTGCGGCTGATGTAGGTGATGAGGTGTGCTCCTCCCCTGACCTGAGACAAGACAGCACCCAGACCGGTCCCAGATGCGTCCGTCTGGAGTACAAAGGGTTGCTGGAAGTCAGGGGTGGTTAAAACGGGTTCCCTCCCAAGCGTTTGCCGCAGGGACTCAAAGGCAGCTTCTGTCTCGGGGGTCCACTGGACCTGGTGGGGAAGCTTTGTCCTGGTTAAGTCATGGAGAGGAGCAGCGATGTCAGCAAAGTTAGGAATGAACTGGCGGTAGTAGCCCACCAGCCCGAGAAAGGTTTTTACCTGTTTCTTGGTTTGGGGCCGTGGCCAAACCGCGATGCTTTCCACCTTCTTCTCCTGGGGTTTAACATTCCCACGGCCGACGGTGTACCCCAGGTACTCTGCTTCCTCCATCGCTAGGTGGCACTTCCTGGGGTTAGCAGTCAATCCAGCCTCCCGCAACGCATCCAGGACCTGGGCTAGCCGTCGAAGGTGGCTGGACCAATCCGCACTATGGACCACAATGTCGTCTAGGTAGGCGGCCGCGTACTCCCGATGGGGTCGAAGGACCTGGTTCATCATCCTCTGGAAGGTGGCAGGGCCCCATGGAGTCCAAAGGAGGACTCTGTACTGGTACAGCCCATCTGGTGTGGAGAATGCCGTTTTCTCTTTGGCTCTCTCGGTGAGAGGCACCTGCCAATACCCCTTGGTGAGGTCTAGAGTGCTGATGAACCGTGCCGGCCCCAGCCGCTCTATCAGCTCATCCACCCTAGGCATCGGATAGGCATCAAACTGAGTGATCTCATTCAACTTCCGGAAATCATTGCAGAACCGGAGGGAGTTGTCTGGTTTTGGGCCAGAACGATGGGACTTGACCAGGAACTGTGGGATTCTTAATCCCCAGCTCTAGCATTGTTCTTACCTCTTCCCGGATGGCTGCTCTGCGGGCCTCCGGGACCCGATAGGGACGCAGCCTAATCGTCTTCCCTGGCTCGGTCACTAGGTCGTGGGCCACCACGTTGGTCCGGCCTGGCAGCTCTGAGAACACGTCACGGTTCTGGGCCACCAATTCTCGTAGGGCCTGCCTCTGACTGGGGGAAGTTGGGTCCCATGACCTCAGGGGGTACCTGCGGGGACAGCTGAGCAGAGAAGGCACTTACCTCCGGCTCCTCGCCTTCTACCGCTTCCAAGGTTGACATGGTAGATTTGGTCGGCCTTGCGCCGTCTGGGCTGCTTCACCCTATAGTTCACGGGTCCCACCCTCTCCACTACTTCATAGGGCCCATGCCATTTGGCCAGGAACTTGCACTCACTGGTGGGTACTAGGACCATTACCTTATCGCCGGGCTGGAATTCCCTCGCTTGGATCCCTCTGTTGTACACCCGAGCCTGTGCCTCCTGGGATCGACGCATGTGTTCCCTCATCATGGGCCAGATTTGAGCCATCCGGTGGTGCATCTGCTCCACATGTTCTACCACGGAGCGGTGCGGGGATGGCTGTTTCTCCCAGGCTTCTTTGGCCAGGTCTAGCATCCCTCTCGGTCTCCTGCCGTACAATAACTCAAACGGGGAGAAGCCGGTGGAGCTCTGTGGCACCTCCCTGATAGAAAACAAAGCATATGGCAGCAACTGGTCCCAGTTCTTTCCATCAGCATCAATCATCTTTCTCAACATTTGCTTTAATGTTTGATTAAACCGTGCTACCAACCCATCTGTCTGGGGATGATATACAGAGGTGCGTAACTGTTTCACCTTAAGCAGCATGCACATTTCTTTCAGGACCTTGGACATGAAGCAGGAACCTTGATCAGTGAGGACCTCGTCGGCCATGCCCACTCGGCTGAACAGAAGGAAGACTTCCCGGGCGACGGCTTTGGCAGTGGCAGTCCGTAGGGGTATTGCCTCCGGGTAGCGGGTTGCATAATCCAGGATGACCAGGATGTAACGGTGTCCACGACTAAATTTCGGCAGGGGTCCCACAATGTCCATGCCAATCCTATGAAAGGGGTCTCAATAATGGGCATGGGGATTAAGGATTACGGTAAGACACTTTTGGGCTGGCTTTTTGACATTCAGGACAATGCTGGCAATACTGTTCCACCGCCTTCTTCACCCCTGGCCAATAGAACCTCCCAAGGATGCGCTCATAGGTCTTCTGTGTCCCTAGGTGTGCCCCTAGTAAATGGGTGTGAGCTAAGTACAGGACCTTCGATATGTATGGCTTGGGGACTAACAACTGCTTATGAACCTCCTCTCCCACCTTCACCACTCTATAGAGCAGCCCTTGGTGCACCATAAAATAGGGGAAAGTTAGTGCACTCACCCCATCTATTGGTTGGCTGTCCACTACCTTTACATCCTTCTTGGCCTGCTCAAGGTTCGGGTCCTGCCATTGGGCTGTTCCAAAGCGGCCATGGGTCCCCTCTCGGGCGTTCTCAGAGGGTGGGAATTCTGAGAAGACCTCCCCTGATGAGGCCTCTTCAATGGCGGCTGGCTCTCCCCCCGGGTCCTCCGTGGCCGTGTCCGTGCCGCTTGACGGGCGTGGGACGGCCTCCTCGTCCGAGGACTCCGGGCCGGATGGCGCCTCTGGCGGCAGGGCGGCCCAAACTGGAGTGGGAGAGCGCTGCAGACGCCGTTTCCTCCGCTGCCCCCTGGTGGCGGGGTTTTGAGTGATGGGCCCCTCCTTCCAATAGCTGTCAAACACCGGGCAGTCCCGCCCTACCAGCA
>JAPMUY010006246.1:0-10000 GCA_026901105.3 Galaxias olidus
CAGAGCAGGAAGTGTAGCACAGAGCAGGAAGTGTAAGTAGCAGAGCAGGAAGTGTAGCACAGAGCAGGAAGTGTTGCAGAGAGCAGGAAGTGTTGCACAGAGCAGGAAGTGTGTGTAGCAGAGCAGGAAGGAGGAGGGGGGCTGTGTGCGTGTGCGTGTGTGTGTGTGTGTGTTTGTGTGCGTGTGTATGTGTGTGTGTGTGTTTCAACATTCCTTGCGGTCCCATGTCACCAATGTTCTGAATACATTCCATGTTAAAATGGAAGCACGCACATAAGCACATACACACATACACACAAACAACTTTAAAAACACACGTTGCTTCACTTATTCTTACACACACACACACACACACACACACACACACACACACACACACACACACACACACACACACACACACACGCCTAGAGAATGTCTTAAGGAGGTCCTTACGACAGCGCGTACGTCTGGAGAGGAAAATAGCTGCATTCTGAATAATTCAGTGTCATATTTTATTTCTGGAACACGATACCTTACAGTCCTTTACACAGCACATAACCCTCTGTCCTCTCCTCCTCTCATCCCCCTGTTACTGTCCTCTCCTCCTCTCACCCTCCAATCACTGTCCTCTCCTCCTCTCATCCCCCTGTTACTGTACACTCCTCCTCTCACCCTCCAATCACTGTCCTCTCCTCCTCTCATCCCCCTGTTACTGTACACTCCTCCTCTCATCCCCCTGTCACTGTCCTCTCCTCCTCTCATCCCCCTGTCACTGTCCTCTCCTCCTCTCATCCCCCTGTTACTGTACACTCCTCCTCTCATCCCCCTGTCACTGTCCTCTCCTCCTCTCATCCCCCTGTCACTGTCCTCTCCTCCTCTCATCCCCCTGTTACTGTACACTCCTCCTCTCATCCCCCTGTCACTGTCCTCTCCTCCTCTCATCCCCCTGTCACTGTCCTCTCCTCCTCTCATCCCCCTGTGACTGTCCTCTCCTCCTCTCATCCCCCTGTTACTGTCCTCTCCCCTCTCATCCCCCTGTTACTGTCCTCTCCTCCTCTCATCCCCCTGTTACTGTCCTCTCCTCCTCTCATCCCCCTGTTACTGTACACTCCTCCTCTCATCCCCCTGTCACTGTCCTCTCCTCCTCTCATCCCCCTGTCACTGTCCTCTCCTCCTCTCATCCCCCTGTTACTGTACACTCCTCCTCTCATCCCCCTGTTACTGTCCTCTCCCCCTCTCATCCCCCTGTTACTGTACACTCCTCCTCTCATCCCCCTGTTACTGTCCACTCCTCCTCTCATCCCCCTGTTACTGTCCTCTCCTCCTCTCATCCCCCTGTCACTGTCCTCTCCTCCTCTCATCCCCCTGTCACTGTCCTCTCCTCCTCTCATCCCCCTGTCACTGTCCTCTCCTCCTCTCATCCCCCTGTTACTGTCCTCTCCCCTCTCATTCCCCTGTTACTGTACACTCCTCCTCTCACCCTCCAATCACTGTCCTCTCCTCCTCTCATCCCCCTGTTACTGTCCTCTCCCCCTCTCATTCCCCTGTTACTGTACACTCCTCCTCTCATCCCCCTGTTACTGTACACTCCTCCTCTCACCCTCCAATCACTGTCCTCTCCTCCTCTCATCCCCCTGTTACTGTCCTCTCCTCCTCTCATCCCCCTGTTACTGTCCTCTCCTCCTCTCATCCCCCTGTTACTGTACACTCCTCCTCTCATCCCCCTGTTACTGTACACTCCTCCTCTCATCCCCCTGTTACTGTCCTCTCCCCCTCTCATCCCCCTGTTACTGTCCACTCCTCCTCTCATCCCCCTGTTACTGTCCTCTCCTCCTCTCATCCCCCTGTCACTGTCCTCTCCTCCTCTCATCCCCCTGTCACTGTCCTCTCCTCCTCTCATCCCCCTGTCACTGTCCTCTCCTCCTCTCATCCCCCTGTTACTGTCCTCTCCCCCTCTCATTCCCCTGTTACTGTACACTCCTCCTCTCACCCTCCAATCACTGTCCTCTCCTCCTCTCATCCCCCTGTCACTGTCCTCTCCTCCTCTCACCCTCCAATCACTGTCCTCTCCTCCTCTCATCCCCCTGTCACTGTCCTCTCCTCCTCTCATCCCCCTGTTACTGTCCTCTCCCCCTCTCATTCCCCTGTTACTGTACACTCCTCCTCTCACCCTCCAATCACTGTCCTCTCCTCCTCTCATCCCCCTGTTACTGTCCTCTCCTCCTCTCATCCCCCTGTTACTGTCCTCTCCTCCTCTCAGCCCCCTGTTACTGTCCTCTCCTCCTCTCATCCCCCTGTTACTGTCCTCTCCTCCTCTCATCCCCCTGTTACTGTCCTCTCCTCCTCTCATCCCCCTGTTACTGTCCTCTCCTCCTCTCATCCCCCTGTTACTGTACACTCCTCCTCTCATCCCCCTGTTACTGTCCTCTCCTCCTCTCATCCCCCTGTTACTGTCCTCTCCTCCTCTCATCCCCCTGTTACTGTACACTCCTCCTCTCATCCCCCTGTTACTGTACACTCCTCTTCTCACCCTCCAATCACTGTCCTCGCCTCCTCTCATCCCCCTGTCACTGTCCTCTCCTCCTCTCATCCCCCTGTTACTGTCCTCTCCCCCTCTCATTCCCCTGTTACTGTCCTCTCCTCCTCTCATCCCCCTGTTACTGTCCTCTCCTCCTCTCATCCCCCTGTTACTGTACACTCCTCCTCTCATCCCCCTGTTACTGTCCTCTCCTCCTCTCATCCCCCTGTTACTGTCCTCTCCTCCTCTCATCCCCCTGTTACTGTACTCTCCTCCTCTCATCCCCCTGTTACTGTCCTCTCCTCCTCTCATCCCCCTGTTACTGTCCTCTCCTCCTCTCATCCCCCTGTTACTGTACACTCCTCCTCTCATCCCCCCTGTCCTCTCCTCCTCTCACCATCCAATCACTGTCCTCTCCTCCTCTCATCCCCCTGTTACTGTCCTCTCCTCCTCTCATCCCCCTGTTACTGTCCTCTCCTCCTCTCATCCCCCTGTTACTGTACACTCCTCCTCTCATCCCCCTCTTACTGTCCTCTCCTCCTCTCATCCCCCTCTTTCTGTCCTCTCCTCCTCTCATCCCCCTGTTACTGTCCTCTCCTCCTCTCATCCCCCTGTTACTGTCCTCTCCTCCTCTCATCCCCCTGTCACTGTCCTCTCCTCCTCTCATCCCCCTGTTACTGTCCAGTAGACCACAGTCGACCCCCCCCGACCACGCCTGTCTGGACCTTCTAGGACATTCTCCACACTTCATCCCCACAGCTACAGACACAAACACACACACACACACACAGCTACTGACACACACACACACACACACACACACACACACACACACACACACACACACACACACACCGCTACAGACATGCACACAAACAGCTATAGACACCACCAGCTACAGAAACCACATACTGCTACAGACACACAGCTACAGACACACTACCACAGAGACACAGCTATAGACACCACCAGCTACAGAAACCACATACTGCTACAGACACACACACACACACACACAGAGCTACAGACACACACAAACACAGCTACAGACACACTAACACACACACACACACACACACACACAGAGCTACAGGCACACACACAAACACAGCTACAGACACATACACAAACACAGCTACGGACACACACACAAACACAGATCAAGTGAAACAAGCAACAGACTGAAGGTTGACGTGTCGAATCAAATCCCCGGTTCAAAAAATGTACGTGTGTGTGTGTGTGTGTGTGTGTGTGCGCTTGTGCGCGTGTGTTCTGAAGCGTGTCGGTCGTACCTTTCATCTAATTACGTGCCAACTGCAAACCACCTGACCTGTCTCCTCCAATAAAAATCATCCACTCCCTTACCCCACCAATAGAAAGCCTCTTGTACAGGAACAAAGATGCAAATATTTCGTCACTCTCCATATTCAAATAAAAAAAGGTTGTAGGGTGTGTGTGCATAGTGTGGGGTGGTGTGTGTGTGCGTAGTGTGGGGTGGTGTGTGTGTGCGTAGTGTGGGGTGGTGTGTGTGTGCATAGTGAGTGTGTTGGGTGTGTGCATAGTGTACGTGGGAGCAGTGTATTCTTACCTGAACTCCTGGGTTTGAAGAAAACAGCATTCTGTCCCAGGAGAACTAGGCAGTGCTAATCCAAACACACACACACACACACACACACACACACACGCTCTTCAGTCCATAAGAACTCCAGTCCAGATCCATAAGAACACCAGTCCAGATTAATTAGAACTCCAGTCCAGATTCCTTAGAATCCATTCCAGATCTATTAGAACATCAGTCCAGATCCATTAGAACTCCAGTCCAGATGAATTAGAACTCCAGTCCAGATTCCTTAGAATCCATTCCAGATCCATTAGAATTCCAGTCCAGATCCATTAGAACGCCAGTCCAGATTCATTAGAATCCATTTCAGATCCATTAGAACTCCAGTCCAGACCCATAAGAATTCCAGTCCAGATCCATAAGAACTTCAGTCCAGGAGATCCAGACTCTGAATAAGATTGTAGGTAATCCGTGTCTGAATCTCAATGTGAACGAAGGTTAGTATTGTATTCAGGGTAAATACCTGAATGAAGGTTTACATCTGAATCTGAATAGGAGTAAGGTTGTGATCGTGCTGAAGAGATCCAGTTGGTTCCAGTTGGTTCCAGTTGGTTCCAGGCCCAACTAGCACGGTTTAGTCATGTCTGATTCTATGCGACTAAGGATGTCAGTCTGTCAGACAGAACATCAGGGTCCAATCCAAATGCCCCTACAGGTAACTAGGCAACCACGTAGCAGAGGATGAGGAGAAGGAGGACGATGATGAGGAGAAAGTGTAAGAGCAGGAGGAAGACAATCAGGTGGGTTAGGGTTGTGTGTGTGGGGGAGGGGTCAGGTGGGTTAGGGTTGTGCGTGTGGGGGAGGGGTCCTGCAGGAGGATGACAATCAGGTGGGTTAGGGTTGTGTGTGTGGGGGAGGGGTTAGGGGTCAGTTTTAGGGATGTGTGTGTGGCGGAGGGGTTAGGGTTAGGGGTCAGTTTTAGGGTTGTGTGTGTGTGGGGGAGGGGTTAGGGTTAGGGGTCAGTTTTAGCGTTGTGTGTGTGTGGGGGAGGGGTTAGGGTTAGGGGTCAGTTTTAGGGTTGTGTGTGTGTGGGGGAGGGGTTAGGGGTCAGTTTTAGGGATGTGTGTGTGGCGGAGGGGTTAGGGTTAGGGGTCAGTTTTAGGGATGTGTGTGTGGCGGAGGGGTTAGGGTTAGGGGTCAGTTTTAGGGTTGTGTGTGTGTGGCGGAGGGGTTAGGGTTAGGGGTCAGTTTTAGGGTTGTGTGTGCAGGGGAGGGGCCCTATCTCCTCCTGGGACAGTCTTCAGTTCCTAAAAACAAACAAAACCAGAGATCAACAAAAACTTGGTGCTATGACAGTCACTGTGAAGAACGAGCAGATGCTTTTAACTGTGATGCAGCATCATTTCAACCATAGTTAATTGTAATACATTCATCATTTATGTAATATAGATTCCCTGTCTTGTTATGATCATTACTTGTATGTCTAATACAAATAAAAAAATAAAAGAACGAGCAGGCGGGCCTATAGCAATACTACAGATGTCTAAAGGGTTAACATCCTACAGAGTCACTGTTCTACTATGATGTCTAAAGGGTTAACATCCTACAGAGTCACTGTTCTACTATGATGTCTAAAGGGTTAACATCCTACAGAGTCACTGTTCTACTATGATGTCTAAAGGGTTAACATCCTACAGAGTCACTGTTCTACTATAATGTCTAAAGGGTTAACATCCTACATCCTGTAGAGTCACTGTTCTACTATAATGTCTAAAGGGTTAAAATCCTACATCCTGCAGTTACTGTTCTACTATAATGTCTAAAGGGTTAACATCCTACATCTTACAGAGTCACTGTTCTACTATGATGTCTAAAGGGTTAACATCCTGCAGAGAGTTAGTTAGCATTGGCCTAAAAGTTAGCATCCTGCTATTTATTATTAATAATAATAATAATAATAATAATAATAATTCATTTTATTTATATAGCGCTTTTCTAAAAAACCCAAAGTCGCGTCACAGCATCAACATAGATATCATAACACAAACAATTAGACTGAAATAGTTAAACAGACAGCAACAACATTTCTAACTATATGTAAGCAAAAGGATAGTATCAGTAAAATAAAGGGACCGGATTCTAAACAGAGTTAACTAGGGTATGCTAGGGTGAAAAGATATGAATGCTAGGGTGAAAAGATATGTTTTAAGGTGGGTTTGAAAGAATGACAGCGAGTTGGAATTACGGTGCTGCCCTAGAAAATGCACGCTCCCCAAAATGCTTTAGTTTTGCTTTAGGAATGACCAATTGCCCGTCTGCAGCGGAACGTAGTGTCCAAGTAGGATGGTATGGTTGTAGCAGTTCAGTGAGGTAGGGAGGGGCCAAATTGTGTAAAGCTTTGTAGGTGAGGAGAAGGATTTTGTAGATGATGCGCTGGGCGACCGGGAGCCAGTGAAGGTTAAAAAGTACGGGGGTTATGTGCTCAGAGGATTTTGTGGAGGTGAGAAGCCGAGCAGCAGAGTTTTGAACCAGTTGGAGTTTATGGAGAGAGGTTGCGCCGATGCCAAAAATAAGTGAGTTGCAGTAATCAAGACGGGAGAAGATGAATGAGTGAATGAGTTTGGCAGCTGCACTCTGGGAAAGGGATGGACGGATTTTAGCAATGTTTCTAAGATGGAAGAAGGATATTTTGACCATGTTATTAATATGAGCGTTAAACGAAAGTGTGGAATCCATTAATACGCCAAGATTGCGTGCTAAAGGGGAGGGGGAGACTGTAAGACCATCAATGGAGATTGAGATATTACCAACTTTAGTTAGTGTGTGTTTGGTGCCAATTAAGAGGAGTTCCATTTTATTGCTGTTCAGTTTGAGATAGTTTTCCTGCATCCAGTGGTTGATTGTAGATAAGCAGTGTTCAATATAGAGAAGTAGAGGATTATTGACTGAAGTTGTGCTGATGTAGATCTGTGTGTCATCGGCATAGCAGTGGAAATTAAAGATGAAATGTCTGATAATTTGACAAAGAGGAAGGAGATAGATTATGAACAGGAGGGGCCCCAGGACTGAGCCCTGAGGAACACCCTGTGTGACTGGGGATGTATCCGAAGTGAATCCATTAAGTGATATGAATTGATGTCTGTTTGTGAGATATGACTGAATAAGAGAGTGCGGTGCCCTCAACACCCAACAATTTCAGCCTAGAAATAAGTTGTGTGACACAGTGTCAAAGGCGGCTCTAAGGTCTAACAGTATAAGGATGTTGAGGGCCCCAGCATCAGCAGAGGTGAGGAGATCGTTGGTAACCTTAATGAGTGCCGTTTCTGTGCTGAGTGTGCGAAAACCAGACTGATGGGGCTCAAACAAATTATTGGCAGATAGAAACTGTTGTTATTGAGATGCAATAATGCGTTTATTTATATATTATATATTTAGCATTGGCCTGTTGTTAACAATTAGCTGTGACATATTTTCAACGGGCTAGCTAGTTACTGTTAGCCCTGACACCTTGACAACACCCACTGGAAAATCCAGCTTGAGCTGTTAGCTGGTTGACCAGTTTGTAGCTAGCTATCTTTAGCTCTGACACCTTTAGCTAGTTAGCGTTAGGCTATCGTTAGCCCTGACACCTTTAGCTAGTGAGCATTAAGGCTTTAGTATTCTTCAAGCGAAAGCAAAATAGTTCGCTTTCGCTGAGGGTAGGCGAAGAAAAATCAGCAAAGCGACGTCGCTTTGGTAGTTATTACGCCTGGAACTGCGCAGCCCATTTTTTCTAGCTCAGCGAACGCGGCAAAAGCGAACAGCGGTGAACATCCTATGTGATTTATCCAAGTAAATGGTGGGTGGTAATCTGCTCTGATGAAAGCTTTGGATGGCTGCCTTGACTTTACGGGTACAACATTTACTATTTGTTTTGGTCACAGCAGCATTTAGAAAAGTTTGGAAAAGTTTGGAATCTTAAACTATGAATACTGTTGAGAGCAGCTTAACTGAAGAAGTAAAAAAATATGAAGACTTTTAAAACTCGTAACCACTTGTAATGTTTTGTTGCGATCCGTAACGTTTGGTTCCCCCTGCTGTAGTGGGGTGTAAGCTACCGCAAACTCACATCAGAAGCGAACAAGTATACCATCACAGCCTCGGCTAACAAGTATACCATCACAGCCTCAACAAACAAGTATACCATCACGGCCTCAGCGAACAAGTATACCATCACAGCCTCAGCAAACAAGTATACCATCACAGCCTCAGTAAACAAGTTATACCATCACAGCCTCGGCAAACAAGTATCCCATAACAGCCTCAGCAAACAAGTAGACCATCACAGCCTCAGCAAACAAGTATACCATCACAGCCTCAGCAAACAAGTATACCATCACAGCCTCAGCAAACAAGTATACCATCACAGCCTCAGCAAACAAGTATACCATCACATCCTCAGCAAACAAGTATACCATCACAGCCTCAGCAAACAAGTATACCATCATAAGCCTCGGCAAACAAGCGAAAGAGAACCAAGCGAACAGGAAAAGTTCGCTTTCGCTTGAAGTATACTGGAGCCTTTAGGCTCTCCCTCATTAGAGTTAGCGTTAAGCTATCGTTAGCCCTAACACCTTTAGGTAGTTAGCATTAGGCTCTCCCTCATTAGAGTTTGCATTAAGGCTCCAGTATACTTAAAGCGAAAGCAAACTTTTCCTGTTCGCTTGGTTCTCTTTCACTTGTTCGCCAGGCTGTGATGGTATACTTGTTCGCTACTGATTCTAAATTCCAAACTTTTCAAAATAAGGACCGCTGTGACCAAAACGAACAGTAAATGCTCTACCCGGAAACCAAACGTAGCCATCCAAAGCTTTCGTCAGCGCAGGCTACCACCCACCATATACTTGCACCAATCACATATGATGTTCGCCGCTGTTCGCTTTTGCTGCGTTCGCCGAGCTAGAAAAAATGGGCTGCGCAGTTCCAGGCCAACGAACAACCAAAGCGACGTCGCTTTGCTGATTTTTGTTTGCCTACCCTCAGCGAAAGCAAACTATTTTGATTTTGCTTGAAGTATACTGGAGCCTTTAGCTTTATTGTTCGCCCTGACACCTTTAGTTAATTAGCATTAAGCTCTCCCTCATTAGAGTTCGCGTTAGGCCTATCGTTAGCCCTAACACCTGTTCACATTGTGTTACACTGTCCAGCTGTATATTAATGCTGGCCATAATCTGAATTTTAGTCCCCCCACTGGAAATTTGACAAAGTACACCCTGGATAGCTGCTTGTGATTTCCAGGTAGGGCATTTAAAATGCTTGTTTTGATCACAGCAGCACTTATGGAAGTATGGAATTTTATCTTGAACTATGAAAACTTTTGAGATCAGCTTAGTTGAAGAAGTTCGAAATATGAGCACATTTACAACTCTTAACAACAAGTAAGAACTCTATGGGGTCATTATTGTAGCAAAACTATTTGCAAATGCGAGTGGAGAGTTGTGTATTTGTATCTCAATCCGTGCGTGCGTAATCAAATTGACAAATGTGTACTGAGACTTGTGAATGTGTACAGGGATCTGCAAATGTGTATTCCGAATCCGTGCGTGCGTAATCAGGTTTGTAAGTGTGTATAAAAAATATCTGGGTGTGATCAGATTTGCAAGTGTATAGAGAGTTGTATATGTGTAGACAAATCTGTGAATGCGTGCACAGATCTGTAAATGTGTAGACAAATCTGTAAATACGTACGTGGATATTAATGGCCGACAGTCTAGGTATTTTTGCTGAAAGAGCTGAAAATACAGACAAGCATAAGTTACAACTCACGCGGGCCTCTCAATTGGATGTTTTTACACGTGACTTTTGCTACACTTCTGCCGGAACAGAGATTCGTCTGACCTACATCCATCTCTCTCTCTCACCTCTCCTCTATTCGTCTCCCTCTCTCCTCGCCATCCTCC
>JAPMUY010006246.1:15000-40000 GCA_026901105.3 Galaxias olidus
GTTGTAATGTAACAAAATAAGTAACAAGCCAAGGGGGGTGAATACTTTTGCAAGGCACTGTAAAAATGATGGCTTTGAATTAAATAAGTTATTTACTTTGATGCTGTCGCTCAACGTCATGCAAAACAGGACTCGTTTTCAGTGCTTCCCTGTATGACAGTGAGTCCTCTTCAAGGTTTTGAGTCCTTTCACACAGCCCGTCACTGATGCACAGAAACTGCAGGGTTCCCAGTATGGAATGAGATTTGTGCCAAAAGTCTACAAAAGTAAAAGCAAAATCCACAAACAAAAAAGAAGATAACCAAAAGCATAACTAAAATCCAAAAGCAAAAAAAGATAAGAACTACAAGCAAAATTAAAATCTATAATAAAAAAAATTATAATGAAAAAAATAAAATAAATATTTTTAAGTTAAATCTTACAAATTTATATTTGTTTCTTATGGTTTTCATTTTAGTCATTTTAATCCACTGTTTTCTTATGTGTTTTTTTTTTCGGTTGTGGATCAGAGGTTTTGCTTTTGGATTTTATTTTTTTTTGGCACAAAAATCACGTGAGGGCGGGGTTTAGAAGATGATTGGCCCATCATAGTTGGAGTGACAGCAAATTTTTCAGCGCAAACACACCCATTCTTAAACGCATAATTATTGTGCGCTTCAAGTCTTTGAACAGCAAAGCAGCAAATGGTACTATAGCGCCAGTGCCGATTCTGCCGAATAGATCAGTTTTGACCAGGCTCTGCCTCTTTTTCTTATATTAATTGTGTGGTCGAATATAAAATAGCTTTGTAACTTAAATAACTTCTAATTGCTCTGTAGCCTACCAAAACCCATCGTAAAATCAGCTTTTAAAAAGTAGATATCTGGTGAAAATGCTTAGGCCTACATTTGACACTGTTCCCGTAATCCATGATGATTCTGCCACCGTTATTACAGAGTTCCATTGACCCACGATGATCCAGGCCCAAGTTAATTTTAGAACACCAGTTTAAGCCTATATAAATCTAACTCGTAAGATAAATTTGGCAGTCATCATTCTTAGCTACTTGGACTTTGTGGCAAACATTGAGTTGTTTCCCCGTTTGACATCCACTGTATATTTAGCTGTAGCTAGGTAGCTAGGTAGCTAATTATAATTAATAATTAATAAGCTAATCATTGTCATAAATGCATGTGTTTTCGTGTTTTGTTACTCTGAGACTGTGAGGACTCGGCATTAGTGCCAGACCAATTTGGTGCCCTAGGCAAGAATTTAGCTGGTGCCATTTGCACCGCAGCCATTTCCACCACCAATCATTGTGTTCATACACTCACACAGTACCCGCATAGCATTATGCATTTTAATTCCTTTATTTCAGAAACAAACAAAAAACACTAATTAAAAAGATGTATAAATATAATATAAATAAGAGTATTGCACACAAAAACTATATTACAGAAACCTCAGTGCAATATGCATCATCTAGCATTCTTCTACAGTCTCACTCGCCTTGCATTTCTTGCAGCAAAGTCATCTGAGACATGATCATAATGAGACAGTTTGTGTTAGACTACATGATTTGTACTAATGATGGAAAGTCCACTGAGACATTCTTGCTCTATAGTAGATCTTAGGTAGGTTTTAATTAGTTTGAACGTGAAGAAGCTCCTTTCAGCAACAGCCACTGTAAGAGGAAGCGCTCTCAGCTACCCACATATCGAGGTACATTTCTGTCAGCTTCTTCTCAGGCAGGAAGGTAAAGAATACCATGTTTGTCATGTTTTGCATGCCTGGGCTGTGCTGAGGTGTAGGGGACAGGAGAACCTTATGCTGCACCACTGCTGGGCTGTGCTGAGGTTCAGGTGTCTGCAGGTGGACCAGGATATGCAGGGGTGGGAGGAAAACATTTCAAACGTATTCTGAAGAGAGAAGAGGAGTATGTGAACATTAGGTGTTGCATTATATTATTAAAATAAAGCTTCTGATGGACACACCCAGCTACTAATGGCAATATTAAAGCAGGAATAACGTTGGCTAACACACCAAGACGTCAACAAGATTTGTAAAGCACACTTTAGCGTATTTTTTAAAAGGTTGTTGTAGGTTATTCCCCAAATAGTTGAATAGTCTTTCCAACTTTTCCAAATTAATTTAAGGTGTGGGTAACTGACGTTAACTCTAGCTTTTAATTAAATTAACGAATTAGGCTAGCTATCGTCCAAAGTAGGCTAAAAGGCTAGTTCCAACGGTAACTGCTAATATTCATTCATCATCACGTCATTCCATACCTTTGTCTTTTTCCCGTTGTTCCTCTTCTTCTTGTTGGTCCCTGGGCACCAGAGGGCTTTGGTCTATGTCTACTGTCACTGATGCTAGTCGACCTTACCGCAGCCAGTGTCACGGGCCGGCACCGCTCGGCACCCTTCACTTGCAGCTTGCTGTCCAAAGACTGACTGTGTCAGTGTCAGTCATACTCGGTATAAAGCTTATCAAGACTTGTGGTCGTTGTCGCTAAAACTTGCTTGCCAAGTCAGTTTGATGAAAAGTGTTTTCATTCTCATCACGACTTGTTTTCAAAGTCAGTCTGACCAAAAGCGGTTTTCTCTTGGTTGGAGTGTTTCTCACAAAGACTTGGCCTGACTAGCCGAGCAGCGCCGTTATTCTATATTGGTCTGGCTAGTGGCTAAATCCGTTAGCTCTTGACCCAGCTCCCCCACATTGCTGGCTGAAACAATTTCATCATTTGATTAACTGACAACTGTGTTGAAGTTGTGTTTAATTTTTGCCGCAAGTTTTTACCATTTTGCCACACTAGCAAAAATTGTGTTTAGTGAGTGAGAATGTGTTTAGAGTTTTGCAAAAAGAGTGGAATAGTTTAGCAAATTCTGTTTAACTACCTAAACTTGTTTAAGTTTTTGCCAAAAGAGTGAATGATTTGATAAATGAGTTGAGACCACTGATGATTTAGTGTTTTAGCAATTGTGAAAAACTGTAATACACACTCCCTCTCCTTCTCCCTCTGGTACAGTTTTTCACGGTTGCTAAAACACTAAATTCCATTCTCTGAACCAAATTATCAGTGGCTTTACCCAGTTGTCAAATCATCCACCCTTTTGACAAAACCTTAAACACGTTTAGGTAGTTAGACACAATTAGCAAAACCGTTATCAATGGGTTAGGGTTAGGGTTAGGAAACGTTAGCTAATTGTGTCTAATGTAGGGTTACTGGTTTACTACTTCTTGTGTGTGAATTACTCTTTATCAATTTTGTAGATTATCAATTAATTCATAAATTATATTATAATCGATCAATTTGATATCAAATAATTAAGGGGGCACCACCCAAAGATTTTAGCTTATTGCATGGCTCAATGGGGACCCAGGTCTGATTTGGCAATAATTTAAGAAATAGTTGAAGTTTTAGTCTCGATTCTGAAGTAGTGACGTTCTATGTTACGAGAAAAAATGATTGTATGAAAACGAAGATATGACACAGCTGGGATGGATTGCCAAGCAATTCTATTTATTTACTTGTCTAAAAACACATGAAAATTGCAGTACTACAGAGAATGACTAAATGATGACATTGATAAACTAAAGTGGTTAGTATCTAAACATACACAGTATAACAGTTAAAATATTGACAAATTATGATAAGCACAACACAGCAGAAATTGCCTAAGCTTTAGCATAAAACGCTCAATGTAAAAGTGGCCTTGAAGTTACTTTGAGACGGTAGGTGGCGTTCCCTAGCAAAGGAGTTACTTTTGATTCTCGGCCCGCCGGTTGCGGCTGGATCGAGAAGCGGTTTGTGGTTTTAGTGGTAAAGTTCTGAAAGATAGTTCCTTGTTTGAATAAACATGGAAAAGAAACATGGGTTTTGGGTCTTCTTTGACGTGTTAATTGTCCTCTTCTGGGAAGGAGGACAAAGGTGCGCTGGTTCAGTTTAGGTGATCCAGCGGGTCCTCTGACTCAGTAGATTTGGTTAAAAGCTCTGAATCACTTCGGAAAACGGGGGAAGTTGTGAAGTCCCGAACGTGGTTTGAATAAAGGTTCCTTTGCTCTGAAGTGGTTTAGTTAGAAAGTGTGCAAGGAGTTTTCCGGCCTTGTAGTGAGGAAAAAGGCCTAAAATCCTTTGTTCAAAGAGTTGCTTGCAGACACGTGGTCAAGGAATAGGGTTGGGTGCAATTTTGTCAACCGGTGTAACGCAGGGTGGCCTTCCCAGGTTACGTGTGGATCTTAAAAGCAAAATTTCCTGGATGAGAACTCTATTTAAGATGGTTTGAGAAGGGGTGTCCAAAAGGTGGCTGAGGTCACCTGATTGGCCAAAGGCCAGTGGTCAGAGGTGTTGATTATCTCACCTATCAGTGAATTATCAGTTTACCTTACCATGTCGTTTGGTCTCAATGTAAGCTTATATACTAGGAATATGTTCTATATAACGTTTGCAAAGTTAACAAAATATCATGGTGGACATTTCGATACCAAACATGACTAGGCTGACTATGTTAGTTCACTTAAAAAAACAATACACAATATATATATTATTAGAAAATACAAATGATTAATGTTACAATTTCTTATTGTCAATGTCCAATAATTTAATTGATTGTTCCTTAGGCCACAGTTTCTTAATCCCAATTCAGTAATCCTTAAAGTTGCAGTTGGAACTGCTGGAATAGAGTTAAGGTTTTATGACCCTTTGTGTTGAGAGACCATGCTTTGAGTCTCTAGAATGTGCCTCTGGGACCATTTTGGGCCTGATGGGGATGGTTTGGGGATTGGTTTCCCTGCACTACCTACCTAAATTTGTTTAAGGTTTTGACAAAAGGGTTAAGGATTTGACAAATGGGTTTAGGCCACTGATGATTTGGTTCAGAGAATGGGATTTAGTGTTTCAGCAATCGTGAAAAACTAATGCAATTGGCCACTACACTACTTCAGTTCTCATTGTGTTCACACAAAATGCTACTGTGCATCCAGAAAGAATTCATACCCCTTCACTTTTTCCACATTTTATTATGTTACAGCCTAATTCCACAATGGATTAAATAAAAAAACATTCTCAACATTCTACATACAATGGCGCATAATGACAAAGTGAAAAAAGTTTTTTAGAATTTTTTGCAAATGTATTAAAAATAAAAAAATAAAATATCACATGTACATAAGTATTCACACCCTTTGCTGTGACACTCAAAATTGAGCTCAGGGCCATCCCGTTTCCACTGATCATCCTTGAGATGTTTCTACAACTTGATTGGAGTCCACCTGTGGTAAATTCAATTGATTGGACATGATTTGGAAAGGCACACACCTGTTTATATAAGGTCCCACAGTTGACAGTGCATGTCAGAGCACAAACCAAGTTATGAAGTCCAAGGAATTGTCTGTAGACCTCCGAGACAGGATTGTATCGAGGCACAGATCTGGGGAAGGGTACAAAAAATGTCTGCAGCATTGAAGGTCCCAACGAGCATAGTGGTCTCCATCATTCGCAAATGAAAGAAGTTTGGAACCACCAGGACTCTTCCTAGAGCTGGCCGCCCGGCCAAACTGAGCAATCGGGGGAGAAGGGCCTTGGTCAGGGAGGTGACCAAGAACCCGATGGTCACTCTGACAGAGCTCCAGTGTTCCTCTGTGGAGATGGGAGAACCTTCCAGAAGGACAACCATCTCTGCAGCACTCCACAAATCAGGCTTTTATGGTAGAGTGGCCAGACGGAAGTCACTCCTCAGTAAAAGGCACATGACAGCCCGCATGGAGTTTGCCAAAAGGCACCTAAAGGACTCTCAGACCGTGAGAAACAAAATTCTCTGGTCTGATGAAACCAAGATTGAACTCTTTGGCCTGAATGCCAAGCGTCATGTCTGGAGGAAACCAGGCACATCAGCGGCAGGATTGGGAGACTAGTCAGGATCAAGGGAAAGATGAATGCAGCAATGTACAGAGAGATCCTTGATGAAAACCTGCTCCAGAGCGCTCTGGACCTCAGACTGGGGCGAAGCTTCACCTTCCAACAGGACAACGACCCTAAGCACACAGCCAAGATAACAAAGGAGTGGCTTCGGGACAAGTCTGTGAATGTCCTTGAGTGGCCCAGAGCCCAGACTTGAACCCGATTGAACATCTTTGGAAAGATCTGAAAATGGCTGTGCACCGACGCTCCCCATCCAACCTGATGGAGCTTGACACGATCTGCAAAGAAGAATGGTAGAAACTGCCCCAAAATAGGTGTGCCAAGCTTGTAGCATCATACTCAAGAAGACTTGAGGCTGTAATTGCTGCCAAAGGTGCTTCAACAAAGTATTGAGTAAAGGGTGTGAATACTTATGTACATGTGATATTTTATTTTTTTATTTTTAATACATTTGCCAAAAATTCAAAAAAAACTTTTTCACTTTGTCATTACGCGGTATTGTGTGTAGAATGTTGAGATTTTTTATTTATTTAATCCATTTTGGAATTAGGCTGTAACATAATAAAATGTGGAAAAAGTGAAGGAGTATGAATACTTTCCGGATGCACTGTAAACACTAAACGCAATTGTCATTGTGTAGATGCAATTCTCATTCAACCAGTCAAAACAGATTGTATTTTTCCTCAATCGGCTATGTACATTTCCCACTTGCATTGACACAGTTGTTCATTGGGTAAATCATTGTATGCAAAATACTATGTACAATAAGCATTGTGTTTGTACATAAGAGAAGGCCAGCATGATGGGTGATTGGAGTGAGCCACTTCCCCTCTCACAGTTGAAGAGAAACGGAGAACACATGCTGTCAATTCCATCCCACAGGTGCCAACTGTGAACACTAAATACTCACAAGCATATAGAATGCTAAGGGTTCCAGTGCACTGTTTCTGAGAATGGAGCAAGAACCATGTGTTGATCAGGGCCTTGCAAGAGGTGTCTGAAAGTGTGGTGGTATGGTAGGGAGGAGAGGCACACACAAGAGGACGGGGAGGCAGGGGAAGGAATAGGCGTGTGAATATTTCAAATGACATCCAGGCCAAGGGCAACACGGTGGCTCAGTGGTTAGCACTGTTGCCTCACAGCAAGAAGGTCCTGGGTTCAATCCCCACCTGACCCAAGGGCGTTTCTGTGTAATTGGTGACTCTAAATTGCCCGTAGGTGTGAGTGTGAGTTGTTGTCGGTCCCTATATGTCGGCCCTGTGATAGACTGGCGACCTGTCCAGGGTGTACCCCGCCTCTCGCCCTGTGTCCGCTGGGATAGGCTCCAGCCCCCCCCCCGTGACCCTGTACAGGACAAGCGGTAAAGTTAATGGATGGATCCGGGCCACACTATCGTAGACCACGTAGTGAACCACGGCCTAAGTATGGCTGGAGCAGGTCGAAGAGTGCAGCCTTAGCTGAACCGGTCTACTGTGGCATCGATAATACAGACGTTCAGGAATGAGAACAGGTACTACAGTATACCACAGGTCACATACTCACTACTGCACATTACAGTACTGTATCCCTGTAAACATGCTCATTGCATGCATCTCACACTGTATTGCAGAATTCTACCACTGCCCCACTCTGGTGGCTATGTACTCACACCTGAACAGGAAATGGCAATAGTCAACATGGTGAGAGCAAACAACACCATTAGACTGGGAGAGATTCAAAGTGCTGTTATACAAGACGATGGCATCTTTCAGAACATTGGCTCTGTGAGTCTCCCCACTATAGACAGGGTGCTGAAGAGGAATGCCAGGCCAATGAAACAACTGTACAAGGTTCCATTTGAAAGGAATAGTGAGAGGGTGAAGGAGCTACAATACCAATATGTAAAGGAAAGGCCAGACAATAATGTTTGGTGTCAATGACACCATGACAGTCATGATAATTACAGTATGTGTGTCTTTGCAACATGTATGACCTTCAGACCATGTAACAAAATGTACCCTAACCCTAACCCCAATGACACCATGACAGTCATGATAATTACAGTATGTGTGTCTTTGCAACATGTATGACCTTCAGACCATGTAACAAAATGTGTGTGTGTGGACGAGGCAGGGTTCAACCTCAGCAAAGACAGATGACGTGGCAGGAACATCTTGGGCCATGGAGCCACAGTGGATGTACCAGGCCAGCGTGGGGGTAACTAACCCTAACATAACTAACCCTAACCCTACCAGGCCAGCGTGGGGGTAACTAACCCTAACATAACTAACCCTAACCCTACCAGGCCAGCGTGGGGGTAACTAACCCTAACATAACTAACCCTAACCCTACCAGGCCAGCGTGGGAGTAACTAACCCTAACATAACTAACCCTAACCCTACCAGGCCAGCGTGGGGGTAACTAACCCTAACATAACTAACCCTAACCCTACCAGGCCAGCGTGGGGGTAACTAACCCTAACATAACTAACCCTAACCCTACCAGGCCAGCGTGGGAGTAACTAACCCTAACATAACTAACCCTAACCCTACCAGGCCAGCGTGGGGGTAACTAACCCTAACATAACTAACCCTAACCCTACCAGGCCAGCGTGGGGGTAACTAACCCTAACATAACTAACCCTAACCCTACCAGGCCAGCGTGGGAGTAACTAACCCTAACATAACTAACCCTAACCCTACCAGGCCAGCGTGGGGGTAACTAACCCTAACATAACTAACCCTAACCCTACCAGGCCAGCGTGGGAGTAACTAACCCTAACATAACTAACCCTAACCCTACCAGGCCAGCGTGGGGGTAACTAACCCTAACATAACTAACCCTAACCCTACCAGGCCAGCGTGGGGGTAACTAACCCTAACATAATTAACCCTAACCCTACCAGGCCAGCGTGGGGGTAACTGTCACAACGGTCTGGGGAACGATAGCGAGAAAGATCCAATTGCAGTATATCCAAAGTAATCACAGAGAGGTAGGTAATCCAAAATGATAAGGTTTATTGTCAACAACATAAGGCAATGACCGCACAAAGATCAATACAACAAAGTGCGACATATATACAAGTGAACACCCAATCACACCATCCCCAATAACCCACAGGTGACACACATCAGCCCTAATTACGCCCTCGTGTGTTTCGTGCCTGCAGTCTGGTGTGAGGCTGTTCCTGAGCATCAGAGCCTCCTCCCCGAGGCGCGGCGCCCGATGCGCGGACCTGGGTGGGCAGGGTTGGCCCGGTGGAAGTCCCGCACCAGGTCTGGGTCCAGGACGTGGGCGGCTGGGACCCACTGCCGCTCCTCCGGACTGTACCCCTCCCAGTCAATGAGGTACTGGATCCGGCTCCGGGTCACCCTGGAGTCCAGGATCTCCCGGACGGTGTAGACCGGACCCCCATCCACGACCCGGGGGGGCAGGGGCTTCGGCGCAGGATCCGGAGCGCCTGGACCGATCAACACCGGTTGGAGCAGGGAGACGTGGAAGACCGGGTGGACCTTCATGGACCGGGGAAGGACCAGCTCATAGGCCACCCGGTTAATCCGTCGGGCCACCTTGAAGGGCCCCACAAACCAGCGGCCCAACTTGTGCTGCTCCCCCCGGAGCGGCAGGTCCCGGGTGGACAGCCATGCCCGCTGTCCTGGACGGTAGACCGGAGCCTCCTGGCGCCGCCGGTTGGCTTGGACCTCCCGCTGGCGGGACGCCCGAAGGAGGGCCACTCGGGCCTGGCTCCACGCCCGCCGACACCGGCGCACCAGAGCCGCTGCGGACGGAACCCCAACCTCCAGCTCCTGCTCCGGGAAGAGAGGTGGAGCGTAGCCGTACTGGCACTCAAAGGGAGACATGCCTAGAGAGAGTGGAAGAGGGTGTTATGAGCGTATTCCGCCCACAGGAGGTGCTGGCTCCAGGTGCTGGGGTGCGCCGACGCCAGGCCCTGGTTGACCCTCTCCGTCTGGCCATTGCTCTGGGGGTGGAACCCGGATGAAAGGCTCACTGACGCCCCCACCAGCTTGCAGAAGGCCTTCCAGAATCCGGAGGTAAACTGGGGCCCCCGGTCGCTGACCACATCCACGGGGAACCCGTGGACCCGGAAGACGTGGTGCAGGAGTATATCCGCGGTCTCCGGAGCGGACGGCAGCCGGGAGAATGGCACGAACACGGCCCCCTTGGAGAACCGGTCCACGATCACCGTAATGCCGGAGAACCCTCTGGATACCGGCAACCCCGTGATGTAATCCAAGGACAGGTGGGACTAAGGACGACGGGGCACCGGCAACGGTATCAGGGTACCCGCGGGCCGGCTCCGGAGGCTCTTGTTCTGGACGCAGATGGCACAGGCGTCCACGAACGTGTCCACCGCCTCCCTCATCCGCGGCCACCAGAACCGCCGGCGGATAAACTCCAAGGTCAGTAAGCAACCGGGATGGCATGCCAACCGGGAGGAGTGACCCCAGCGGAGGACCCCCTCCTGGGCCCCGGGGGGAACGAAGAGCCGGTCCTCTGGAACGCCGTCAGGAAGCGGGACGCCCTGCTGGGCCTGACGGACGGTATCCTCGACGCCCCACTGCACCAGCGCCACCACCCGGGCAGCCGGAATGACGGGCTCCGCGGCGTCCGAGGATTCCACAGGGTCGTGAATGCGGGACAGGGCGTCGGCCTTCACGTTCTTGGAACCCGGCCGGTAGGTCAGGACGAAGTTGAACCTGGTAAAGAACAGGCCCCACCACGCCTGGCGGGAGTTCCTCCGCTTGGTGGCGCCTATATTCCAGGTTCCAGGTCAGGCGGAAGTCCTGCAGGAACAGGACGGCATCGAAACATGCCGGGGTCTGGCGCGTCCAAACCGCAGACGCCCATTCGAGCGCAGCCCCCCGGAGAAGGGAGATGACATACGCGATACGAGCTCGGTCCGTAGCGTAGTCTATGGGGTTATGCTGGAAGACTGAAGAGCGTGAGAAACCCCCTGCACGAGCCGTGAGCTCCGTCGTATTTGTCCGGGTGGGGAAGAGGAAGTTCGCAAAGCCCACTGCTGCCCGTCGCTGCGGGTGCAGGCCGCGCCGTCGTCCCCTCTGGAAGAATCACCGGAGGACTCCCCGCTCCGAAGCGAGCAAACGTCTCATTCAAACGCCGCAGCTCCACGGCAATCTCCGGCAGCATGTGGTCGTGGCGGCTCAGCACGGCAGCCTGTGAACGGACGTCGGCACACAGAACGGAAAACGCTGCTGGATCTGGGGTTGGTGCGGTCATTCTGTCACAACGGTCTGGGGAGCGATAGCGAGAAAGATCCAATTGCAGTATATCCTAAGTAATCACGGAGAGGTAGGTAATCCAAAATGATAAGGTTTATTGTCAACAACACAAGGCAATGACCGCACAAAGATCAATACAACAAAGTGCGACATATATACAAGTGAACACCCAATCACACCATCCCCAATAACCCACAGGTGACACACATCAGCCCTAATTACGCCCTCGTGTGTTTCGTACCTGCAGTCTGGTGTGAGGCTGTTCCTGAGCGTCACAGTAACATTACAATGCGTGCTGGTCTGAGTCGCTTTGGATAAAAGCGTCTGCTAACTGAACGTAATGCTGCGGTCTCTGACAGTGGTGTAAACCACCATGTTCCCACCATTGGGCCCTACAACACAGCCTATCTTCTGGGTTTCCTGGGTGGCCTTCACAATGCTCCCTGAGAATGAGAGGGGAGTGGCGAGGTCTGACTTACCAAATGATGTGGTGATTTGGGACAACGTCTGTTTGTACCGCTCCCTTCTTGTCAGGGAATGGTTTGCTGCCTGCCAACGAATGCTGATGGAGTTCCTTCCACCCTGCTCACCCTTCCTGAATCCCATTGAAGAGTTCTTTTCAGCATGGAGGTGGAAGGTCTATGATCACCGGCCCCATAAACAGTTCTCTTTACTGGATGCCATGAATGCTGGTTGTGAGGACATCACAGCTGAGGACTGCAGAGGGTGACTGCCACATGCCAGATGGTTTTTCCCTCTGTGCCTTGAAAGGCAAGACATCAGCTGTGGCCTGACAGGGAGGAGAGACTGGAAGCCCGATGAGAACGTAATATCTGTGATGAATACTAATAAACGTGTTTTTTTTCTCATTTGTGTGTCCATGAAATCTTTTACCTATACAGCAATACTATGGACACAGTCTGTGCAATTTTGATGCAAATACTTTGAATTTTAAGTGTCAGGGTTTATGCAATGATCAGAAGGTGCTATTTGTTTGGTGACATTGTTGTAGAGATTGACCGACTCTGTGTGTTTTGACGCATGTGGTTAACATTTTGAGTGTTATAGATTATTCTGCACGGGTGGTATGGTGTTATAAGAAATAGTTTTACTCTTCTCTGAATTGCACTCAGTTTTGAGCATGAGGTTAGAATTTCAGGAAATGCGTCTTAAGCGATTGAGAAAAGCTGTAAAACACAAATATTCAAAAACAGCAATTTCTGATGAAATTTGGGCAACTGTGAAAGACGTGATGCTGAGGCAGAATTACAGTAATCTCTCATTGACTTTGATTGTTTGGAGTGTACTGTAATGTGCTATTAATTTACAGTAGGTTTCTTTGTTCTTTATTCTTACTGTATTTTTTGCAAGTGCTGAATATCCAGATATTCAATACTCTATTACATACGTGCAGTACTTACAGTATACAATACAAGTTGTGATTACAATTATACTTTTGTTTTTGCAAAATGTATTTACAATATACATTAAAAAAGAATAACTTTAACTACATGCCCTGGACGATGTGTTCTCCATCTTCTGATGTAGTGTCTAATAAATGCTCTGTGTTTGTTTGACTGGTTGTGTTTATGATCTGAAAGAATTGTTTGATTTTTGCCAGAAGAGTCAGGGGTTATTCTCTCATTGACTTTGGTTTTGCAGTTGCACAACATTTTAGAGTGTACTGTAATGTGCTATTCATTTACTGTGGGTTTCTTTGTTCTTACTGCATTTTTTGCAAGTGCTGAATATACAGATATACAATACTGTATTACTTGCAGTACTTACAGGATATAATAAATACACTGTGCTAAATTTTGATTACTGTTATACTTTAGATTTTTCAAAATGTGTTTACTATTTACAATCTGAAAGAATTGTTTGATTTTTGCCAGAAAAGTCAGTGGTTATGTGAATGTAGATTGACTATTTGGAATTGTGTTTAAAGTTTTGAGAAAATGGGGGAATGTTTCAAGAATTGTGTTTTAGCAATTGTGAACAACTGTAATTATCTCTCTCTCTCTCTCTCTCCCTCCCTCCCTGGGCTAACAGCTTGACACCACTCATATGAAGATCGATGGGGGCCAGTCAAGTGAAGAGGTTCACCAGTGGAATGATAATAGTCTACTAAAACACGAGCCTCTCTCTCTCAATATAGGCTCTTCAGATCTCACTCATTCTATTGGTCAGACAGAGTCAATGTAGTGTTCCTACTGGTCACACAGAGAATGACAACTGTTCGGATTGGGTAGAGATAGGATAATGCAACTGTGATGTCAATATCTTATTCAACTGCCCTAACTTGATATTAAATGTTAATGTTATTAAGGTCCTCGAGACATAAAAACCTTTTTACCAGCTTCTGTACTTGACCGATCTCCAGTGCAGGGCACATACAGAAAACTGGGTGTGTCCCACTTGACTTACCTGCCATCTCTGTGCCAGCGCCTTCTTGAGTGACAGACGACCGCCTTTTCATCTCCATGGCAACCCTGGAGAGGCAGGTGCTTGTAGGAGACAACAGCTCCTCATTGGCTGAGTCAGTTCTTGTTAGACGACGGCCACAACCCTCCTCCACCAATGACATGGTGTCCCTGAGAGCCGAGTCTGGGGACATAACCCCTCCACCAATAGCTGCCCTTGTCCTGATCCCCAGCCCCGCCCCAACAACAGCATAGCTCTGGGATTGGTCGTCCTGGCTGTCAGTCAGTTTGGAGGCTGAGGGGTGTACCTGTGTGTTGCTCTGGGTCTGGGGGGCTTTGCCCTGAAGCGCCCCCTGCTGGCTATAGACTTTATAGCGAATCATGAGGATGATGATGAAGACGAGGACGGACGCTACGATGATCCCTCCGATGATGATGATCATGGTCCCGCCCAGGAAGTGGCTGTGCAATGCCTGGCATTGGCTGAACTCTGTGTCCGTGGTGAAGGACAGACAGCCCAGAGGACGAGTGGCCGTCAGGGAGGTGATGACGTCATCAAAGACCGCCAGCACACACAGGTCATAGTCACGCCCAGAAACTAGGTCACGAACCAGGAAGTCACTGCTGCTGGATGGGATCATCCTGCCAATCAGAGGAGAGCAGCTTTTAGCAGAAACATCCACAGTCAGAATGAGGTCAGATTGTTTTAATACACCTGTTCTTTGGCAAGACAAACCCAACAGCTACAGTGTTTCTAACAGCAGCTGTATTCACGCAGTGGTGAGGAAAATCGCACTGTGTACCGTTTTGAAACTGCTTAAATCAACACAAATATAACGTTTTTGTTGATCTGAGTATTTTAAGTCATTCCAGAGTATTCTTAGTTTCACAAAATAGAAGTGTTTATATATATAGATCTCTTGCTAATTCACAGTTAGCTTCCAAAGAACGTAGGTTTTGTTGTTATATGAAAAACTACTTTTAGTATAATAAAAAAATACAGTATATGTTTATTTAATATCCAACGATTGATGGACTGGTTTAAGAATATATTGTTAAATCACTGATAGATCCAGCTTTCCATATTTCTATTGTTAAGAACATAATTCTGTCATTTCAAAACTCGCCTCTATGGTGGTCAACGGTGGGCTTGGTCGTAATGTTCTATTTTCTTTCTCAAACGGGCACTAAAAAGTCCGGCACTCCTTATCTTCAAATGAAATTGCCTCGCTGTTCCCATTATTTTTGACAGTCAAACTTTGATTAATTTTGAAGTAAACCCCTGTCCGGACATGACCTTAAGGGGACTAACCAATCAGTACACAAATATATATTTAAAATGTGTGTCATGTACTTTACTTGAATCGCTACTAACTTTAATCAAAAAGTTCTATGGTGGCCTTTCAACTGTGACTAGACCAAGGTCTTTTGAAAATATTCAGCAAAAGTACACGTTATTCCAAGTTAAAGAAAGATTTGCCACCTCAAAGTTTTCATGCCTTCAGCTTCACTTCATCAGTACAGTGGTAAACATCATTCTCTACTATGGCTTGCTAGCAAGTTTCTGTTTATATTTCAGTCATTGATTTAAATCCATAAAGCGAGACATATTTTCATTGTTTTATGTATGGTTCTGTCAGTCAGACTGGCTACTATTACATAGGCCTATAACACATTTAATTTAAACTTTAGCTATGCTGATTGATTGTGAATGTAAGTGATACTGATGATACTGATCGGTAACGTTATCTGTACCAAGATAAAAGGCAACCTAGTTGTTGCATTCTTTAGCGGGGAAATGTTAAGTAGGCCTATCAAGGCAGTTAAGAATATATTAATGATCCTAGCGGATTTGAAAAACTTTTCATATTTAAAATACTTCTGCTAATGAAGAACTATGCATGATAAGAGTTTGAGGTATCTCAATTGCCGTGAGAAAAGCTGCACCTTTCATCTTCTGTTTTACTGTATGTCCACCGAAACCTTGGTTTCCTTAAAGATTGCTTTGAGTGGCATGTCTAGTATATGTGACCACGGACGCATGCATGAAAAATCAGTGCATCAAGAAAACAAGAAACCTATTCAGTAGTCAGATGGTTTATTGTCTTGTTTAGGTTTACAGAGCAGACTGCAGAAATGAGCAGATCGGCTACTCGTAGACAGCTAAAAATACAAGATCAATACAGTACAAGATCATCATTGTCATCATAAATGAAATATAGGCCTATAATTTAGGAGTTTGTTGGGTAGAGAGTGGTGACTTTTGCAAGCACGAATGAGCGAGAACTGTGGGGGAGGCAAGTAAAACGTATTGCAACGAGAGAATATGCCTGTTAATAAGCAGATTATGTACAAATAATACTGAGCAATGATCTTGCAATGGGATCTATACTTTACGAAGATAGTTCTGACTGAAATGTATTTTTGACAAAGTGATTATCTGGCACTGATTATGCGTGTACAAATGCAATTGCAAGCAGTAGGCTATTGTTTGGAGCTGTAAAATTTTTGTTGTTTAGGGCCGCGTCTTGAAAAAGCTAAAGGCTGGTTTATACTTCTGCGAAGCAGCACGTAAACAGTTCTGTGTAGCTTCGAAGAGCAGGGATTTCTGGGAAAGCGGAGCTCACCGAGGCCCCCAGACTTGTTGACGAGGAGTCCTCCCAAATCCTAACAGCCCGTCGTGCGAAGCGTCTTCTCAGTGCGTCAAACAATCGCTGATTGGTTGAGCAGGGTAGGAAGCAAGTAGATATTCGGTAATATTTTGGCTGTATCCAAAGAAATTAAAACGGAGATGACACAATGAACTGGAGCAGATAGGCTGATTTTCAATTCGAATCATATTAGTGGTTTTCAATGCACTTATCTATTTATATAGGCTATATGTTACAACTGTTTTCTGTATTGTTTGATAAACTGTATATGAATACATTGTACAGCACTTTGGTCAGCTCTGCTTGTTTTGAACGTTTTCTATAAATAAAATAAAATTTGATTTGATATAAGAAAATATGAAAAGCAGTGAGCAACCTTCGGTCTCTTTGTTTATACTTTCTCGGGAAATGAACGGGAGTTTCCGTGTCTGTGCCTCTTCTACGGTTTTCTGTACATTCTGGATTACTGAATGCGACACTGCCACCTAGTGGGCCCGTTAAACTTACATTGGAAGTATGTCGGCAAACTAATGTGCGAACGTAAGTGCCAAATGAACGTTTACATTCGCTAACGCGATCACGCAGTCGTATAAACCAGGCTTCAGAGAGTGGGTATGTGTGTGTGTGTGTGTGTGTGTGTGTGTGAGTGTGTGTGTGTGTGTGTGTGTGTGTGTGTGTGTGTGTGTGTGTGTGTGCGCGCGCGTGTGTGTGTGTGTGTGTGTGTGTGTGTGTGTGTGTGTGTATAAACCAGGCTTCACTCGATGACATGTTGGCGGTTTTCAGAGTACACATTTTTAATATTGTATCTTTAATTTAGGTAAACGACCATATAACTGTAAAGGCAGTGAGTTTTTCAAAGTATCTGTAGCAACATATCCATTATTTCTCCCACGATAAAGAAGTAAACTAATGTCAAATTTGCTGAACTAATGTGAAGTATCAACTCAGTAAAATTAAACACTTTTTTTCGACACTAAAACTGTCACTTTTAGAACAACTGAAAATGTATGAATTTGTTTTTATTAATAAACGTTTAGTAAGTAACACAAATTCGGAGCATTCACTGTTTAATCACTTGATTTAAATTAAACTGAAAACGCGTTTGTCCTGCCTGCTATCCTAGTATATCAATACCTGCCTATATTAGACTAGTCTTTTAATACACCTATTCTGGTGTGCTATATTAGTATATAATATTATATTAGACCATTGTATTATAGTATTATATAGTATCACATACTATTAGAACTAGTGTGTGAGCGTGTTTGAGTGTGTGTATAAGTTTGTTTGAGTGAGTGTGAGCGTTTGTATGAGTATGTGTGAGTATGTTTGAGTGTGTGTGTGTGTGTGTGTGTGTGTGTGTGTGTGTGTGTGTGTGTGTGTGTGTGTGTGTTTGTAACGGTTCAGGTTCGTTATCAGCGGATCCTTCTTGTTAGCCTCGTTTGAGTGCAGCGAGCTTGTTAGGCTCTGACTCCTTAGGAGAGGCTGTGAGTCCTTAGTGAGGGAGCAGACCTCCTCTCTTAAAGCACCAGACAGACAGACAGACAGACTCCTTAGGAGAGGCTGTGAGTCCTTAGTGAGGGAGAAGACCTCCTCTCTTAAAGCACCATACAGACAGACAGACAGACTCCTTAGGAGAGGCTGTGAGTCCTTAGTGAGGGAGCAGACCTCCTCTCTTAAAGCACCAGACAGACAGACAGACAGACAGACAGACTCCTTAGGAGAGGCTGTGAGTCCTTAGTGAGGGAGCAGACCTCCTCTCTTAAAGCACCAGACAGACAGACAGACAGACAGACTCCTTAGGAGAGGCTGTGAGTCCTTAGTGAGGGAGAAGACCTCCTCTCTTAAAGCACCAGACAGACAGACAGACAGACAGACTCCTTAGGAGAGGCTGTGAGTCCTTAGTGAGGGAGCAGACCTCCTCTCTTAAAGCACCATACAGACAGACAGACAGACTCCTTAGGGGAGGCTGTGAGTCCTTAGTGAGGGAGAAGACCTCCTCTCTTAAAGCACCAGACAGACAGACAGACAGACAGAGACAGGCAGGCAGGCTCCAAACAGCTCAAACAGCAGGGACAAAGTGTTTGTCAGATAAAATGGAGGACAAAAGGAAGCAGCTTCCTGTTGCCAAGCAAACCCTAACCCTCACGCACCAACACCAACATATCACAAACTAGCTTCCTGTTGCCAAGCAAACCCTAACCCCCACGAACCAACACCAACATATCACAAACTAGCTTCCTGTTGCCAAGCAAACCCTAACCCTCACGCACCAACACCAACATATCACAAACTAGCTTCCTGTTGCCAAGCAAACCCTAACCCTCACGCACCAACACCAACATATCACAAACTAGCTTCCTGTTGCCAAGCAAACCCTAACCCTCACGCACCAACACCAACATATCACAAACTAGCTTCCTGTTGCCAAGCAAACCCTAACCCTCACGCACCAACACCAACATATCACAAACTAGCTTCCTGTTGCCAAGCAAACCCTAACCCTCACACACCAACACCAACATATCACAAACTAGCTTCCTGTAGCCAAGCAAACCCTAACCCTCACACACCAACACCAACATATCACAAACTAGCTTCCTGTTGCCAAGCAAACCCTAACCCTCACACACCAACACCAACATATCACAAACTAGCTTCCTGTTGCCAAGCAAACCCTAACCCTCACACACCAACACCAACATATCACAATGCATCTTCCTGTTGCCAAGCAAACCCTAACCCCCACGCACCAACACCAACATATCACAAACTAGCTTCCTGTTGCCAAGCAAACCCTAACCCTCACACACCAACACCAACATATCACAAACTAGCTTCCTGTTGCCAAGCAAACCCTAACCCTCACACACCAACACCAACATATCACAATGCAACTTCCTGTTGCCAAGCAAACCCTAACCCTCACGCATCAACACTTAGATGTACACACACAACCTCTTACATATACACACACAAACACCTACATATACACACACCCAAACACTTGCACACACACAAACACTTACATATACACTCACAAACACTTACATATACACACAAACACACAATTATTTACACACACATAAATACTTACATATACACACACAAACTCTGACATACACACACAAACACATGGGTCATACACACCCACACTCACGTGCACAAACTAATCCCCGGCTTGGTATCTGATTAAGCCTTTCTTTTGGGCAGAGGTCTATGGACAGACATCCCATATAATCTCTGTGGATCTTACCAGCTGTTGCGTAGGTTGTCAGGGTAACAGGTTTGAAATCTCTCTCTCTCTCCATCTCTCTCTTTCTCTCTCTCTAGGTCAGATAGTAACTATCAAAGGTGTTTCTGTGTTGGAGCCATTCAGACAGTGTCTGTCCTCTTCTCTCGGTCTGGTTATTCTCTGAGATGAGGCTATGGGGATGTTGTTAAGGTCAGATGCAGGGTTAAGGTTATGGGGATAGCGTTAGGTTCAGATGTAGGGTTAGGGTTATGGGGATAGCGTTAAGGTCAGATGTAGGGTTAGGGTTAAGGTTATGGTGTTAGGATTAGATGTAAGGTTTGGGTTATGGTGTTAGGATCAGATGTAGGGTTAAGGTTATGGGGATGGCGTTAGGGTCAGATGTAGGGTTAGGGTTATGGGGATGGCATTAGGGTCAGATGTAGGGTTAGGGTTATGGGGATGGCATTAGGGTCAGATGTAGGGTTAGGGTTATGGGGATGGCATTAGGGTCAGATGTAGGGTTAGGGTTATGGGGATGGCGTTAGGGTCAGATGTAGGGTTAGGTTTATGGGGATGGCATTAGGGTCAGATGTAGGGTTAGGGTTATGGTGTTAGCATCAGCTGTAGTGTTAGGGTTATGGGGATGGCGTTAGGGTCAGATGTAGGGCTAGTGTTATGGTGTTAGCATCAGATGTAAGGTTTGGGTTATGGTGTTAGCATCAGATGTAAGGTTTGGGTTATGGTGTTAGCATCAGATGTAGGGTTGGGCTATGGGGATGGCGTGAGGGTCAGATGTAAGGTTTGGGTTATGGTGTTAGCATCAGATGAAAGGTTTGGGTTATGGTGTTAGCATCAGATGTAGGGTTGGGCTATGGGGATGGCGTTAGGGTCAGATGTAGGGTTAGGGTTATTCTAGGGATTATTCTGCTGCTCTCACTGAATAATGGTTGCAGGGTCAGATATGGTTGCTCAGGTTTAAAGCTCAGAGTCTTAAAGCACTCTACCTCTCTCTCTCCCACATACACACACACACACACACACACACGCACACACACACTCTCTGGACTCAATCCTCCACTCTCCCTATCTCTCCCTCAAAAACACACACACACACACACACACACACACACACGCACAGTACTAAAGTCAGAATATATATCAATATATTTCTTTGTCTTCAGAAGCTGAGTTGTTAAAAGCTTTCCCCCAGTTAGGCTTCCAAAACGCACCGAAACACACACACACACACACACACACACACACACACACACACACGCACACACACACACAAAGACACACCCACACCCACACGCACACACAGAAAACACACACAGCACTGGAAACCGCATGACTTATTCATACTAGGACGAGACAGGGAGAGGGAGGGGGCAGAGAGAGAAAGATATAGAGAGAGAGGGAAGGGCAGAGAGACATTGTAAAGAGAGGAAGCGATAGACCGCTATAGGTTACTTCTGGTAAATGTTAAAAGTGCACAGAAAATAAAATCCTCTGAATAATTGATTGTACAGATCTCTGCTTACAGCTGACCTAAAAGCACCCCCCACCACACACACACACACACACATACAGATCTCTGCTTACAGCTGACCTAAAAGCACCCCCCCCCCACCACACACACACACATACAGATCTCTGCTTACAACTGACCTAAAAGCACCCCCCCCCCCCCCCCCCCCCCCCACACACACACATACAGATCTCTGCTTACAACTGACCTAAAAGCACCCCCTCCGCACACACCGACCCCCCCCCCCCCCCCCCACACACACACACACACACACACACACACACACACACACACACACACACACACACACACACACACACACACACACACACACACCCCAACGTTTTACAACCTACACGTGAGACTGGCTGGTTTACACTATTTCTATGATGTAAGTGAACACCTTTATGCCAGCACATGCCTGTGTCATGAATCCAACACCTCTTTAGATGGGAATGGACCCACACTCGATTCCACACTCAATTCCATTACTAAGAGGTTATAGAGCTCCATCTATACTAAGAGGTTATAGAGCTCCATCTATACTAAGAGGTTATAGAGCTCCATCTATACTAAGAGGTTATAGAGCTCCATCTATAATAAGAGGTTACATTCCTCCATCTATACTAAGAGGTTACATTCCTCCATCTATACTAAGAGGTTCCATTCCTCCATCTATACTAAGAGGTTATAGAGCTCCATCTATACTAAGAGGTTCCATTCCTCCATCTATACGAAGAGGTTCCATTCCTCCATCTATACTAAGAGGTTACAAAGGGAGGAAGGGTAGGGAGAGAGTGAGCGAGAGGGAGGTAGCATGCTCAGAGCAGAGGGCTGACGGTCTACTTGTTTAATAAGATTAAATTTGAGAATAGCTTATATAAACATCATTGGCTACGTTTATTGAAGTAACGTTACCAGTTGGCCTATTATGATTCACTGACTTGAGTTTCCTAACGTTAACTTTAGCTGGAACATTATTTCCTGATTATTACTAATAATCATTTGGCCATGCACATCAATAGAGAATAAATTGTGCATGTTTATTTAAAGAGTAAAATCTAACTAGCTAGTTAAATCTACTTTAATAGAGAATAAAGTGTGAATGTTTATTTAAAGAGTAAAATCTAACTAGATCGTTAAATCTACTTTTTTCTTGTTCTCTGGTAACACAGCCTAATCCTGTCCTCTGCCCTATTCGTCTGCCCTACTACATCTGTACTCGTGCTGCCCTATTCGTCTGCCCTACTACATCTGTACTCGTGCTGCCCTATTCGTCTGCCCTACTACATCTGTACTCGTCTGCCCTATTCGTCTGCCCTACTACATCTGTACTCGTCTGCCCTATTCGTCTGCCCTACTACATCTGTACTCGTGCTGCCCTATTCGTCTGCCCTACTACATCTGTACTCGTGCTGCCCTATTCGTCTGCCCTACTATATCTGTACTCGTGCTGCCCTACTACATCTGTACTCGTGCTGCCCTATTCGTCTGCCCTACTACATCTACAGAGAGGGACAGAGAGAGAGGGGAGAGAGAGAGAAACAGAGAGGGAAAGAGAGAGAGAGGGAGTAGGCAACCTAGGTAACTGGCTGAAGGACAGAGAAATAGGAGGAGTAGGTAACCTAGGTAACTGGCTGAAGGAAAGAGACATACGGGGAGTAGGTAACCTAGGTAACTGGCTGAAGGACAGAGCAGTAGGGGGAGTAGGTAACCTAGGTAACTGGCTGAAGGACAGAGACATAGGGGGAGTAGGTAACCTAGGTAACTGGCTGAAGGACAGAGCAGTAGGGGGAGTAGGTAACCTAGGTAACTGGCTGAAGGACAGAAACATACGGGGAGTAGGTAACCTAGGTAACTGGCTGAAGGACAGAGCAGTAGGGGGAGTAGGTAACCTAGGTAACTGGCTGAAGGACAGAGACATAGAGGGAGTAGGTAACCTAGGTAACTGGCTGAAGGACAGAGCAGTAGGGGGAGTAGGTAACCTAGGTAACTGGCTGAAGGACAGAAACATACGGGGAGTAGGTAACCTAGGTAACTGGCTGAAGGACAGAGCAGTAGGGGGAGTAGGTAACCTAGGTAACTGGCTGAAGGACAGAGACATAGGGGGAGTAGGTAACCTAGGTAACTGGCTGAAGGACAGAGCAGTAGGGGGAGTAGGTAACCTAGGTAACTGGCTGAAGGACAGAGACATAGGGGGAGTAGGTAACCTAGGTAACTGGCTGAAGGACAGAGCAGTAGGGGGAGTAGGTAACCTAGGTAACTGGCTGAAGGACAGAGACATAGGGGGAGTAGGTAACCTAGGTAACTGGCTGAAGGACAGAGCAGTAGGGGGAGTAGGTAACCTAGGTAACTGGCTGAAGGACAGAGCAGTAGGGGGAGTAGGTAACCTAGGTAACTGGCTGAAGGAAAGAGACATACGGGGAGTAGGTAACCTAGGTAACTGGCTGAAGGACAGAGCAGTAGGGGGAGTAGGTAACCTAGGTAACTGGCTGAAAGACAGAGACATAGGGGGAGTAGGTAACCTAGGTAACTGGCTGAAGGACAGAGCAGTAGGGGGAGTAGGTAACCTAGGTAACTGGCTGAAGGACAGAGACATAGGGGGAGTAGGTAACCTAGGTAACTGGCTGAAGGACAGAGACATAGGGGGAGTAGGTAACCTAGGTAACTGGCTGAAGGACAGAGACATAGGGGGAGTAGGTAACCTAGGTAACTGGCTGAAGGACAGAGACATAGAGGGAGTAGGTAACCTAGGTAACTGGCTGAAGGACAGAGACATAGGGGGAGTAGGTAACCTAGGTAACTGGCTGAAGGACAGAGACATAGGGGGAGTAGGTAACCTAGGTAACTGGCTGAAGGACAGAGCAGTAGGAGTAGGTAACCTAGGTAACTAGCTGAAGGACAGAAACAGGGTGAGTAGGTAACCTAGGTAACTGGCTGTAGGACTGTTGAGGGCTGTTTTGAGCCTCATGAGCCGATATTATTGATCAGAAACGGGAGAGCAGTGAGTGCTTGTGTTTATCTGTGTGTGTGTTTATGTGTTCTTTTGTGTGTATGAGTGTGTTAGATAAGAGTGACTCAGTCTTGGTCTATTCCCTGGTTATTTCTGTCTGACAGTATAGCTGTGTGTGTGTGTGTAGTCCCCACCATGTATCGTGATCTGTAAGATGAGTTACTGTCTGATGGTGACACCTGACATTCAAATACCAACCATCTCTCCGATCCTCTGATCCTTTTTCTGCATGTGCAGTCTCTCTCTCTATCCCTCTCTCTCCCTCTCCCTCTCTTTCTCTCTCCTTGTCCATCTCTCTCCCTCTCTCTCTCTCTCTCCCTCTCTTTCTCTCTCCTTGTCCCTCTTTCTCCCTCTCTTTCTCTCTCCCTGTCCCTCTCTCTCTCTCCCTCTCTCTCCCTCTCTTTCTCTCTCTCTCCCTCTCTTTATCTCTCCCTGTCCCTCTCTCTCTGGCCCCCTTCCTCTCTCTCTCTCACGTCTGTCTTGTTGTTTAATCACTCTGCTCTGGTCTTCATCAGGAGAGAGTGACGGGGAGATGAGAGGAGGAGAGGTGGAGGGTTTGGTAGAGGATAATTAAGCATAGATTAGAATCAATGATGAAAACAGCTGCACAGAGTGAAACGCCGGGAATTCTGGGTAGGCAGCAGCATTGCTGAGCTCAGCAACATGTGACAGAACAACAGGAGAGGAAGAGGAGAGCAGAGGGGAGAGAAAGGGAGGGAGGAAAAGAGGTGAAGTAGAGTGAAGAAAGGTCTCCTTTAGCTCCACCCATCCCTCACACTGACCCTAACCCTGACCCACCCATCCTTCACACTGACCCTAACCCTGACCCTGACCCACCCATCCTTCACACTGACCCTAACCCTAACCCACCCATCCGTCACCCTAACCCTAACCCCGACCCACCCATCCTTCACCCTGACCCACCCATCCTTCACCCTGGCCCTAACCCTGACCCACCCATCCTTCACACTGACCCTAACCCTGACCCTGACCCACCCATCCTTCACCCTG
>JAPMUY010006247.1:5000-22500 GCA_026901105.3 Galaxias olidus
AGTTCCTCTCACTATTCAATTTCAGCCAAAACATTTTCATTACATTTTAAATAACTTACGTCATCCATAAGCATGATGATAATGTTTGGTGTGGTATTCGTTGGCTTCTCTGACAAACACCCACATAATAAAACATGTAAGAGCATCCAAGTTTGAAAGAAAAACAACACATGCATTGCAGACTGACAGAAGTGACACTCAATGGGTGGAATCATGTGACCACAGAAGAAGGAAGTGCCTGAGGATTTGTCTTTGTTTGCTTTTATGAACGTTTTATTCCGCAAAAGCTGCGCATAGAGGGTAGTTACGGTAACCATTGCAGAAATACCACACCTGAATAACTTTTTCAAATATTTAGAGTTTGAAATAAAATGTGATCAACCCATAGCCTAAGAAGTAATACACACTACGTTGGGCTTAATACATAACTATGAGAAAACAATAAAGGAAACGTAGCGCTTCCTCAATACGGTCACGTGGCAGTTGAATGACAGCACAGAATTTCAACATGGCGGTTTGCATAGCGGTGATCGCAAAGGAGGTAAATATTGGCTGTAGAATAGACAGATACAGTGTTTACAGGCAATTTTGCTTGATAATAACAGACTTTATTAATTTAATTTAATTTAATTTATGGCATTACTATATCGTTTTGTGATAGTTAATAGTGCAATCAATCGATGTTGAGAGCAGGGCAATTCACAGACTCGATGTCAGCCTCGGGAGTTTTCTCTAGGCAACTCCAACATTTAACGTGCGACACAGTGCATGCACATATAAACATAGACATGGCACGTCTTGGTTTTTGTACGGCTTTTTAGTTAAACTGATCGCCGTAAAGGCATAGCTGTGTCTTTAACTTAACTGCTACAAATGAAATGTGTGTTTTGGGTATGATAGGCCTGTTACCAATAAATTAAAGCAGAAAAATTGCAGTGACCAAAAGCAAGCAACCGTTTTGGTCGCAGTTCATAGCACCAGTTTTAACTTATAGGTAACGATATCAAAATATTTTTTCTTGTGGTTGAGAAATATCGCACTGATTCTGCCCTCCAATGTGGTCTGTCCTAGAACTACCCGTTGTACATCCGGAGTGTTCCCACACAGAATGAACTGAAGTTCCATTACACAGTGCACACCTCTTTAGACGTGGTGGAGGAGAAGGTCTCATCAGTGAGCAAAGCAATGGCAGACCAGAGAGAACTTTACTTGGGACTGCTCTACCCAACAGAAGACTACAAAGTGTATCCTTCCTAGGAGAATAAAGAGTAGGCTTATTCATAAGGAATGTATCGAAATAAATAAAAATCAAGGTGACATAGGATATAGATATACATATATTTGTTTATTTGGTAGGCCATTTTTTGCCATCTACTGAGAATAAAGTATCATGTCCTTGACTTGTACATTAGATATGGCTATGTGACCAATTCCAAAGTGAAGTTTGTGATTGTGGTGGACTCGTCAAACACGTCACTACGAGACAATGAGATCAGAAGTGTGAGTTGACAGCATTGGACTGCTTGATCCTGTTAAAAATATAGTTATCACAGTTTTGTTAAAATTTGTTGTCAATTAACAGTATTGTGGTACGGTTTACTGAACTGATCATTCTTTTGTTATAGATGTTCAGAAAATTACACAACACTTTCACTGATGTGATGTGCAACCCATTCTATAATCCAGGAGAGTCCATTCAGTCAAAGTGAGTTCGTTTTCTATTCTAGCATATTAACCTATTTCAAAGATGAATGTGTATATGCTATGACTTACAAGATATCTCAGGTACTAAATAGCCCAAGAACAGGATATTAGCATATACTTTTTTTATAAAGCCATTTCCCCCCCCAAACTGTTTATCTAATCTGCCACATTTTTTCTTTCCCAGGGCATTTGACAGCATAGTATCTGGAATGATGGTGCAAACTGGCTGATTATCTTAGTTATTTGTATATTTTCACCTGAATGCTTATTTCATGTTGCCTGTTGTGTAAAATAAATATGTCATTGTATATAGCATCTGTGGTTTTACCAGTAGAGACCTAATCAGATTTGGACTAAAATCAAATTTAATTTAGTGGCTGAGATGCAACCAAAAATCTTTTTAAAATATATAAAATTACAGTATGAATATTGTGTATATGAATCCTTAACATTGGCTCTACATTTTAAACCATGGTTCTGACGTTGTGCAAAAGTGTTTCACATTAATCTCCTGAAACTATTACAACATTTCTTATGTGCAATCATGCTATTTAAGTGAAAATGTTAGCTTTGTGACCAGGTGGTACACTGAGTGTATATTGCTACCTTTTTTTTAGAATAGTTTAATTTAGCACAGCTCAAGCAACTATGATAAGAAAACACCTGAAGAGGGTAAAGGCCCAATTAATTGATCATTTATTTATTTATTATTAAAGCAAAAGACATTGGGCAAATTATATACAACAAGATTTCTACCAAGACCATTGCAATAGTTGAGCTCATTCTTCATTTACAAGTAAGGAAAAAGGTTGATAAGGCATAGGCTTACCATTTGATCAAAAAAAGTCCCGTGCATTCACACATCACATTTAACATGCTTGTAACTCCACATCCTTACAAAGGCTTGTCTGGTCAATTCTTGAGCTGGAAACAATAACTGTAAATAAAATGCACATAAAGGCACAATCTTGCATGTAAGAAGCAGAAACACTACACTATGCCCATCTAAGTCCTTTACAATAAGAGAATACCCAGCTGAATGGTTAAGGTTAGCGTGCCACAACATCAGAGAGACAGTCCAGTCTAATTCTTATTTATACCTGCTTCTGTTGCTGGAGAAGACGGTCTCAGCAACACGAGACACTCCGTAAGTGTTGAAAGGGTGCCAGGAGAGAGGCAGAAATGTGTTTTGGGGAAAGTAGGTTGACCAAAGAGAAGCTGGCTTATGGGCGTTCTTTCCAATCGGACCTTTGTCACATAGAAAATACTCAACTCAGCGACAAATATAATCCAACGCCATTTCCTGAAATTGTCCCTCCATTCAGTCTCTTCGTGTTGCTGCTGACAGGCAGAGCAGTAGTTGGGCCGCGGGAGCGCGCCGCGTTAGCGCTGGTGGGGGTAGTGATGTCCGCTGGGAGCTTGCCCCGACTCCTCAGACGGTGGGGTGATGAGGAGGAGACAAGGGTAACGCTTGGGGTTCTGCTCGCGATATTCCGGGGGCCCCCACTGTCTTTTGGCCACTGGGGGTGCGCCGTAGTAGGGATGGGGCACCGGGTGGGGTGGCCTGGCCGTCTGGTAGCGGAACCGGCCCTGGAAGTTGTTGTGGTTGTTGTTGTGGTAACGGGGAGGACGGAAGCCTCGGCCCCGGGACCGCCCGCCTCGGTGACTTCCTCGGTCGGTGGAGCTGATCCCTGGCATATTGGTCCTCTTGGGCATCACCTGGAGAGAGGAGGCGTCAAATGGTCAAACATACACACCACTTTATACACACTAATAACACATTAAATGGATCCCAGTTAGTAGAGCCAGTATAACATTAAACAAGACAATCTTCCAGAATTGTATAATTGATCTGATCAGTGATTAAAGTAGGACTAGGACTTGAGACAAACCTTTATGACTCTACCCCTGAACATGGTCTCATCCAAGCCAACTGCTGACGGCACCGACTCTCGATCCACAAACTCGATATAGGCAAAGCTGAGGTAGAGGTGCGTAAAAAGGTAGGGGTGCAGAGAACAATGGTTCAGACGGCTGCCACCAGAACAGCAATGTGTGAAGGTGAAGGGTAACATGACATGAGTTACTATGGTCCAGTGCAGTGTGCCCCCTGTGCTCACCCCTTAGGATGACCGGAGAAACGGTCACACAAGATGGTCACCCTGTTGACCCGACCGCAGCCGTTGAAATGGACCTCCAGCTCGTCCGCCGTGGCACCATAGTCCACCTTGGCAAGGGAAAGAGAGACAGATGTCAACGGGCTGGATAGCCATGCACTGTGTAGGCTACTAAGGGTAAAGAGAGCGACTGTTCAAAGTGAACTGAAGGGATGAGCAGGCCTTACGTTGCCCACATAGACGGATCTGTTGTCTGCGTCTATCCGCTCCTCGTGGGTCATTGTGTAGAACAGTCCTGCAGTAAGGGGAACAGCGAGAGAACAGCCACCATCCATTACATGAATACAAAACTGTGCACACAGTACCTAAAACAGGGACACGCCATTTCAATTATGAATCTTAAAATGAAGACTACTTATTCGCAGTGTTGAAGAAGTAGGTCCCTTATCTACCAAATACATTTATTGATGTACAGTGTTAGGAGAATAAAAGCCCACATTCCTCTCATCCTTCAGTGTGGGAAAAAGAAGGATGTGACCAAGTAGAAACGAGGGGAAACACAAAAAGAGGACAGACTGCTTGCGGGGGCCACGAGGTTGTCAAGGACCCTTCTGGAACTCTACGGCTCCCCGCTCTGTCTCATTGGGCAGTGATGAGCCACAATGTGAGCGCTGCCGCCGTTACCACGGTGACGGGACGCGGCTCAGATGTTGGCCAGATGTTGCGGGCTGAGGAGGAGCTGTGCTGTGTTGTACCTTTACCAGCCTTGGGATAAAGCTAACAAACACACCTGACTCGACTTTGATATGGGAGCAATACAACAATCAAAGAGTTGTGCTGGGTACAAAAAGTGTACGCATGCCCAGTGTTTAGGCAAAGTAGACACTTTCCATTCCAAATAGCCCAATTCTCATCAAATGTGTGTGTGCAGCCTTTGGGAAAGGGGTTTCCTGCCATTTCACATTGAAACAGGACTGTTCAGGACCTGTCTATATGCTGGATCACTGGCCTAATGGCCATTATTTGGGACCTTTTCAGGTGCTGTCACAAGCCTAAGGGCTGCTAGCTGGGCCATGTCTATGTGCTGCCTCACCTGCCTGAGGGCTGCTGGATAGCATCTGCCTCTCAGCCGCCTCACACTGCTCCTCTTCCCTCATTCTTTCTGCTTCTTCATCCATCTCCATTTCTAGCACCCTGGCTTTGATAGCTGCAAGCTCCTTGAGGATAAAAAAACAGACAGAAATCTCTTTACAATTAAGCTTTGGCATTATGCACAATCATGCACTATTAGAACCAAAATAAAGACAATGCTTACTTGATGTGACATTTTATAGCTTAATATTATTTTCTTTGTGCTCACCTAGGGCCTTTCAAAAGCATTCGTTTTAGATTGTGCATGCGGTGAGACTGCCGTGTGCGCCCAAGGAGCCTACATGATGGAAATGAAGTTTCTGCGCACTATGCGCACGCGCGCCAGATACTACCCATGCAGTGTCAAGCCACCTTATTTTTACAATTAGAAAACATGAACAAAATCATATAGGCAACATAGAGGCTGGGCAGTCCTACCATTGTCTTAAAACAGAAAATGCTCTGAGTCAAGTACAGCATTGCTTCACCTCATCGAAGTCTACGTGCTCTGCACATCCCCATTTCGGTAGAGAGAAAAAAATACTGCACCTTGCATGATGTCCGCCATCCAAACAGAATGACAACGTGAGAACATACATACCGGGTCCTCGGCATAATGCTCCCGGCCTGGCTCGCCTTCCAGGTAGCCAAGAATATTCTGATTTTCCGCCATGTTCACCGCTGATCAGACTCCAAACATGCCTGGCGTGCGGACCTACCAAAGCCAATCTGCGACTTCCTTCACAAGCCGGACGCAGTCAAATGTAATCGATTTTTTTTAACCTTTTGTATTTGTATTGTTACGTTTGTGTAAACCTAATTAGTTACATCTAAGCTCTCTTTAAAGAGATAAAAAATTAAATATAAAATAAGATCACCTTTGCACAGAATCGAGGTGAGAAGGTGACTCACCTGTCTGTCAAAAAACTCTGATGAGTAGTGATTACTGTCACCTGTGAGAGTGAAAAGTTCATTGGTCTCTGCTGCTTGTTGATTTATCAGAAACTGATCTCATATAGACAACCATATGTATTGATAAGTGAATAGATTAAATTGGACATGCACTTTATAATTATTATTATATATATATATAAGGGCCAACCACATACCGCATTTAATGAAGTGCATGTCAAATCTAATCCATTAATTCGTATCCGTATATATATATATATGAAGGGCCTACCAATGTACTGTGGCTAGTATTCAAAGCCTGACCTTAAATTGAAAGAAAATACTTCTAACCAACCACATACCACATTTAATAAAGTGTATGTCCAATTTAATCCATTTATATTTATATCCATATATATTAATTTAATCCATTTATTTATGGGTCTTCAGTCAGCTTAACCTGTAAACGTAGTTGGTCTGCTAAGCACGTTTTATACTAGACCTACTGTAACACTTCAGATCTTGATACCGTAGAATTGTAACTTGACTTGTAGAAATATTTATGTTGAGTATATATATATATATATATATATATATTATATATAATAAAGAGTCCTGAAAATGATTCATATTTAATTTCATTGTTTTAATTACACAGTACATAGCTCAACACAGACAATAACCTGAATTAGAATGTTTTACAGCTTCACACATCCAACAGAGCGAAAAGTTAAAGAGGAGGGGAATAGCAATGGGAAGGAAAGCATGCAAGAAATAAATAACACAAATCAGAATGTAATTATTCTGACACAGTTCACTTCATCTAAAGAATGGTAACAGGACCCTTAAAAAAAAAAACTAAATATTTTTTATTTTTCTTCAAAGCACCAATCTATGTTTTTTTCTTCTTCCTTTAATAATGTATTGCACAATACAGTATACTTACTCTACACTTTCAAAACCCAAGCCTTAGTTTTTCATTCATAATGATAAAAAGATGAAAGTCCCAAAGCCTGTCTTTTGGTAAACCAGAGGTGCTGTGTCCACCATTGTCAGGTTCAGTGCTTCACAGAAAGGATATTCAACCACTACAACTTCTGAGGAGCCTAGAGGCTACAATTGTAGAGAGCTTGCCATTGAAATGATATCATCCCTTGTTTTCGTTAACCAAGTCTAACAGATAAAATAGCAATTTGTGTATGGGTTATTATGACATGGACCAAAACCAAAATTGACCAGGTGGTAATCCTTTGACACCAGTTGACTCTTAAAGCCAGCGTAAATGAATGTATGTGTCCATTTTGTATGGCAACAGTTTGGATATTAGAGTGACTTAAAGGTACAGAGTAGGCTACATTACAGTCTGCATACTCATTTGTGTGTGACCATTGACCTTTTGTCAAAACAAACCTCAACTGAACTAATAATGGGTCAGTACTAGTGCAAAAAGGAGTGCAATGGACGAAGACATTTGTATCTTTTTGGTTTGATTTTGAGAGACGATTTTCTCTGGTGTTGGGAATTTTTCTGTTTTGTTTTTGTTTATCCCCGCAGGGCAGATAAGCAGACATGCAAAGCTCAACGGATTTAAAGGATTAAAAATAATTGTCATCACAGCCTTCTTCCAGTATGGATAAATGATAAGTGTTATGTTTTTTTTTCTCCACAGTGTAGAAAGGTCACACTGTCGCTAAATTTCTGCCAAAGTGTGTTTCATTAAAGCTCTGGAAGTTTCAAGTAGTTTGTACAGAGATGTGACAAATTAAATATATCAATCAATCACAATTAACATCAACAAACAACAACATCACACGTTCACACGAAAACACGTTACGCACCCATCCTTTCCATCTCTGCAAGGCATTGTAAAAACACTTAAACTAATTGCTAGGCTTTCAAAAATGAAAAGCTCCTGTTATTGTAATATGTAGAAGACAAGCGCTTTGATTGCTTGAAGAACACATATACAGGTCTCCACCATAACATAAGTGAGGTGTTTCCTTTTTCTCCTCTTGTGCTCCGAGTGTGTATGTAATATTTCGGACACTTTGGTTCACTGGTATAGTTCAGTTCTAATCCTACACTGCCCTGGTTTACGCTTTACACACCTATTTGCCACTCACTACTGTACAGCCATGCAGAAGTACTTTGGTCTGTGCTTTAATTGGTTTTGGACTACAAATGGTTTTGGACTACAACAATGGTGTGTCATGGTTGGTTCTGAGTATAGTTTGGTGATATGCACATAGGACACCCTTCGAAGGGGACTGTGTGTACGTGTGTGTGTGTGTGTGTGTGTGTGTGTGTGTGTGTGTGCGCACGTGCGTGTGTGTGTAATACTATACAAAAAAAATAGTCTACAATATAAATCTGAATAGTTATTAAAGAAGTGGAAATAAAACATATTCTGAAAGGTGGTGAGTGATGACAATAATTTTTTACAATGCCTTTGATTAATAGCACTATATATTATCAAAGGGAACCCATTTTTTTCTGTATTTGCATGTCTGCTATCGACGCTGTTTTTAAGCCCAGTATGACATCTTTCAGTGGGCTATTGTATGTCACAGGAGGTAGCTTGTGAGGTGAAAGGTCGCAGGTCAATGGTAACGGGTTTTGTTTTTCAACATGGGACAGCGAGCTGAATATGTTTATAATTCATGAGCAGGCTAGTGCACTCAATGTAACACACACAATGGTCAAGAAGAAGACACACAAACACCAAACAAAGATAAACGCGTACCTCAAACTTCATTACATTGGAAGAATATATTAGTCATCTTGATGTGCTGTGGGGATTCTAATTGTATATGCTATATTGAAATAGTTGAAAACGAACAAAATGTTAAAATAGCACGTGCCACCAGTGCGCCGCTGTGAGACTGAAATGTCAATAGTAGTAACAGTGAGGCTAGTTTTTTTTTTTTATCTGACTGGTCGTACCATTAGCTGTAAAAGGTTGATAGACTCTCAAAGGATCGGTAGGCAAACGCAGACAAACACACACACACACACACACACACACACAGACAGGTAGTGGAGAGGGCTGAAGGAAGGTCAAATACTGCAGTGGCACTTCAAACCAAAGGATGGCAATGTTTGACAAGGCTCTGGGCAAGACCTCGGGGGGGGGGGGGGGGGGGGGTTCTGACCTGACATACAAATCCAGGGGAAAGTAATATTACTATAAGGCTCAAATGCTTCTTTAGCGTCTCTTATGTACCTTTTAATGCCGTCTTGAAACTAGTTGATGAGGAGTGCACACACATCAGTGCAACAGGTTGGACTCTTAGCTGGTCGATTTAGAGAACAGTGGCTTACTCTGAGAAGTTGAACTTCCTCCTTCCTATCAGTACCTGCACCAATCTAAACAGCTTGTTCTATCATTTTTTTTGCTGAAATAAGTGTAGGGGTTTATATGATAAAAAATACCATTCTTATGATTGAGACGGAAAAAAATGAACTGTGAGAAAAATCATATTCTGGACATTATACTTTAAAGGTTTCTGTTATTTGGCAAACACATATTTGGACCTCTTTAAATACTATGTACATTCACATTAAGTTACTGATGTTACTTTAAATATATTTATATGTATCTATATTATATGACACCCTATGGGTAGTTGCTGAGGTTCCATTCAGTAGCTGAATTCTCTTCGTATTGCACCTCCGTCCTCTCGCTGTCTAACAATGCGAGCAATATAAAATATTCCACAAGAGGAGTTCCATCTCATTAATATAGATACAAACAATAAGTACAACATGGGGGGCTTTCTCTCAAAGAGTGTCTTTGCGCCGGCTTCAATGTGGAGCCCAAACTAAAAAGAGGAAGAACAAAACCCAAAAGAAAAGAAAAAAGCCTGTTTAGCTGGATACGCACAAAGGGCAGCACAGGTGGTCATCAGAGACAAAGAGACATTATCGAGAAATGAAACACAGCAATAGTATCTACAAGCAGGTCATGACTTGACCCATTAGAGCATCCCCGCTCAGTTTCATCCGGACTGGGCAGGCGCCATAGGTCGTAGGTCACAGGTCATCTTGGGGTGTAGATGGTTGAAGGGAGGAACATACATTAGCGGTGTAGAGTGGGAGGGGGGGGGAGGTAGAAAGAGACAGATAGAGAGAGGAAAACCGAGTTTACACCGCTCAGCAACAAGTCCTTTAGTTTGTCATGCTTTGGAAAAGGAGGGAGAGAATGAAAAAGGTATTCTTTGAAATGTCTCCTCTTCATATAGTTTTTATCTTTTTTTCTTTTCTTTTTCTTTTTTTTTTGTTGAAAAAACAGCAAACAAACAAAACAATTTAGGAAAAAAAGATTTCTCAGTATACTGTACAATGCTTGCCTGGACAAGGTTACGTGTTTTTGTTTTTAGGTTTTTGGCAACTCCAATGCCGTTTATCTTTGAGGCCGAGTAGCTGTCCATTTTATTCCCCCTTCTTTTCTCTTGTCTTTTCCGATGCCATTCACATAATCCACTGTCCTATTCAGTGGTCGTGCCTGCTCCTCCCATTTCGATAGTCTCTCTGGCAGGCCGCTTCACAACCACTGTCCACTGCCTGGTGTCCTGTATCCTAGGCCGCCATCACTGTGTGACCGGCGTGGGTTTGGCCAGGCTACAGGAAGCAGCTCACTGCCCAGGGTTCTCAGTCAGACAGTCAGTCTGTGTCTGTAGAGGCTCTCTGCAGCCTGTTTCTCTCAGGGCTAGCTTCTCTGCTGAAGAGGTGGAGTTGTTTTGCGTTTGGTTAAAAGGTGAGTGCTTCTCCTAGACTCTTTCTAACTTTGGCAGTGTAATAAAAAGGTTTGGATCGTGTTGGGTATTTTTTTTTCTTCGTCATCTTTGAATTCATTTGGGTTCACATCGGTGCAGAGGTGAGTCCGGTGTAGATTTTTCTTGGCTCGCTAGCAAGGTAGTTAAGAGGTTTTGTATTTCGTTCAATAGTATTATTACTATTATTGTTATTATTGTTATTAATATTATTAGTATTATTATTATTCATTTAGAATATTTGGACTGTCTTTATTTTTCCTTAAAGCCAAAAAAAATAAACGTCTGACAAACAATTAGCCGTGTAGTTAGAGAGTTTTTGAGGAATACATTTTGCACCGTGAGCTTTGCCCCTTCTCTCTTCCTTAGGAAAACAAAAAACCCCTTGTTGGTCTGAAAAGTAAAAAGAAAAGACTCTTCTCTTCAAAATGTGGACTTGTAGTGCACTTGATGGGCTAGGCATTGTTATCCCACTGAAATCCTGTCCAAGTGTTTATCCATTTAGATAGTATCTCCCCTAAACTATTGTTTTACCACTGAATGTGTCCTTACGGGCTTCATGCACGTCCCTTTGACTCACTCACTCACTCACTCACTCACTCACTCACTCACTCACTCACTCACTCACTCACTCACTCACCCACCCACTTACTCACTCACTCACTCACTCACTCACTCACTCACTCACTCACTCACTCACTCACTCACTCACCCACCCACCCACCCACTTACTCACTCACTCACCCACCCACCCACCCACCCACTCACTCACTCACTCACTCACTCACTCACTCACTCACCCACCCACCCACCCACCCACTCACTCACTCACTCACTCACTCACTCACTCACTCACTCACTCACTCTCTCACTCTCTCTCCCTCTCTCTCACGCTCGCTCACTCACTCACTCACTCACTCACTCACTCACTCACCCACCCACCCACTCACTCACTCACTCACTCACTCACTCATTCACACTTTACTGGTCTTATATTACGACTATAAGTTGTTGGTCTCAAATCAAAGCTTATATTTACTCAACATAACCCACTGTCAGGTCTAATGTGTAGGGGCATTAGCACAACGAGGAGATACTGCTTCTGTGTTAGTGTCAGTCTGGTTTAGTGATCCATAGCCATGCATTACACTACACTGGACCCTGGGGAACCTCAATATAGTTATCTTAGCGTGCATTTTGGGGTGTAAGTGTGTGTGTGTTTGTGTGTGTAAAAGTGTGAACGTAAGCATGTCCGACGGACAGAAATAAGCGTGTGTAGTCGCGGCGGAGGAAACGAGGCCACCGTCGTTCTCATCAGTCACATCAGCTCGGTGCGGTGTCCACCAGCAGGGGAGTAACGTTACAGTATTACTGTTGCAGCTCAGAAGGTTGCTATAGGGAGCGAGGGGGCGCAGCAGGGTGCAATGGAAAAGTTCCTCAGTTTGGTTTCAGATGTGGGGGCCGTCTGTCCGAGCGTGCGCAGACAGCTGGGTCCAGGGCGGCGTGTGGGGGGTGGGGGTCATGGGGTCAGCGGGAGGTGGCGTCCAGGAGCGCGGGCGTAGCCGGGGTGGTGGAGCGAGAGGCACTGCTGGAGCTGCTCTCCTTGGGGCTGGCCGAGACGCTTCCACTGCCTCCACCTCCACCCCCTCCGCCTCCGCTGACCTGGCCCGGCAGGGTGAGGGCTCCCGGGGGAGCGCTCTCGGAGTGGGTGGGTGGAGCTCCGGAGGAGGCCGAGGAGGAGTTGGGGTTCCCCAGCGGGACGCTGCTGCTCCCGGGCATCCCCTGCAGGCCCTGGCCACAGACGTGGTGGTGCTTCTCCCAGTCCTTGTGCTGGCAGAAGGAGCCGCAGTAGCGCGCCGTGTTGCAGCCGCTGCACGTCTCGCTGGCCTTGCGTCCACAGTTCCAGCAGCTCTGGAGAGACAGTGGGGAGGAAAGGAAGAAGGTTGATAAACAATAGGTTTGTAGGTGAATGTATGTACACCCGGAACCGGTTATGCCTCCCGGAAAATAGCCCTTCCGGAAAAAAAGAAAATCTAGAGAAATTATTTTTAGTTTTGGTAATAACAACAGTAACACAGTGCACCTTTTCTTTTTCATTTTTTTGTTTTTACTATTTTACTGTTGGTATTGACTACTTCAATAAGTCAAGTCACACCACTGTATGAAAAAGTCAATAAACCTAGATAGCATTAACATTAATCAAAATGTAAATATCAACAATATCAGGTCATATGTAGCATGCTCCAAGCAGAACACCGCATGCTAGTGGTTCCCACCAGCAGGTGGTGATAGACTGCCCTATGTGGACACAGGTCAGAATTCTCTCTCTCTCTCTCTCTCTCTCTCTCTCTCTCTGTCTCTCTCTCTCTCTCTCTCGCTCTCTCTGTCTCGCTCTCTCTCTTCTATCTAACCCTCCCTCCTCTCTCTTTCTCTCTCTCTCTCTCCCTCTCGCTGTCATTTTTTCTCTCTCTTTGGCTCTCTCTCTCTCTTTATGTCTCTCTTTATATCCTCCTCTCCTTCTCTCTCTCTCTCTCTCTCTCTCTCTCTCTCTCTCTCTCAGGGTGCCGCAGCCATCTGTGTCTGTCTGTTATTATTTAGTCAGGCAGCTGGACAGCCTCCTCAATAATGAAATGACAAGATGGTGCTGCACGGGGCAGGCCAGGAGCCTCCAGCTGTGGCCCCTTACTGTAACACCAGCATACTCTCAGAGGGAGGGCCACACACCCCCTCCCTTATGGCACGGCTAGCAGACCAAAGTGCAGGCAGGGGCACAGTGGAGAGGAGAGGAGAGGAGATGAGAGGAGAGGAGAGGGATTAAGTGCTGGTAAGTCAGTCCACTGGTCAGCCACTTAGTTAGGAAGCTTGGTGAGTTAGCTGGTGAGCCTGCTAGTCAGTGAGTCAGTCCGACAGTGACTTAGTCTGTCAGTCAGACAGTGAGTTAGTCTGTCAGTTAGTCCGTCAGTGTGTGATGTTAGTAATCCATTCCCTTAGTCAGTCAGTTTGACAGTCACACGAGGTAGGCATCAGAGTAGGGGTTCTGTGGTGCTCACTTCGCTGGAGTCCTCCTGCTGGTTGATGACGGTCAGCGCGTCCTCCGAGGCCTGCCTCTTGGCGTCGGCCAGCGCCCGCTCCATCTTGGAGCGCTCCACGGAGATCATCTCGTGGGCCTTCCTCTCCGCGTCCGACACGGCCTTCTGCAGCTCCGACATGGCCTGTCTCTTCACCTCGTTCACGGCCTCCTCTGCGAAGGCGAGCGGGAGGAAGAGCGAGAGAGAGAGAGAGAGAGAGAGAGAGAGAGAGAGAGAGAGAGAGAGAGAGAGAGAGAGAGAGAGAGAGCGAGAGAGAGAGCGAGAGAGCAAGAGAGAGAGAGAAGAGAAAACAGAAAGGAAGAGAAAGAGAGAGACAGAGAGACAAGCGTCAGTCCCTGTGACCGCTCCCGCTGCACGGCCATCTTTTATTGAGGCTGTCTAAGCTCGCTGCTTGTTTTACCTCCTGGAACAGATGTACATCATCCAAGATTTAAAACCTTCTGTCTGAATAAGAAAACAGACAGATTTTAATAAGCAATTCAAACGCGACTGCCAACAGTCATTCTCCAGTGCTGACAACAGCAGATGGCTCCCAAAACTTTGTTCCTGAACTTGCCTATTAACCTACTGACTGCGGGCTTCTATTTCATTTGATGATTTTATGTGTTTTGGAATGTTCTCATATATTGGGAATGTTTCATAAAAAAAGAGCCCATGAATTGCCTGTGAAAAGGCCCCCTCAATTGTGTATAAGTGATGCACTGTAGATAGTGTATCTGTGTTGACGGGTCCCCCTGAGAGGAATGTCCCCTTTGTCCTCTGTGCCACCAACACGTGAGTGAGGAGGAGAGGTTTTTAGAACAGGCAGGTGTGTGGACTACTTTTTTAACTCCAGCAGAGAAATATGGAAGCAGAAGCGGCTCATTGCAAGACATTCGCTGTGTTCGAAATCGCCTACAATGCATACCTAACGTGCTACATTTGACCAAACATTTGTATGCAGTATGTCAATGGCACATAGTATGTGAAATTTGAGTATGGGAAAAGTTCCGAGATGACATACTCAAATTTGAGGAAACGATGAGTACCTAAGAGAGGTTACCAGACGATGCTGTTCGCCCAAAAAAGCAATTCAGCAACTTCCTTCTAGCTTTGACAGAATTACAGCAAACCGGGGTTTTGGTCACATGTTCCAGTTGAGTATACTAACAATATAATCAAATCTTTGTAAAAGTAGTCGGTTTAAGCGGTCAGTTAACAGTATCTACTCGTTGAGTATGTAGTAGATATAATAACTTAAGTAGTCGGTTTAAGTAGTTTACAATGTGTACTCATTGAGTATGTAGCAGATAGTATTTCAGTGGGCGATTCTGAACACAGCCAGACTGTGGACGATCATTGTCATACTTTACTGTTGATCAATTTTATTTTAAACGTTTCCTGGTGAGTTCGGTCATGAATAACCAGGGTAGAGTCAGAGTTTATTTTTTGGTTCAGATCTAGCAGAGCTTTCGGGAGAAGAACTGCAGCCCAGTAGCCTTCTATTTAAAAAGAAAAATCTCCAATTCATCAAAAAGTAAATTAGGAAATTGATGTTTCATGACCATGATGCAATGATTTCCAACGGCGCCAACCAGCCAAGAAAATGTCCTCTTCAACAAGGCGAAAGGAGAGGGAGATTTAATGAGTCTCTTTTGTCTCAAAACACACACACACACACACACACACACACACACACACACACACACCCTGCAGGTGTCCTCCCAGGTGTGCGTGGCTGAGCAGATAGAGGAGGTGAGTGAGAGTGATCCCCTGCTCTCCACCTCCTCCCACAGTCAATGTGGGGAAAAAGAGAGAACTCATAAATAACTGTCACATTTCTTACCCTGGCTCCCTCCCTCCCTCCCTCCCTCCCTCCCGCCCAGCTGTCTGAGAGAATGCTGCTGAGTGCTGAGGCTGGGGTATGGAGAGGGGTGCTGTCTACTCTTTGTGTGCGTGTGTGTGTGTGTGTGTGCGTGAGTGTATGTGCGCGCACATTTGTGGATGCGTGCCTAGTGTGAGTGTGTGTGTGTGTGTGTGTGTGTGTGTGTGTGTGTGTGTGTGTGTCTGTACCTTTTGATGAGACAGACTCCCCGAGTCACTAGCGGGAGCAGTAGTTAGTATTCCGTGGACCCTCTCAACACCTCCCACACAGACACGTCTCACTGCTTTCCCCAGCCCGTCTCTACCTTCATCCTTCATTTCACTGCTCCTCTTCTCTCTCTCTCTCTCTCGCTCTCGCTCTCTCTTCCTCTATCCACATCGGGTGCGCCGCTCCCTCTTTCTTCTTCTCTTTCTGCACTATCCTCGGCTTCTCAATTATCGGGCCTAATGCATGCACCACTAAGATTAGTTGACGAGAAATAATTAATTCTTATCAAGGAGACTGCATAGCAGATGCTGGAGCAATTAGCCTTTAATGGAAAACACGGGGGTAGCGATATTAACGTGTTCATTCCACTGGGAGCTGGAGGGTTCCTCTGGAATCCCAGCTTTTTTCCACACCTCAGATCCTCAGATTTTAAAGAAGTCTCTGAACCTGGACCACACCGGGACGATGTGTCTGACTCTAACTATCAAAGGATAGGAACAGAGACCCCCCACTGAGACGACACGGGGAAGGAGAGAGGAGGCGGCCACGCGCACATCACACACACACACACACACACACACACACACACACACACCCACACACACACACACACCCACACACCCACACACACACACACAGACAAGTAAAATACCAGGGACATTCGGCATTCAGCGTGAGATGCTGGCAGGGTAACTCACCCTGCTTGTTTTGGAGTTGCTTTAGTGCTGGGGAGAGCGGGATACCGGCGGTGCCTGCGTGAAAAACAACCGCCATTAAGAGCCTCCCCTGCCTGTGAGAATGCATCGCTAACAGCAAGAGCAGCAGCAGAATGGCTATCTGGTACCAGTGCCCACTACTGGAATATACCTATGCATACTTTCAATAGGATGGAGCAGACTCCTGGGACGAATTATACAGTGTACACACTGGAAGGCTTAGACACACATACACGCACACACGCGCGTGCACACACACACACACACACACACACACACACACACACACACACACACACACACACACACACACACACACACACACACACACACACACACACACACACACACACAAACACATCAGTAAATATGCTACACTGTTATGTGGGTCATATATACTCATTATATACAATACCCCTGTCTCAGACCGCAATACAAATCATCTCTTAGGGACTCGTTGGGGGACAAAATGTCTAGTTTGTATGCATAATTACGCTCAATAAAAGCGTTTCACTTTAAAGAGCACAAACTAAATGTAGTTGTTTTTTTTTGGGGGGGGGGGGGGGCGGGGGGAATTTTGCCCCCTGCTTTTGTGTAGCTGGCGCCCAGGTAAACTGTGACCCCTGCCCCCCTCTGCTGTGGCACTTTGACCCTCTGTTTCTCTGCCCTGTGACCAGCCACTGTCTTTACACTGCAGGGTTCAACGGCATGCACTGGCCTTCTTTAAAGGCGACACATAGTGGAGACTTAACCCTGACCACACAGAGGGGCTGCGACGCCCTAGGCAGTGATCACATGGACCCCTGAGTGTGTGTGTGTGTGTGTGTGTGTTTCTGTCCGCGTGTTTCCACGTGAAAGCGAAACACAGTGAACAAACAGAGCCCGGTGGTCTTACCAGCTTTCCTCCAGATCTCCTCGGGCAGATACCCTGAAGTCGGCCTGTGGAGGAAGTCTCGATGGATCTCTGAAACACACACGCCGGAGCACACACGTTCAGTCCTCTTCATCA
>JAPMUY010006255.1:0-27500 GCA_026901105.3 Galaxias olidus
ACCTGTATGTTGTGCAATTATATATACTGAGGCTATGATAGTGAATCAACGTCATTTCACAGACGTTGAGAATTAAGTGACCTTTGAAACTGTACCGCACATTAAATTGCACAAATCTAAGTATCATCTCTGCAAATTTTGTTAACCGAGGGTATAAGATACATAAAAATATGGTTTTACGGAGACATCTTCTTTATTTCATACAGATACAGCAGGTTCAATTTTACTGAAAAAACGCCTTGCTATAGACTTCTTTATGAACCTGTACCACACATGGAAGATAAATCTCTGCATAGGTGTTAATGTAGAGGAAAATAAGTGTTTTTACTGAGACATCTTGTACATTTCACATAGATAAAGCAGGTTAATATGTCATGAGGCCTTTACAGAGAATAAAATCCTTGCTATGGACTTTGAGACATATGCGACCTTTCAACCTGTACCACACATACCAAATCACATCTCTGCATATATTGCTAAGGTAAACAAAAACATACGGCTTTACTGAGAGAACCTCTATATTTCACATAGATAAAGCAGGTTCTGCGCCTTTACATTGCTATGTTATGTGACCTTTGAACCTATACCACACAGGGTATAATCTCTGCATATTGGTAGGTGGTCTCAGGAGGAAAATATGTGGTTTTACTGAGACAACTTCTATATTTCACATAGATAAAGCAGGTTTAATGTCATGAGGCCTTTACAGAGAATAAAAACTTGCTTTAGACTTTGCATATACCTTTCAACCTGTACCACACATGCTATTGCGCAAATCTAAGTATATTCTCTGCATATATTGTTATGTCTAAGGTAAACAGAAACATATGGTTTTTGAGACAACCTATACCACAGGCCTTTACAGAGAAAAAATATAGACTTTGAGACACATGTGACCTTTGAACCTATACCACACATGGAATTGCGCAAATCTAAGTATCTCTGCATATTGTGTTAGCAGAGGGTCTAAGGTAAAGGAAACATATGGTTTTTACTGAGACATCTTCTATATTTCACATAGATAAAGAAGGTTTAATGTAATGAGGCCTTTACAGAGAATAAAGGACCATGGCTTTAAGGACCATGTAAAGAAGGCTGGGGCCTTTAGAGATGAGGTTACAACAGGGCAGGCAAAGTATTGCGGGGGATGTTATGATTAGAGAATAGACATTTCTTATTCGAACAGGTTCATTGGTTGATTTAAGGTTAAAGTTGCATTCTTGAGTGGACTGTGGTTTCTATGAAGAATCAAACACAAACGATGAATAATATTATGAGGTGAAGAACACAAATACATTTATTATCTGACCTTTTAAGTCAAACCTTTGGAGCTAAATTAGGGGCATGTGTCTCTTTATTTCATCAAACTATGTGCAATTACTTAGACAAAGTATAGTTTTCCTGAAGCAACCTTATTGTTTTGGTTAACCTACTTGCTTTATATTTTTTATATTTCATAAAATACTTACAGACTTACTTACTACATAATTATTTTTAATACCTTTTTTTTTTACAATACAAACATTTTAGAATTAAACTTTTTAACTTTTAAAGTTTGTTGCCCAATTGCAGTGGAACGTGCTCAATTTCTGATAAAAAATTGTATATAACAATTTATTTGTCATTTGTAATTAGTATTTTGGTTGCACTACTTTAATCAAAGACGAGCTCTTATTTTGAAGGCAGAACTGAGAATTCAGCGCCATGTTTGCATACGTCACGCCACTAATGTGACTTAACGTCGCTGCCTTCACGCTACTAGTTTTATACCCAATTCTCTAGAACTACATACTGCACCTTTTAATACTCAGTCCAGTTGTGCAAATCGAAACATACAGGTGAACACGCATTGATAAATTGTTCTTATATAATATATAATACATATTATGTCTTGCTTTGTATGATATGTCCAGGCTTGTATAACTATTGCAATGCTAACCGGAATATTCTTTTGTGTCCCTATCGTTTCTCCAGCGATGAGGGAGAAAAAGAAAATGAAATTAGAGGGAGACTGGAAGAAAGCATTAATACGAATCATGGAGGATTTGAGTAGTACGGATTACAAGAAGTTCCGAAATTTACTCATAAAAATCCCGCGAAGCAAGATATCTGAAGATTGTGTTGAAATGGCTAAACAGATTATATGTAGTTATGGCATGAAGAAGTCTATTAAGGTAGTAGAGGACATTCTCAACGAAATCCCAAGGAAAGATCAAGCGATTCAGAGAAATTTGCGGCCTTTTCTAGAGAAAGTTAAATCAGTATCAAAACACGGAAGGGAAAAGGGTAGGCTATACTGGGACTATCGTCTATAATAATATTATTAATAATCAGCACGGTGGCTAGCACTGTTGCCTCACAGCAAGAAGGTTCTGGGTTCAATCCCCACCTGACCCAAGGGTCTTTCTGTGTGGAGTTTGTGTCCCAAGGGTCTTTCTGTGTGGAGTTTGTGTGTTCTCCCCGTGTTTGCGTGGGTTTCCTCCGGGTACTCCGGTTTCAGTTCACTCCAAACTCATCCAGATTTATTGGTGACTCTAGATTGTCCGTAGGTGTGCGTGTGACATGTTGTCTGTCCCTATGTGTCAGCCCTGTGATAGACTTGTCCAGGGTGTACCCCGCCTCTCGCCCGATGTCGGCTGGGATAGGCTCCAGCCCTCCCGCGACCCCGCATAGTGTAAGCGGTATAGCTGATGGATAATAATCATGGCATAACGGTCAAATAATTTGACCAGACAAAAAAGCGATATACAATTAAATGGCAGTCCTCAAAATTATTTTAGGGTTAAGAGCCTCGCTCCAGTGGTCTACTAGTGGTGTTTCCAGTGGTGTTTCTACTAGTGGTGTTTCCATCCTCCTATGACAATTATAATAATAATAATAATAGTCATATTACAATATTCATAGTAGGTGTATTGTTTTAGTAATAAGTTCATACATTTAGATATAATTATCATAGGACACCTGTTTTGCCTCACTTTTTATATTTCAGGGAAAAATAGAGAGGCTTTGACGCAGTCAGAGTCCGATTCCTCTGCTTCCGACACCGAGACAGACTCCACAGACTCCAAGCAAAGCGAGACTGGTACATTAATATTATAGGATGGGGTCTAGAATAGAACGTAATGGTCTAATCAATCAAACCAGTTTTTAATCTTTTACATAATAGTTTTTTGAAGAACCCTCAATTTTCATATTGTTAGATTTGCACATTATTGAATTATATGTTTTTATTGTTTTAGGTGAAAAATGTGGGAGACTGGAAAATGTCACGGTATGTTCAATATATTACATTATTACAACATAACAGCGGACATGCCAATCTGTAGTTACAAATAAAAACAAATCCTTAAGACTGTTGTGTGCTTTCTGTACACAAATAACCAGCTAAATAAATACTTGTACATCGGTGTGGCAACGTTTTATTTTTTTTTATTGTTAAGGAATAGTGCTATCTGAAAGGTTTATAATATGTGGATATCATCTGTAATAACTGTTCACTTTTAACAGAGTAATGGCACAGTGAAACCCAACTTTCAATCTTGGGTAAGTAATTGCCTTTTATCTATTATTGACCAGTCAGTTATGCAGACAACACGCAAATGTGCATATCTTTTTCACCAAATGACCACCGGGCTATAGATTCACTGTGCCAGGTCATTTATCAAGAAAATTACTGGATTACACAAATACACAAAACTGGGATAATTGTTTTTGCTGCTAAAAAGAAAAGGCAGAAAGTTATGATTCCATGTCCAAGGACTAAGCTGGACATTTTGGTATTGTTCTAAATGTCAGCAGCAAAATCAACATTGTACCAAAAACTCAATGTCCCAATAATATTTGGAAAAACATATTCGTTATTTTATTACCAGTAGGCTATCCTACACTACTGGTCTTCTCTGGGTCTTCCTAAAGAAGTGGTTTAAAATCCTCAGTTCGTTAGAGTGTTGCTGCTAGACTTCTAACAAAAAACAATCAAATATAAATACATCACTATAATTATCAGATCACTGCACTGGTATCCTGTGTGCGAGATGAATTGATTTTAAAATACTATCGCTCACCAGCAGGCTAATAGTAATGCAACATATCTTCTGTCAGGTCAAATGGAACAGACCTGATGTAATTGATCCTTCTAAAATCTAGAACAGACCTGCTAATAGTAATGCAACATGATCCTTCTAGACCCCTCAGGTCATCTAGAACAGACCTGCTAATAGTAATGCAACATGATCCTTCTAGACCCCTCAGGTCATCTAGAACAGACCTGCTAATAGTAATGCAACATGATCCTTCTAGACCCCCAGGTCAAATGGAACAGACCTGCTAATTTTATATAAAACGTATATGTTGTTTGCTCATTGCTGAATTGTTATATTGATGTATTTAATTTTGTATTCCTTCTTAATAATATTAATTTCTCTTCACTCTTACATAATTGTTATTGTTTGAATTTTATTCTTACAATAGTACTCATTGCTGTGTGTGTGCGCCTGTTGGCCTCATGTAAATCACTTAAATTTTATATGTGTATGAAATGTGCTATGCAGGTAGATTTTCCTTGGCTTGCCTTCAGTTATTGGTTAGCCTGTTTCTGTTCAGCCTCGGTGGATAGGCGGTGCTTTGGCTGAATGCATGTTTCCTTTTTCTTAGAGGCAAACCATCCAAGATCTGAAAAGTGACCTCAGTAATAAAAAAGCAATAACTGGGAAGGTAGTAGGAAAATCTGAGCTGATACCTTATGGAAAAGGTAAAGTACTATTTTACATGGTCCTAGTGGATGAGACCGACTGCATTAAGGTCATGGAGTATAATCGAGATGATTATAAAACCATTGAAGAAGGAAATACCTACATGTTTCGAGACTACATCTATAGAGATGGCATGGTGAGGGTTATGTCCCTCACTGTAACTTCAATGGTGAACCCATTCAGGGTCCCAGAACACCTAATGGACCGGGCTAGAGAACTGTTCATGCCCACAGTCTGCTCCATTGCTAAGGCCAAGACATTACCAATCAGCACAGTGACGAGTGTGGAGGGAACTATAATGGAAGTGAGTAGGAGTTAGCGTTTCCAGAAAAGTCACATTCTAAATAAATTCAGTTTTAATCACTGGACTTGATGTGCCCAGTGCTACAAATGTTTTTTTTTTTCTAGAGAGTGGATTTTGAATATGACTAAAGGTTTTGTTGTAATTCTCTCTGTTGTTAAGATGATTCCAAGAGAGGTGATGGTGAAGGATGACCCTACACCACAGAGCATCGTCACCCTGAAGGACGAGGAGGAGTCTGTCAAAGTCTGTCTCTGGCCAAACCTGGCAAAGCACTGTAGCCTTTCAATTGGAAATAAAGTCAAGTTAACTAATGTGAAGCTCGATCACTACATGGATGAAATCTCCCTTACGTCAACTCTAATTACCAGACTTGACCTGGTAATTAACACATTTTTACACCTTCAAAGATGTGTTGATGCACACATTTTTAATTTGAGCTCTAAGCTCCTATGGGGAGATCTATTTTGCAACAGATGAGCTGATAGTATTGCATTGTCTATTGATCTATTAGTAAACCTTCAATGGCAGTCTTTGAAAGCTGCTAGAGGCACTTTCCTATAGTAGGTGACTTTGGTGACCCCTACCGTTTGCTTGGTGTAATTATTTTTCCCTTGTTGACGCTAAAAAACCGTTGAGGATGCTCGCAGTCACTGCAGCACAATCAGCGGCAGTAGTCCAAATATGGGCATATCTTCCTGATTTAGTGACGCACTTCCTTGTGCCATAAAGCAATTCATCACAGCTCTGCGGGAGATCATACCCGGTAGACAAAATGAGTGTTAAATATTGAGACTTCAAGAAGACTGATCTGAACTGCAATTTTTTCATTCTCCCATAAACATTACAATGTGCTATCAGAAGAAATGCATTGATTATACGTTCATATATAAAAGCTGCCTATAGTTGCTTTAAAAAACAAGCGTTCATTAATGAATCTTGGGATTTTTCAGTGATTGTATCATAATTGTGAATCTTCATGGTCTTGTTGTTCATGTTAAGATAGAGAATGCTGCTCTGCACAACACCAACCTGCTGATGGTATCTCTCCACAAGTTGGACAAAGAAAATACAACTGTGGAGTGCGTGATCAACAAGCAAATGCAAACATGTACTGTGAAGTCAGAACATCTCGCTGGTAAACTGGGCCTGGTACTGGACGACAACTTCAAGACTATGTTGCTTGACAAAATGCCACTCAATGTTGATGCTAATATCCAGGGGAATAAGATCAGAGACATTTTGAAAGTCTACAATTAAATGAAACATGTTTAGATTAGAACAGACAGGGATCAACACTTAACCTTTTTCCCAAGTAGAACAAGTGCTCCTAATTGAAAATATTTATGAGCACACAAGGAAATGTAGGAGCACAGTGACAGAATGTCAAGGAGAACAGACTTGACTTAATTGGATGTAGTAAATTATTTGTTTATAATCAATGAAGTACCTGCTGTGGTGTAGTGAACTAAATGTAATTAAACTAGTTTAATTGAATTTTGGAGTAGCTTGCTGGTAGTTCAAGTAGGCCTACATTCATATTTGCGTAGTGATTCAAGTTGTTAAATTACATTTTTTTGCTGGCTTTTTGTGTAGTTAACTGCCAAAACTACAAATGACCAATTATGACCTTGTCTACATGGGAAAAAATCTATATCTATCTCCCTGTGGGTTTGAAATGTCTTTTTCTCTTTTACTCCCCACATTTCTTGTAACAGGATTTTAATGTCATCATTTATCTTCTGTCACAGCATAAAGATAGATAAGTTCATGTTTGGAACATAGTAAAGTTTTTCTTTGTTTTTTAATTTGAAATAGTTGGGAGGATTGCTATATCTCAGAAATGTATTATTGAAATGATTTCCCGACTCAGAACAATACGTTGTATGCACTTCAACTTTTATTTCAGGGAATAGCTACAATAAAATGCCCATCAAGTGTCAGGTACTGTTTGTATGTATTTTTATTTTTTACACACATCAGGACATTCTGGTGAATGAGGGAAAGTACCACAAAGGACACATGTATTCTTATACGTTAACACTCTTCAGAAAAACCACACAGAACTATCTCTTAACCCAATTAGATACTACAGAGGGACAAAATAGCCAGCTTCATTTTACAGCATAGATATCAGTGCAAGCACTGGTAAATGTATCAACATTATTTAATATTATCTCAGACATTTCTTTCTAATGGAGGACGTTGACCATTGTACGACTTAGTGGTACCTATTGCTTACATTAAAATCATGAAATAATAAATCTATAGCAATATAGTATATGTTCTGTTTAGTGTTTGATTCAAATTCATGCAGTGAGTTTGGTCTGGACAATAAAATACATTACAGCAAATTCTTCATGTAACAATAAAACAAAGTGTTCAATGTCGAAAATAACTGGAGAGGAATGAAAACAATGCAAACACACACACACACACACACGACACAGTAAATAACATCTTAGAAGGGTGCTTTGCTTCAGAACCTGCAATAGAACAGCATAGCACAGAACCTCTCACACTCACTATGTGGAATCAGAAAACAACAGCCAGAATCCACAGAACAAGACAAACCCCGGGTCTGTTACCTTGGTAACTTGGGTTGACATTTGAAAACACGTCTGACAGATTACATGATGCAGTTGTCATGTTCTGTGGATTCTATTTCTACGGTGGTAACTTATGTGACCATGTACTCCTGGCGCTTGTTAAGGCGGACCTGGCATAGCGACACAGCGCCCACGGCAACGTAGACGGCAGCAGCGATGAAACAGTTGATGCCCACCTGGTTGTAGAGACCATACACCGTCTGGGGCGGGAACTTACTGCAGAACCACAGAGAACAGTTAGTTTATATTCTTCCTGCAGAACCACAGAGAACAGTCAGTGTATATTCTTACTGCAGAACCACAGAGACCAGTCAGTTTATATTCTTACTGCAGAACCACAGCGTAGAACAGTTAGTTTAATTTTTTACTGCAGAACCACAGCAGAAAACAGTTTAAACCCAGTGTTTCCGCGATGTACATTCTGTGGCGGCAGCCCGAGAGAGCGAGGCGTGATTTTATATTCATATTGGTCGATTTGGATCAAATTAAACTATGCCTGAGTCTTTTCTAGGGATGTTGGTGGTTGGAGCATGCAGACCAGTTTAAAGACGGGGATTACAGCTGAGACTTGTGCTTTTGAACAGGAGTACTTTGTATTTTTCTCTGAGGCAGCCATGACTTACTCATTCCGGATGTCCTCCTCAGTGAAAGGGACGTCCTCGATCAACACGGCCGACTTGGCGCTGAAGAAGATCCCCAGCATCAGCTGTAAGGACAGGAGCACAGGGTCAGACAAAACACTGCCATTAATACACTACATATACATATATACATAGACATATACGGTAATTATGTGAAATATAATGCGTTTGGTGGAGGTTTATACTGGAATCCATTATTATTTGGTGCTATTGCAAAATGTGTGTTTAAATCAGTTTGAAAGGCGACAGTGTCACAATATTTTCTATGCATAAAAATGAAAATCAAACGTGTAAATATTAAATTCTCGTTGGGCAGCAATGAAAGGCTACATCATAGCTGTAGACCACTACTCTGAAAGCTACGTTTTCCATAATCAGTTTGGCACGTTGTCTGATCGCCTGGGTGCCCGTCTATGTGTGCTTCAATCCCTAGTGGCAGTCACTGAGTAAGCACAAACAGCCAAGACAACATTTTGTCAGATATAAATAATACAACGGAATTAAATTATACAGAGGCCATAACCGTACTATAGTTGGTGTCAATTGCACTGGCGATAAAGCAGCGATCTTTGCATATCTGAAATGATGACGAAAGTATCTGGTCATTGCCGTTGATTACCTAGGCCAAAATGGACTGGCATGTTACAGGACAGTTATAGCATATTCAACAACAGACCTTTTCTGTTTCTTATTTATAATGTTATTGAACTACCCTATCGCATTCCATATATTGTACATATCTATAACAAGGCTACAGTTCGTCTAAATTAAACCCCAACTGCGGCAGATCATTGTCTTCCCTGACTAGTTTTATATCTCAAATGTAATTGTAGGGATTAAAAAAGTATATGAAACATCCCTATGCTGAATTTAGCTAGGTACTAATAGCCGTTCCAGTGAATATACGGACGATCTATTACGCTCTAAGGCCACAGCTAATCCTTTGTTTTTTCTTACCAACATGATTACTCCCCATATACTGATAACGATTCCGCATGCGGCCATTTTTGGACCGCAAAATAATAGCGACGGCATCACTCGATTTTATAATTAACAAATACAATGAATTTGATGCTCGAATTCGGAATAGTCGTTTTATCCAAGGACGTCTATGGCCCAAACCTGCCCCATCAGCTGACGCTATGTATTTCGGTAACTTCCGTCACCAATCGTCAATGCTCGTGATTCGTTTCAGTCGAGCCAATCAGATGTTTGATCTGCACAAATACATCCTTTTCCTCTAAGCCTGACCAATCGCATTCAACCTACAAACTCGCGCATTATAGCTATGCCTTTTTGTACTGTCGGGTCTATGCAGCAAATTTTGCTATATGTTTTCCGAGATAAACGAATCGGAAAATAAGACAAAATTAAACCTTACTTAAGTCTTTTGATTGGTCCAAGTTATTGTTTTATTGTCTGTTTAATACGCCCGATCTTGCATGCGTCCATATTAGGGAGCTAACGTTAGCTAGGCATGCTAACGTTAACACATTAACAAGCACTTCATTGTTGTTTTTAGCCGTAAGGAAGCGTTTGCGTAGATAACCAGAATGACTTCAGCCTCTACAAAGGTAAGTTAACGGTTTTGGGCCGCAACCAACACCAAAACTCATGTTTTTAACTCGTTGTGTTTGTAACGGACACCAAATGTACACATAACATTTGCGACGCCTTTTGTGAGTGCTTTTAAAGTTCAACATTGTTTATCTGTTATCATAGCCATTACCTAAGGTAGCAACATACACCAACGAAAGACGTTTTACTTTGTGTGTTGCATTCTGTACCCTGCACTTGTGGCATGTATGATAGGTGGGAGAAATCTTCTCTGCGGCTGGAGCGGCGTTCAGTAAGCTTGGAGAACTCACTATGCAGCTACATCCTGTGTCAGACTCCAGTCCCGCTGGGTGCGCTCTCCTCTTTCTTTCTGTCTCTCTCTCTGTCTGTCTGTCTGTCTGTCTTCGTTTCCATTTGTAATAATAATAATAATAATTCATTTTATTTAGTTTTTAGCGCATTTCTCAAGACTCAAAGCGCTTTACACAAATTGGTCGCCAATTAATTACACAGAACGAACAACGAATGGACCGACAGCTATCAAACACAACACTCAGTCTGAGTGATACCACGGCAGCCAATTTGCGCCACACTTGCTCACACAACATAGAACGACGGACTTGCTCACACACAGACCGACTCCAGGTGAATTTACAGTGACTGGTCAAGGCACTGGTAGGAGAATGGAGCATGTTTTTGATGGTAGGAGGAAACCCACACAAACACGGGGAGAAAATGCAAACTCCACACAGAAAGGCCATTGGGTCAGGTGGGGTTTAACCCCAAGACCTTCTTACTGTGAGGCACCAGTGCTAACTGCTGAGCCACCGTCCTGCCCGAATTTGTCTGTTTGTCTTGCTTGAACTTTCTACTCTATCGCGACTTCTCTCTTTCTGTTTTTTTTTCTGACTCATTCACCCTCTCTGTCTGTTATTTCAAACCTCATCCTCTCTCCATGGTAGAATTGATATTCCTTCAATTGAAATCTGATCTGTCACAAACATAAATGCCCGTGTATATTAACTCACTTTACCACAGAGTGCATAACAGTCTGTCTGTCCCTCCTCCCTCAGGGCTAAGTGGACGGAGACTGAGATCGAGATGCTCCGCTCGGCCGTGAGGCGCTTTGGAGACGACCTGAACAGCATCAGTTCTGTCATCAAGGACCGCACAGTGTAAGGAGCCATCTGGCTTACCACATCACTCAATTCAGCAAGCAAGCAAAGCTAGCAAGCTATCAAACTAGCTACAGAGGACACTGTTTTTAATATTCAATAGGAATAGAAATAGTTATTTATTGAATGTGTTCAGTGTTATAAGTTTGGTGACTATGCTGTGCTATTGCACCTACTACCAGCGGAATTAACCTGGTAACATCCGAAACCACGCCCCCTCCCTTACCAGTCTGATAGATGTTTAACCTTTGACCCTTTGACCCCACAGAGCCCAGATAAAGACCACGGTGAAGAGGAAGCTGTATGAGGACAGCCGTGTGCCCCTCTCCTCTGAGTCGCCCAAGAAGACCACCGTGAAAAAGACCACGGTTGCCATGGCGAGCGTGCCGGCCCCCAGTGTGCAGCCCACCGTCATCGCCGTGCCGAGTTCTCAGGTTGTCGTGACGACCGGGATGCAGAGCCCTTCCTCCCTGGCCCCTCCCATTAAGAAACAGAAAACGGCAGGTGAGGATGGAGACCAGTGTTATCAGTGGGAGTTCACTAAATAATCTATTAATGTCATAATCAGTCTCTGTTTCTACCCCCCCTCCTCTCTCTCTCTACCTCTTTCTGTCTCCCTCTTTCTCCCTCTATCCCCTCTGTCTCTCCCCCTCTCTCTCTCTCTCTCTCTCTCTCTCTGTCTGTAGATGTGACCCTCAGTGCGCTGAATGACTCTGATGTAAACAGTGATTTGGTGGAGATGGAGGGTCTTGGTGATGGCTCAAACACCAAGAAGCTCAACTTTGACCAAGGTGAACATTAGGGTTCCACACTCTCAACTGACTTAGTAGATGACATTTTTATGTACCATTATATGTTTAAGTATTTATGTTTTTCATGTTAAATGTTTTGAACGTGACTGTTCAGCTGTCCTCTGTTTGATCTGAGGAGCTGCAGGCCTGTCAATCACAGCTTGTTGACGGTTATCGCTGTTCGCCTGTCAATCACAGCTTGTTGAGTGATGTCTTTGTGTTTTCTTCTCCAGAGAGCTTGAACCTTGACTCCAGTCTCATCATGAACTCCAGTGACCTGCCGCTCCTATCCCGCTGACCTCCATGCGACCCTTCATACGTTACAGACCCACCCAGCTTTTATTGTTTCTTCATTTGAGAATAATTTTTTTATTTCTTTTGCAGATGCTGCAGCTTCTTAAACCTTTAGGGAAGATTTATGTTTGTTCTTATTTGTATTAATGTATAGATATTTCTTAATTTGCTGTTTAATTTTACAAGGCACTGCAGCTGATCTTGGTTAGAATGAACTTGGACCTTGCTCAATCAATGGCTGTAACAATGCAACATTTTATGTTGGTTAGTAATAAAAAACAACTGAAAACTGCTTTGTGTGTTTGTCTCATTACTACATTGTAGTTGTGGTTACACCAAAAGACATGACCAGGTGCAAACCACATTCAACTCATCAGTAATGCCTGAAGTTTGGAATTGCAGCTCAGTATTATTACGAATGTTTTCAAATTGTATTGGCAGATTGAGACCAGCTCATGAAAATGTACTGTCAATATATGTTTGGCTTAATTGTAGATACTTGTCCCCTGTGGTTGGTCACTAAAACCAGTTAGTTGGCTGACATGTGGGAATTTAGAAGAACACACATTTTCTTACAAGAAATGTTATTTTTTTTATTCTGATATTTTTTCATATACAATATATAATATTTATATATTTAAAAGATGTACAGAGAATGTTTGCTAAATAGGTAACACAAACGTCATCAACAGGCATGAGGGAATGAATGAATATAGTATTTTATTTCTTTCTTTTACAGTTCCATAAAAATACATTGTCTACTATTTTTCTTCAATAGACATTTGTCAAAAAGCTTATTTACAGTTTGAAAATACTTGTCTGAATGTTTGGATAAATGTGCTTTTAATTCCCTTTCTCGACAAACTCTTTCTCCCTCTCCATTTTCTCAACACTTCATTTCTCTTTTTCTGTCCATCCATCTTTCCTTCCTCTATGTGTTGGGATTGTCGGAAAGATAAACGTTTAATTTAAATAGCATAACTTGGTTTCTTCCCTTCGAGCCTCTCATTGGCAAATGATCCAAAAGGAAAGGAAAAGGCCATTTGTAGTCAGGGACAGTTTGAACACCGACTCAGGAAAGGATTCAATCAGAACTCAGCCCTCCTGTCAGTTACTCGGAAACAGTTACTTAGTAACAGTTGCTAGGTATCAGAGCCTTTTAACACTGACGGCCTGTTAAAACATTCACATTCTAAATTCTTCTGCCTCACATTCTACTGATGTGATTCTTCTTCAGGTCAGAATAGTGACAGGAAGTTACATTGACCAAATGAGAAAACGTTACCAAGCGAATCAACCCTAACAGGAGAAGGAAAGCAAAACTACAATGTGAATGACAGCGCACCATGTTGGATTGAAACTTCAGCCACCCCTGAAACACAGCTCATGTTGGATTGAAACTTCAGCCACCCCTGAAACACAGCTCATGTTGGATTGAAACTTCAGCCACCCCTGAAACACAGCTCATGTTGGATTGAAACTTCTATGATTAAAGCAGTGACTGGTAATCAGGCTATTTGAGGATGACCTACTTCAGGAGAGTCGGGTCGCTGTGTTGCCTGAGGTCAAAGGTTGCCTCACGCCCACCGTGCACTGAACATCATTAAGGCAACACTGATGGTCTAATGTCACGAACATCACAACTAAACAATGTATTCTTCTTTTCGAGCTTACATTACTCCAGATTTTATATTTTTTTGTTTCCCCTGCAAACTATTGATGTAGTGCAATTTGAAGACAGCTTATGAATCTAGCTTAAGAATAACTGCATATATGAGGGAGAACATTTCAAACAGCATCTGCATCGATACTCATCAAGTTTGAGTGACAACACACTCAACAGATTCTTTCCATATTTTCAAAATAGAATGTGAGACAATTTACAATACAATTACATCTTAAAGTTACACTGTATAACTGTACAACTTTGAAGGGAATTACATCTTAAAGTTACACTGTTTAACTGTACAACTTTGAAGGGAATTACATCTTAAAGTTACACTGTATAACTGTACAACTTTGAAGGGAAATCACTTGTGTTTGGCAATGAGTGTTGATGTGTCATATCAACACAATCCTACCAGGGTGTGGGCAGTTTTTAAAAAGAAACTAGTATGCAGACTGTTATAACTATATATATTTTGAATATTTGTTTTTATAATTGATTGTCATGGCAAAAAAACTAAAAACCTTTTACATTAAAGTAGAAATGTGGGGTTGCAATGGTCAGTGATCCATCTCTTCGGTACTGAAGCTGAGTCAAACACCATTCTGGTCCTAAATAAAGCATTCAAACCCATATACAAGCAACATGATGTCAGGATGCTAGAATCCCACATATGTAACAGCAACACACAAAAGTCAGATTATCATAACATGAATCTAATACTGTGCAAAAGTCATGAAAGTGAAGAGAGAATGAGGCCATAACTAACGCATGGGAGACAGACTGAGAAACATTCCTAATCCATCGTTAGAAACCACAACTCTGGAGAGAGGACAACATTACAAATGTCACAGCACACTGCCATTTACATAAACTCTTCTCTCTTGCATTTTTTCCTTGAATAAGACACTTCTCTGAAGCAGCTTCTGTTTGACTTTGTACATATTTCACAAGTAAGAAGTCACAGTACTACAATCAAAACATGTGCCCATAGATTGCCCCCTCAAAATCTTTTTCTGATATTACGTGAATGTAACACAATGTAACGATATGAAGCTAATTAGCAGAGTCCATGTTCTGCCACACCGCCATTTTAGTAGACACCAGATGATGAAGATGTTTCTAGGGATGTTTATCTATAGGACAATATTACGTTTAAACTCAGGCACCTTCATCTGTTAGAAGTACCCATGAAGAGTCAGGGTATATGAATCCACCCAGAGACCACACACTCCCCCTTCACTGTCTGTCTGTCTGTAATACTCCACACAGAGAAACAAACACCACCCAGAGGTCACACACTCCCCCTTCACTGTCTGTCTGTCTGTAATACTACACACAGAAAAACAAACACCCCTTGTAAGAACAAGGTTGTTTCCCGTATATTTTTTACCACTGAATTGATGTCACTGAGTCAGCAAAGTAGACAATAACACCCTACCCCAGACGGACTCCGAAGAGGTAAAGTGATCTACAGAAAATATTTTATTGGCTGTGGTTTTAACACTTTGTAAAGAAGGTGTCTATTCCTCCTACAGGAAGTATTTATTCATCCTTCAGGAAGTGTCTATTCCACCTACATGAAGTGTCTATTCCTCCTACAGGAACTATCTATTCCACCTACATGAAGTGTCTATTCCACCTACATGAAGTGTCTATTCCTCCTGCAGGAAGTATTTATTCCTCCTGCAGGAAGGGTCTATTCCTCCTACAGGAAGTATTTATTCATCCTTCAGGAAGTGTCTATTCCTCCTGCAGGAAGGGTCTATTCTGCCTACAAGAAGTGTATATTCATCATACAGAAAGTGTCTATTCCGCCTACAGGAAGTGTCTACTCCACCTACAGGAACTATCTATTCCTCCGACAGGAAGTGTCTATTCCGCCTACAGGAAGTGCCTATTCATCCTACAAGAAGTATTTATTCCTCCTACAGGAAGTGTTCATTCATCCTACAGAAAGTGTCTACTCCACCTACAGGAACTATCTGACACAGACTGACGCAGAGAGGAGATTTGATGGAGGTTGAAGCGTTAAGTCTACACTGTCAGAGGAACATACAGCTTTCCTGTACAATAACTAGCAATGTGTTGAAATGTCACCAAGTCGCAATTACACTTCAATCAGATTCTGAATCTGAATCAATAATTCCTACGAGAATAGAGAGCTTTAGTTAGAGGGCTGCATGTGAAACCAGGTGCTGCTTTTAATCTTCCTTTTCATTTTTCACTCTTTCCTCACAATGTGACGGCAGATGGAGGGGTTGAACAAAGTGTAACCTGTCTCATTACTTTAGCTGATACACTGTAGCTCACTCTAGAGAGCAGCTCACTCTAGAGAGCAGAGCACTTTAGAGAGCAGAGCTTAATAGGTTGGCTTGCTGGCTGGCTGGGTGGTTGGCTTACTGGCTGGCTGGCTAGCTGGCTTACTGGCTGGCTGGCTAGCTGGCTGGCTGGCTGGCTGACTGGCTGGCTGGCTGGGTGGTTGGCTTACTGGCTGGCTGGCTGGCTGGCTGGTTGGCCTGCTGGCTGACTTTACACTCCTGTCAGGTTGGTCAGAAACCAGATTTTCAAATGCTTGGATAAGTGCTGTTCCATGGATGTAAATCGACACATGTTGTCTGGCTGATCCTGGAACAGCTGATCTCTTAACCAGGAAGGAACTCACTATTCTATAGACAGCAACAGCTTCAACACAGAAAAACACAAAGGAACATATACATCATGATCTTAAATACAACTCAAGATCTGATTGGTGGAGCCAGGGGTTCTTGGGTCTTAAGTGATAGGTCAGTTGAAAGGACAGCCACTTGCTCCTATAGGCGGTCTGTGTAGAACCCAGTTCTGATAGGTTGACTGAAAGGTTCTGATTGGATCCGAGTGTACTGATAGGAGGAATTGACTTTCCTGATAGGCTGGTTGGTTTGGAGTCCTGTTCAGTGGCTGGGGTTGCGGGCGGTAAAGGAAGGGAGAGGAGACCCAGCGCCCTCTGGAGGACTGGAGCACACAGAAGAGGAGTCTGCTGCTGCTGTCTGGGACACGCTGACAGAGAGCACATTCACATGATGGGCTTCTAACATCATACAGCATCGACCATAGGAAGATCATTAAACAAAGAAATTCAAAGCAAGAGAGAGGGAGAGAAAGAGAGAGTACAATGCAGACAGAGAGAGAGAGAGAGAGAGAGAGAGAGAAAACAATGCACAGAGAGAGAGAGAGAGAGAGAGAGAGAGAGAGAGAGAGAGAGAGAGAGAGAGAGAAAACAATGCAGAGAGAGAGAGAGAGAGAGAGAGAAAACAATGCACAGAGAGAGAGAGGGAGAGAAAGAGAGAGAGAGAGAGAGAAAGAGATAGACAGACAGAGAGAGAGAGAGAGAGAGAGAGAGGAGAGAGAGAGAGAGAGAGGGAGAGAAAGAGAGAGTACAATGCAGACAGAGAGAGAGAGAGAGAAAACAATGCACAGAGAGAGAGAGAGAGAGAGAGAGAGAGAGAGAGAGAGAGAGAGAGAGAGAGAGAGAGAGAGAGAAAACAATGCACAGAGAGAGAGAGAGGGAGAGAAAGAGAGAGTACAATGCAGACAGAGAGAGAGAGAGAGAGAGAGAGAAAACAATGCACAGAGAGAGAGAGAGGAGAGAGAAGAGAGAGACAAGAGACAGAGAGAGAGAGAGAGAGAGAGAGAGAGAGAGAAAACAATGCAGATAGAGAGAGAGAGAGAGAGAGACAGAGAGAGAGAGAGAGAGAGAGAGAGAGAGAGAGAGAGAGAGAGAGAGAGAGAGAGAGAGAGAGAGAGAGAGAGAGAGAGAGAGAGAGAGAGAGAGAGAGACCAAAGGGGTGGCTTACTTGACATTGTCGCTGGTGCGGTGGGAGGAGTCCGTTACCCCGGCAACAAACAGCTTCTTGGGCGGGCCATCAGACTCCACCCCTCCTTAACGACCCAACAGGAGAGAGTGAGATGGACGACTATGACACACGCACGCACGCACGCACACACACACACACACACACACACACACTGTATGGTGACTCTTGGGAGCCCTGAACATTCAGAGAACAGACAGAGCACCTACCTTTCCTCTTCAAAGGAGTCAGAGCTGGCCACCTCACCATGGGACTGGACGTAGGCCTGCTGGACCCAAACAACAACAACAACAACACTATCAGACAACAACAACACTATCAGACAACAACAACACTATCAGACAACAACAACACTATCAAACAACAACAACACTATCAGACAACAACAACACTATCAAACAACAACAACACTATCAGACAACAACAACACTATCAGACAACAACAACACTGTCAAACTACAAAAACACTATCAAATAACAACAACACTATCAAACTATCAAATAACAACAACACTATCAGACACAACAACACTATCAAACAACAACAACACTATCAGACAACAACAACACTATCAAACAACAACACCACTATCAGACAACAACACCACTATCAGACAACAACAACACTATCAGACAACAACACCACTATCAGACACAACAACACTATCAGACACCAAACACAGCAACACTATAAGACAACCACACTATCAGACAACATAATAATAATTAATAATAATTCTAGATTATTTTCTAGATACTCAAAGCGCTTTACACAAATTGGTCACCAATTAATAACACAGAACGAACTACGAATGGACCGACAGCTATCAAACACAACACTCAGTCTGAGTGATACCACGGCAGCCAATTTGCGCCAGACTTGCTCACTCAACATATTACGACAGACTTGCTTAGGACATAGGACACACAGACCGACTCCAGTTGAATTGGCAGTGACTGGTCAGGGCACTGGAAGGAGAATGCGGCATGTTTTTTGATGGTGTGAGGAAACCGGAGTACCCGGAGGAAACCCACACAAACACGGGGAGAACATGCAAACTCAGAATGGCCCTTGGCAGAGGTGGGGTTTAAACCCAGGACCTTCTTGCTGTGAGGCAACAGTGCTAACCACTGAGCCACAGTGCTGCTGACAACATCAACACTATCAGACAACAAAAACAGCAACACTACAAGATAACAACACTTTCAAACAACAACAACACTATCAAACACAACAACACTATCAAACAACAACAATAACAACACAGCACCACCCAGGGCACAGTGTCAGCATGTCTCAGACCTGAACCTCCGCGTGGGGCTGGGGGAGGAGTTTGGCGTGACTCCACTGTCCTGCGTTTGGAAGCTCTGGGAAGGACAACACATAGAAAACGGTTATCAGATCTTCTGAAAGGACCTCAGCTCTGCCTGAAGTTACAGCTAAGCCTGATTTCAGAGCTGTATAACCCTGGAGGACTGGTCCTGATAGATATTAGTAACTGATCTGAGAGCTGTCTTACCAGATTGACCTGGTCCTGATAGATATTAATAACTGAGCTGAGAGCTGTCTTACCAGAGAGGACTGGTCCTGATAGATATTAATAACTGAGCTGAGAGCTGTCTTACCAGAGAGGACTGGTCCTGATAGATATTAATAACTGAGCTGAGAGCTGTCTTACCAGAGAGAACTGGTCCTGATAGATATTAATAACTGAGCTGAGAGCTGTCTTACCAGAGAGAACTGGTCCTGATAGATATTAATAAAAGATCTGAGAGCTGTCTTACCAGAGAGGACTGGTCCTGATAGATATTAATAACTGAGCTGAGAGCTGTCTTACCAGAGAGGACTGGTCCGGATGCCAGTGGCTGACAGGAGGCATGTGTGTGTGTGTGTGTGTGTGTGTGTGTGTGTGTGTGTGTGGGAGGGACAGAGAGTGTGTTTGTGAGTGGGAGTATGTGTGTAGTGTCTGTGAGCATTTGTGTTAGCGTGTGTGTAAGCGAGTGTGAGCATGTGAGTGCGTTAGTGTATGTGTGTGTGTGTGTGTGTGTGTGTGTGTGTGTGTGTGTGTGTGTGAGTGCGTTAGTGTATGTGTGTGTGTGTGTGTGTGTGTGTGTGCTTCCTACCTCAGTCTCTGCAGACTCCCCCTTAGTGTCATGTCCATATTCTCCTCCTAGAAGAACACAAAACACACTTTCCATCACACCTTATCCCCGGGGCCTTATCCCTGGGGCCCGCCTCAAACACCTTATCCCCGGGGCCTTATCCCTGGGGCCCGCCTCAAACACCTTATCCCTGGGGCCTTATCCCTGGGGCCAGCCTCAAACACCTTATCCCCGGGGCCTTATCCCTGGGGCCCGCCTCAAACACCTTATCCCTGAGGCCCGCCTAAAACACCTTATCCCTGGGGCCCGCCTCAAACACCTTATCCCTGGGGCCCACCTCAAACACCTTATCCCTGGGGCCCACCTCAAACACCTTATCCCTGGGGCCCGCCTCAAACACCTTATCCCTGGGGCCCGCCTCAAACACCTTATCCCCGGGGCCCGCCTCAAACACCTTATCCCTGGGGCCCGCCTCAAACACCTTATCCCTGGGGCCCGCCTCAAACACCTTAGAGAGGTCAGCAATGTTCTTATCTAATGTAAACAAAGTGGAGGAGGAGGAGAAAGAGGTCTGCTCGACTTACCTGCCGTTTGTGGAGGGAGCGCTCCCCAGCCAGGGAGAAGGGGAACAGAGGGACGGCCTGCACACACAGCACAGCTTGGGTTAGAGGGAGCACTTCATTAGAAAGCCTGTACAGGCCAGGTACACGGGCTGAAAAGCTGGAGGTGGTCTCTCCCGGTGTAACTAGACATTCATCAAGTTAATAATGTGTCTTACTCTCAAAATAAAATGTCATATCTGAGCATCAATCAGGATTTTAACACACATATATGGCACAGACAAACACACAAAAACATACATGCACGCGCACACACACACACTCACACTCACACTCACACTCACACTCACCCGTGAGGGGCAGCTGGGGTTGACAGAGACACTGCTCCGTCGGTAGCGAGCAGAACTAACTGGACTGAAGACTGTCATGCCGTCACTGTTGTAAACACAGAAAGGACACAGACGTTTCAATGCAAAGGACATGGCTAGCACACACATTCAACCTTTACACTTACACACATTAAAACAGCCGTCACTATCTTCCATTTACTTGATGTTAGCTCACTGATCCTCAACTTTCCGTCGTGTAACTTCAGTTAAATTACTGGTGTAAGATAAATTCCACCCACCTGACGCTGGTGATCATGGGGGCGCTGTTCGATCTACGAAGAGCTCCGCCTCCACTTCCGGCAGGTGCGCCTGCGCACTGGTCCACTTCCATTCGTTCCATGCTCTAGTCGACTGACCCTCTGGCGGCAGGAGCAGCCGCTCTGTGGCGGCGTGGGGCTTTACTCAAGGCCGGTGAAAGCCCGTCCAGCAGGCCTCACTTAGAACCTTTCGATCCAACCCAATGCCGCCTAAAATACCTGGTGTCTCTGCCCTATCGCATTTTTATTAGACAAATAATGTCCGATTTTTGGTAATTTAAGACGTCCATATGGATTTTGTGGTAAAGCTGGTCACCTGATGGAAGTCGAAATTGCAGCTGTAGTTAGAACAAACAAGCGAAAAGAATACAACTAAAAAGCAAGAATCTTCTAGTCACACAAAAAATATCTTCGTGTAACTTTTCAAAATGTAAAGCTATTCAATCCAGCAAGTGCAGTGACATTAGAGAATCAGCTTGCCAGAAAGCAAACTGTCTATCTCACTTGCAAAAATACGCATAGTAGGCCTCTCAAAAATATCTTTAAGACGTTGAAGCATTTCCTTCTGAAAAGTTGTCCAGCCCAACCACCTCCAAACCGACCAAATCCACCGAGCTTTAGCGGAATATGTCGAAAATGTAACTATTCGAAAGATTTTTTATAACATAGTCCTTTACCAAATAGAGGTAGTTCATCAACTGTGATAATAGCGCCACTATCTGGTCATACGTGATTCAAATTGCAACATGAGAGGTCTGCCTGCATTGCTAGCTCGCTGTCACTTTTTAAATATGTCTTTAGTGGTGTTTTAATTAGGCTATTTTTCAGTTAAGCATGGGAAACACTTTAACTGCTGTGTTGGAATGAAGCTATGCACACCTAGCTATGTGGGGCTGTTGACCTAATGTAAACAGTTTTTGCTGCTGTGTGTATAGCATATCTGAAAGCTGATCAGCTGTGTGTAAAAATACTCTTTTTTAAAGCGCCTACTCACTAAATGTGTGTCAGTGAGGCGGGCGTTTTTTATGAACGAGTTTATCAAGACTATCTGTGTTCTATTGACCAATAGATGACTGAGTGGAAGCAATCAGCTGAAGAAAAGAGATCATTGACCCTCCTCATCACTCAAAAACCTCTTTATTGCCTCTCCCTGTAAGTTAACCATAAACCTGTCATGCACAAAGCGTTTCAGGAGAACAATAACCTCAATAACAAGTTAATTCAAAATATTATTATTATTATAATTATTATTATTATTGTTATTATTATTATATGTCGCAATATTAATACAACATCAAGTATTCTAATGGATAACATGCTGTTTTAAGTACTCCAGGTCGTATCGTTAAAGCTGCAATAGGAACTTACTCGCCCACAGGTAGGACTTTTCTGACAGCTCATTGTGCTCAGCTCACTGGCCCTGAAAAACTAAAACTTACAACAAAAGCTGCAGAAATGACATTCTGTTGAGCTAGAGCTAAAGATACTTGAGTCCTGAGTATAATGTGCATGCTTGCTACATATTCAAACCTACTTGTTTAGTTAATAGCTACCATAAGTGGTAGTCTGTCAGTCAGACAATCCTAGAAGACTTAGAGTCGTTTTCTATTTGTATGACTCTCTCCTTCTTCTCGGTCCCCTCCTCTTCCTCTGCGGCTCCCTCTTTCCTGAGGATCTTCAGTGGCCACAGGGTCCCACTGCGGCGCTCTCGTCGGAGAGTCGGCGTGGCCGCCCAGCAGCAGGGGGCGCTGTTGTCCCCGGTCAGGAAGTAGAGCAGGGCGTTGAGCCAGGCGTTACAGGAAGCCAGCGGGCGTGTCACCTTGTAGCAGATGGAAACAGCCTTCATGGCGTTGCAGCTTCCTGTTTGACCCCGTCGTAGGAGCAGGAACAACGTCCGGGTCACGTGGAAGGGCAGGAAGCACAGAGCGAACAGCAGCGTGATGGTGACGATGGTCTTGATGGACTTCCTGCGCTGGCGGATGTAGAGGGAATGCTGGGAGCCGGAGACGGAGACGGAGGCCCTCTCCCGAGCCGCCCGTGTCCCCCCTGAGCCCCCTGACCCCCCCGCGGACCCCCCCGAGGAGCCCCCATCCTCCCCTCCCTCCACGGAGCTGCTGGGCGGGGAGCGGAGCGTCCTGAAGATGGTGCGCACCACCTGGGAGTAGCAGTAGGCGATGATGAGGAAGGGGATGAAGAAGCCCAGAAGGTGGAGGACGATCCCGTAGGGAACGTATTCTGCAAACTCACTGTCCACCGCGTCGTCCCAACAGTTCACATAGCCCTCCGGACCTCCAGCACCGCCCTCGGGCCCGCTCCCGTTGCCCCCTCCTCCTCCTCCTCGTAACATGTAGGTGGTCTGTGCAAAGCGGAAGATGGGGCAGGTGAGCAGGAAGACCACCACCCAGACCAGAGCACACGTCCCCCTGACCACGCGCCGGCTCTCCAGGGCCAGGGAGCTCATGGGGTGGCAGATACCCAGGTAGCGGTGTACGGAGATGCAGGTGAGGAAGAAGATGGAGCAGTAGAGGTTGAAGTAGAACAGGAATCGGACCAGGCGGCACATGAAGTCTCCAAACACCCAGCGGTCGTGCTGCACGTAGCTGGCCACCAGCAGGGGCAGCGACAGGCCGTACATGAGGTCCGTGGTGGCCAGGTTCACCATGTAGATCACAGAGGTCGTCCAACGCCGCCCCCCTGCCGCACCCACCCCGTTACCACGCCGACGGCAGGAGCGCAGCAGCACCACGGAGTTGAGGGAGAGGCTGAAGAGGAAGGTGAGCGAGTAGCAGACGGGAAGGAAGATGTACTTGTAGGACTCGTCGATGCTGCAGGGAGAGGCGGGGTCAGGGTCAGCCAGAGAGGTCAGGGGGGCGTCGGCCAGGTCATCTGGTCTCATGGCCACCAGCTAAGGATCAGTCTGCTCTTCTCATGCTCACTGCTGCTGATCACCTGCTCCTTCAGGAAGAACAAAACACATCCTTTCTTCTCTGGAGCGCTCTCATTTATTCTTTCTGTTTCTGTTTCTGTTTCAGCGGCTGTCGTCTGTTGTGTGCTTAGGTGGTCTGACACAGAAAGAGAGAGAGAGAGAGAGAGAGAGAGAGAGAGAGAGAGAGAGAGAGGAGTTGCCTGTGAGAGAAAAACAAGTGTTTTCACTGTAGAATGTTGTGAGTTGTGCTGATGTGGAGGATTTAGTGCTCTGTCGGTTCTGTAATAAGTAACACCGTACTCCAGAATCCACAGTCCATCTTCAGGCTCTGCTCATTCACTAACCCGGCCTCAAAGTTTAATAATGAAGTAAAATAATACAGTTTACGGGGGCCATATTATGCTAACTTTCAGGTTCATACCTTTATTTAGGAGTTCTACTATAATAGGTTTACGCATTTTAATGTTCAATAAACTATTTATTTTATCCAAACTGCCTGGATCTGCAGCACCTCTATTCACCCTCTGTCTGAAACGCTCAGTTTTAGCTCCTGTCTCTGTAAGGCCCCCCCCCCCCCCCCCCCCCAGACGAGTCCAGTTTGCTCTGATTGGTCAGCTGGCCAAACAAAGGGAATTTGCCTTCGCGCTTACCAAAACAGCGTTTTCCCAACATGGCGAAACGACCCGGCCTCTGCTCTGACTGGCTCTGGTTGAGGGCGTGCCAAACATTATTCAAATGTGTGACTTTGTGACATAGATAATTTATGGAAGAAAACGCTGAACTAAAAACGAGGAGTTTCAGGCAGTTCAGGAGCAGTGTTTTCTGTGAGAGAGAGTAGCTCCCTTTGGCGTGGGCTTTGTAACTTTTCAAACCTTTTACATGCACAAAAAGCTATATAACACACAAAAGGAAAGGGAAAAACCCAAGAAGCATAATAGGGCCCCTTTAATAATCACTCTGTTCTGTCTCTGACTCTGCTCATTCACTGACCCAGCGTCAAAGTTTGATAATCATTTATGTCTCTGACTCTCTGGTGGCTATGAAAAACAGCTGTATGGCTTCTGCTACTCCAATGTGTGTGGAGATGTTTTCACTGTGAAAACATGTTTATTCTGGCTACATTTGTTTAGAAAATCCAGTTTGGACTAATATTTATCACCTAAATGTTGGTATTTTTGGGTTTTAAACATGAGTTTCACATAGTATTAACACAGTCTGTTGATCCGGAGCCCATTCCACTGATCTAGTTGTACGACGAGAAGTTGATTTGAAGAGGATGTTTACCTGGGTGGGTTGCCGTGGTTTCCTGGGGTGTTTGGCGTCTCCTCCTTAGAGGTGGGGGATGCAGCAGAATGTGTGTGTGAGCCCCTGCTCCTCCTCAGCTCTTCAGCCTGTGTAAATAATTAATCTCTCCATTCATAGAGTTACAACTGCAGCGCTGAAACCCAATCTAACTTCTCTCAGGTTGACTGGCTCTGGTGCTGAAGCAACTCAGAGGAAAATGACGCACTCTTTAATTCAAACGTACAGAATGTACGCTGTCTACTACAGGAGGTGGGACGGACGGACGGACGGACGGACGGGGGGGGGGGATGGGGACGGGGGACGGGGGACGGGGGACGGGGGACGGGGGGGGGACGGGGGGGTAGTAGACATGATGGACAGCACTCAGAGACGTTTCACGCTTCTCCGTCATTCTATAAATACTTTGACTTTGTAAACATTCTTTTTTTTTTTTTTTACTTCAATTTACTTTCATAATTCTGGTGATAGTTCTTTCATCATTGAGGGTGTAAAAGATGTGGATGAATATAAAATGTTACTGTACATACAGTACAGTAAGTCAATGTTTAGAAATGACTTACGTGGACGTTATCTTTAGAAAATACATGCAGTTTTACATTGAATGAAATGTATTTATTACCTGGATGAAAGTATTCTCTGTCTTGTGTCCTTCGTCTCTCGGCCAGTGTGGTCCTCCTCTGATTGTAGTCTGTCAGACTCCTCCTTCAGCTTGCTGTCATCAGAAACATCTATACATATATCTCTCTGTTACTCCTCCTCTCCTCCTCCTCTCCTCTCCTCTCTGTCATCAGAAACATCTATACATATATCTCTCTGTTACTCCTCCTCTCCTCCTCCTCTCCTCTCCTCTCTGTCATCAGAAACATCTATACATATATCTCTCTGTTACTCCTCCTCTCCTCTCCAACCTGCCATCACTAACATCTCTGTGATCAATAATATCTCTGTCATGAGTAATATCTGTTACTTCTCCTGTTCTCAATTCGATTTCAAATATAATCAACATCCATTATTTTAATAAAAAATTATTTAATTTTAATGGATTGAAATTTGAGAAGCATGTCATTCTTATATATTTTTAAAACCTTCTCAATAATCAAACTTTCAGAGCTGAAGGGAGGTGATCATAGACATTGACACCAATAACCGCTGCCGACAACAACAAAGTCATTTTAACCCTACAGGAGTTAATGAGTACAAAAGAGTTCAAACAGTAAACAACAACAAAGCCATTTAAACTGTGTACGAGTTAATGAGTACAAAACAGTTCAAATAGTCAATAGTGGAACATAGTGCGAGATTCAAAAGTCAATGGACTCACACCAGTCATCTGGTTACACTGTGAGTGTTCATAGCTGTCAGTCTGTAATCTGGTTACACAGTGAGTGCTCATAGCTGTCAGTCTGTAATCTGGTTACACTGTGAGTGCTCATAGCTGTCAGTCTGTAATATGGTTACACTGTGAGTGCTCATAGCTGTCAGTCTGTAATCTGGTTACACTGTGAGTGCTCATAGCTGTCAGTCTGTAATCTGGTTACACTGTGAGTGCTCATAGCTGTCAGTCTGTAATCTGGTTACACTGTGAGTGTTCATAGCTGTCAGTCTGTAATCTGGTTACACAGTGAGTGTTCATAGCTCAATCTGTAGTCTGTAATCTGGCTACACTGTGAGTGTTCATAGCTCAATCTGTAGTCTGTAATCTGGTTACACAGTGAGTGTTCATAGCTCAATCTGTAGTCTGTAATCTGGCTACACTGTGAGTGTTAGTCTGTTGTAAGGCACAGTCGGTCAGAATGAATGGAGAAGCTGCATGGTTTCTTATGCTGGCGGTTGTCAAGGCAACACAGTGCGTAAATATAACAAGTAAACAAAGAGAGAGGGACAAGAGCATCCCATAATTCCCTAAACACTGTAAGTGGACGGTTCCCATAGTTACCAAAATCTGGCATCTGCTACACATTACAGGAAAAATATGCAAATAAATTGAAGGTATAATTTAAATATTGTAAAAAATATTTTAAAATCCCTTTAGTCATAACTGTCACTTGTTTAGCTTGTCATCAGCCAGCTTAATAGTGAACCCTAACCTCTACTCACTAGACTGAAGATAACGCTATCAGCCAGCTCAATAGTGAACCCTAACCTCTACTCACTAGACTGAAGATAACGCTATCAGCCAGCTCAATAGTGAACCCTAACCTCTACTCACTAGAATAAAGATAACGCTATCAGCCAGCTCAATAGTGAACCCTAACCTCTACTCACTAGACTGAAGATAACGCTATCAGCCAGCTCAATAGTGAACCCTAACCTCTACTCAC
>JAPMUY010006255.1:32500-43991 GCA_026901105.3 Galaxias olidus
ATGATGATCGCGCCCAGTCGTGAGTTTCTTACGGAAAACAATGTTCTGGGATGTGTGTTGGAAAGGGTTAAGAATGTACTTTTTGGTGTCCAATTTCACAAGTTTTGGCAATGACGCCTGGAACCAGATGGGGCATCCAGACAGTCTGACAAAGTGTGCATATGTTGAGACATTAGACACTGCGATTAAACTAACCCTAACCCTAAACCAAGTCTGACAGTCTGACAAAGTGTGCATATGTTGAGACATTAGACACTGCGATTAAACTAACCCTAACCCTAAACCCAGTCTGACAGTCTGACAAAGTGTGCATATGTTGAGACATTAGACACTGCGATTAAACTAACCCTAACCCTAAACCAAGTCTGACAGTCTGACAAAGTGTGCATATGTTGAGACATTAGACACTGCGATTAAAGGGAAAAACAAATACGAATTTTTTTTTATTTTTATGTGGATTGACATCTTTAAAAAATATCACAATCCATAAATATGGTTCATTCTTTAGTGTTCTCACTAAAAAGAGAATAACCTGAAAACAAGAAATAACAAGCATGTGGCCATATATCGTTTACACTTTGTTTAAACCCGTAATTTATCTATTATATTCCGGCGACACTGATAATAATTATACACTGAAGGGTGTGTTTTTGTATTATATTTGGTATTAAAATGGCATTAATCAACACGCTTTGATCAGAAACACTTCAGAGACTCAAGCTATTCCTTAATTCATCAATGAAAACAGTAATACCCTCAACAAACTCCGCCCCCTTCCCTACTCCTCCACTGCTTAATTCTACAGTATGTCATTCCTGAAGCTCCCACTGGGTGTCACTGATGAGGCAGTAGTTCAGCTCCCTGTATTTGAGAGGGTGAACCTGTCTCTGTCTCCACACTTCCTCATACAGGCTCTGTGTTACGGCGGGCAGCAACGGGAACCTTCCGGAAAGCGCCAGGGTGTGATAGTACTCCCACTGGTCTCTGTCCATCTTCATAAGGTGTCGTTGCTCCACGCCCTGCGCCACCTTGCTCTCCATCTCTCTCTGGGCCTCCTGCTCTCTCTCAGCCGGCGACGGCAGCGCCACTGACCCGTCCAGAACCCTCAGGGCAAACTGGACCTGCAAGGAAGAACGATATGGGAAGGGAGCAAAATACATAGGATATTAATACTAATACTATATATAAGGATATTAATATTAATATTAATACTGTATATAAGGATATTAATACTAATACTATATATAAGGATATTAATATTAATATTAATACTGTATATAAGGATATTAATACTAAAACCAATACTATATATAAGGATATTAATACTAATACTGATACTATATATAAGGATATTAATATTAATACTGTATATAAGGATATTAATATTAATACTGTATATAAGGATATTAATACTAATACTATATATAAGGATATTAATGCTAATACTAATATAATATATATGGATATTAATACTAATACTAAGTATAAGGATATTAATACTAATACTAATACTATATATATGGATATTAAGAGTATAATACTAACTATATATATATATATATAAGGCCCAAAAATATTTGGACAGTGACTAATCTTCATGATATACCACATTGTATTTGAAATGAAATAACTACAACGGAATTGAAGTGCAGACTTTAAGGTTTAATTCAAGGGGTTGAACAAAAATATATGATTAAACATGTAGGAATTGTAGCTATTTTTATACAAACGCTCCTCATTTCAGGGGCTCAAAAGTAATTGGACAAATAAACATAACCCCAAGTAAAATGTTACTTTTCAATATTTTGTTGAGAATCCTTTGCAGGCAATGACTGCCTGAAGTCTGGAACCCATGGACATCACCAAACGCTGGGTTTCCTCCTTTGTGATGCTTTGTATATATAGCGGTCTTCATATTGCTTGTTTGTGGGTCTTTCTGCCTTAAGTTTTGTCTTGAGCAAGTGAAATGCATGCTCGATTGGGTTGAGATCTGGTGATTGACTCGGCCATTGCAGAATATTCCACTTCTTTGCTTTAAAAAACTCCTGGGTTGCTTTTGCAGTATGTTTTGGGTCATTGTCCATCTGTACTGTGAAGCGCCGTCCAATCAACTTTGCTGCATTTGGCTGAATCTGAGCAGAAAGTATATCCCTATACACTTCAGAATTCATACGGCTGCTTCTGTCTTTTGTCACATCATCAATAAACACAAGTGACCCAGTGCCATTGGAAGCCATGCATGCCCATGCCATCACACTGCCTCCACCAAGTTTTACAGAAGATGTGGTGTGCTTTGGATCATGAGCTGTTCCAATTCTCCTCCAAACTTTCTTCTTCCCATCATTCTGGTACAGGTTGATCTTAGTCTCATCTGTCCAAAGAATGCTGTTCCAGAACTGGGTTGGCTTCTTCAGGTGTTTTTTGGCAAAGTCAATTCTGGCCTTTCTATTTTTGAGGCTGATTAATGGTTTGCACCTTGTGGTGAATCCTTTGTATTTACTCTCATGAAGTCTTCTCTTTATGGTAGACTTAGATACTGATACACCTACTTCCTGGAGAGTGTTCTTCACTTGAGTGGATGTTGTGAAGGGGTTTTTCTTCACCATGGAAAGGATTCTGCGATCATCCACCACTGTTGTCTTCCGTGGACGTCCAGGCCTTTTTGAGTTCCCAAGCTCACCAGTGCACTCTTTTTTTCTCAGAATGTATCAAACTGTTGATTTGGCCACTCCTAACATTTCTGCTATCTCTGATGGATTTCTCTTTTTTTCAGCCTCAGGATGGTCTGTTTCACCTCCATTGAGAGCTCCTTTGACCGCATGTTGTGTGTTCACAGCAACAGCTTCCAAATGCAAACGCCACACCTGGAATCAACTCCAGACCTTTTAACTGCTTAATTGATGACAGGTTAATGAGGGAAGAGCCCATGCAGCGTTGTTATTTTTTTTTGCAGCCTTCTGAGTCAATTGTCCAATTACTTTTGGTCCCTTGAAAAAGAGGCGGATGTACTAAAGAGGTAATTCCTAAACCCTTGCTCCAATTTGGATGTGAATACTCTCAAATTACAGCTGAGAGTATGCACTTTAAGCCCATATTGATTATATAATTGTATCCTGAATATGTTTTCGTAAACAGCTAAAATAACAAAACTTGTGTCACTGTCCAAATATTTTTGGCCCTAACTGTATAAGGATATTAATACTAATACTATATATATAAGGGTATTAAGAATATAATACTAGATAGAGGTTCAGATCAGGTTTATTTTATAGAGCATGTTTAAAACAAGCATAGCTGACCAAAGTGCTGTACAATACATTCAAATATCAAACATAAAAAACAAAACAAAAAAACAGTTTTGATACTTATAATACTGTATTTATAGTATATATTCCATGTACAAGCTAAGTGCATAGAAAACCACTCATTTGGTCCGAAGGCTATTAAATAGAAATATGTTTTGAGCCGAGACTTGAAGGAATCGACAGATGGGGTGAATCTGATAGAAGAGGGAAGGCTGTTCCATAAGTTAGGAGCTGTAACTGCAAATGCACAGTCACCTCTGAGCTTTAGTTTGGAGTGTGGGATGGCCAGGAGTCCCAGTTCAGAAGACCTGGAAGGCCTGGGGGTAGTGTATAGACTCAGTAGATCTGTGAAGACCTAAGAGGCCTGGGGGTAGTGTATGGACTCAGAAGATCTGTTAAGAACTAAGAGGCCTGGGGGTAGTGTATAGACTCAGTAGATCTGGGAAGACCTAATAGGCCTGGGGGTAGTGTATGGACTCAGAAGATCTGTTAAGAACTAAGAGGCCTGGGGGTAGTGTATGGACTCAGAAGATCTGTTAAGAACTAAGAGGCCTGGGGGTAGTGTATGGACTCAGAAGATCTGTTAAGAACTAAGAGGCCTGGGGGTAGTGTATGGACTCAGTAGATCTGGGAAGACCTAAGAGGCCTGGGGGTAGTGTATGGACTCAGAAGATCTGTTAAGAACTAAGAGGCCTGGAGGTAGTGTATGGACTCAAAAGATCTGGGAAGACCTAATAGGCCTGGGGGTAGTGTATGGACTCAAAAGATCTGTTAAGAACTAAGAGGCCTGGGGGTAGTGTATGGACTCAGAAGATCTGTTAAGAACTAAGAGGCCTGAGGGTAATGTATGGACTCAGAAGATCTGTTAAGAACTAAGAGGTCTGGGGGTAGTGTATGGACTCAGAAGATCTGTGATGTAGGAGGGGGCAAGTTGATTCAGTTCTTTCAAAACAGAGCAGGATCTTGAAGTTACTCCAAAGTGAACTGGAAGCCAGTAAAGGGAGGCCAAGATACGGGAAACATGGTCCCTCTTTTTGGATCCCAGTCAAAAGCCTGGCCGCAGCGTTTTGGACCGGGTGTAGGCGGGATAAAGATGACTGGCTGATACCAGTGTACAGGAAGTTGCAATAGTCCAGACGGGAATAAATTAGAGCAACGGTGACTTTTTCCAAAATCATTTAGTGAAAGGAAATGTTTTATTTTTGACAGGGTGCGTAAATGAAAGACACTGGATGTTACCACTGCATTAATCTGCTTGTCAAATTTAAAAGCAGACCACAATCACTCACAAGTTCCTGGAGTGGGGTTTAAGATAGGAGGAAAGACGACCTGAACACTTAGTAATTAGTTTAATGGAATTACGGGCCCCAAAGAGAACTTCGGATTTGTTTTTGTTTAACTGGAGGAAACTGTGAGCAATCCAGCATTTAATGTCCTCAATGCATTCTATGAGAGAATTGAAATTGGACTGGAGTTGGGTTTCAGAGGAAGGTAGAGCTGAGTGTCATTAGCATAGAAGTGATATGAGAGGTTATGTTTAAGGATTATCTTACTTAGAGGAACATATACATGTAGAAGAGGACAGGGGCCAGAGTGTATCCAGAATATTACATTGTTCAAGATAAGGTACCAACTGGGACAGAATTACTTTTTCTAGCACCTTAGATAAGAAAGGCAGTTTTGAAATGGGTCTGTAGTTGTGGAATCCACGTTTTTGAATAGGGGCTGGACCGCGGTGTGTTTGAATCAGGATGGGACAGAGCCGGAGGCCAGAGAGCTATTTACAATGGAGAGAATGCTGGAACCAATTGTGTGTTGGTAATAAGGTTGTCATGGATACACCATACAGCGTATTGGTTATGTTTTTTGTTGTGTTTCTGATGTTGAAAACAGCAGGCAGACTTCTCGGACTGGCTATGTTTTACTTCTCGGACGCACCTGGAAGTGGAAGTGTGGGAAGGGGCAGATGATTTTGCAGATGCCAACGATGAACAGCGAGGGCAAGGCTGGGGGCATGAGGTACCGATACAGGGGTGTCACCAGATGCTCACTGACCTCCAGGCCCAGTTTGGCCGGGTCCAGGAAGGGGTAGCTGAAGTTGTACCCCGTACAGAGCAGCAGAACCTAGGGTCAAAGGTTAGAGGTCACTGATCATACCACAGAGATACAGAGCCATAAAGACAGCCTGTCTACATATGACATATGAATAAAACAGGAAATGATTCTGCTCCTAGCATACAAATAGTATGATGGTTTGGTTGGTTTATTGCTATAAATTACACACAAGTAGGTGAACTTGCGATATTTTCCCCGAGACAACAGCTATCCAGTGTAGCTGTCCCAGGGCCTCAACAAACACTCTGATCTCTCTCTGTGGATAATGTACATTAAGTACTTTGTATGAGAGTGGATCTGAGCTGTGACTGAACCTCACCTGGTCCAAAAATGAGCCTCACCTGGTCCTAAACTGAGCCTCACATGGTCCTAAAATGAGCCTCACCTGGTCCCAAGCTAGACATCACCTGGTCCAAAGATATGCCTCACCTGGTCCTAAGATATGCCTCACCTGGTCCTCAGCTAAGCCTCACCTGGTCCTCAGCTAAGCTTCACCTGGGCCTCAGCTAAGCCTCACCTGGGCCTCAGCTAAGCCTCACCTGGTCCTAAGATAAGCCTCACCTGATCCTAAGCTAAGCCTCACCTGGTTCTCAGCTAAGCCTCACCTGATCCTAAGCTAAGCCTCACCTGGTTCTCAGCTAAGCCTCACCTGATCCTAAGCTAAGCCTCACCTGGTCCTCAGCTAAGCCTCACCTGATCCTAAGCTAAGCCTCACCTGGGCCTGGGTTGTGCTGCCATCCTGGAAGAGAAGCGAGCCGTCGTCCTGGACCTGCACCAGGGGCCTGGTCTGCTGGACCCCCAGGGGGAGAAGGGATGGCAGGCTGGGCTTCCCGTGGCTCAGGGTCACCTGACAGAAAACAAGGAAAGAAAAACAAAATACTCTCAGCACACGACCCACAGACATATTAGCCAGCATGAAACTGTCCATCATGTTGACTTAAAAATCAAAGTCTCAACACTAGACATACTGACATCTCATAACCATGGAATCTGTAATCTAAAAATTATCAGGATTCTGTTATTTTCATACATAGGTTACAGCTATTTTCAACAACAGAAGAAAATTAAGATAGGGTATACACCTCAGCATTAGCAGCAGGTAGCTATGATATGAGGTAGATAGGGGATTCACATTAGCATAGCTGCAGCTAGCTTTAATATGAGGTATATAGGAGACTCACCTTAGCATAAGCTGCAGCTAGCTTTAATAAGTCAGATAGGGGATTCATATTAGCGTAGCTGCAGCTAGCTTTAATATGAGGTATATTGGGGACTCACCTTAGCATTAGTTGAAGCTAGCTTTAATATGAGACAGGGGATTCACCTTAGCATTAGCTGCAACTAGCTTAAACCGCTTGGACGAAGAGAGAGCTGAGCCAGAAGGCAAAGCTCTCCATCTACCGGTCTATCTTCGTTCCTACTCTCACCTATGGTCATGAAGGGTGGGTCATGACCGAAAGAACGAGATCGCGGATACAAGCGGCGGAAATGAGTTTCCTCCGGAGGGTGGCTGGCATCTCCCTTAGGGATAGGGTGAGAAGTTCAGCCATTCGTGAGGGACTCGGAGTAGAGCCGCTGCTTCTTTGCGTAGAAAGGAGCCAGTTGAGGTGGTTCGGGCATCTAGTAAGGATGCCACCTGGCCGCCTCCCTAGGGAGGTGTTCCAGGCACGTCCAGCTGGGCGGAGGCGCGCGGGGCAGACCTAGGACCAGGTGGAGGGATTATATCTCCACACTGGCCTGGGAACGCCTTGGAATCCCCCAGTCAGAGCTGGTTAATGTGGCCCGGGAAAGGGAAGTTTGGGATGCCCTGCTTGAACTGCTACCTCCGCGACCCGACCCCGGACAAAGCGGATGACGATGATGATGATGATGATAGCTTAAATATGAGACAGCTAGGGGATTCACCTTAGCATTAGCTGCAGCTAGCTATAATATGAGGTAGATCGTTGATTTACCTTAGCATTTGCTGCAGCTAGCTTTAATATGCAGTGTTTAGTTGATTCGCCTTAGCATTGGCTGCAGCTAGCTTTAATATGCGATGGATAGTTGATTCACCTTAGCGTTAGCTGCAGCTAGCTATAATATGAGACAGATAGATGATTCACCTTAGCATTAGCTGCAGCTAGCTCCAGGGAGATATCCACTCCAGAGGCCCCTGCCCCCAGGACCACTACAGCTTGGCCAGAGAAGGGCTCTGGGGATCGGTAGGCGTGACTGTGCAGTAGCTTACCTGTGGAAGGAGCCAGAAGGACAGAGGGGAGGAGTGTAGAGGATAGATGGAGAAACAAGAGGACAACGACGAACGGGAAGAAACACAAACAAACAAACAAACAAAACGACAACAAACATGGACAGCTTTTAGTCCTACAATGTAGAAGCATTGAAATAAGCGTTCTAATTCAGTGAATGGAAGGAATAAAGGTTTTTCTTTTTATTGATACCTTTAAAGTGCTCTATTCCAGGAATGGTGGGGATGTGGGGGTCTGAGTAGTGCCTAAAGAAAAGCAGGTCAAAGGTCAGAGTGTGCAACAAAAAACGGAAAGAACGATCTTTCCATCAATATAATGTGATGTAGTTAGCTTAGACCCTGCACTGTATGATGAGGGGGCACTTCAGGGACATGTTTGCTGATATAATATCCAATGTATACAAACAGTCTGTTCCTCTAAAGGTTCGTACTCACTGCAGATGAATACTGAGGAATTTAGTTTTTATGATGTCATGTAATGAAACATCTCCAGTCTCAGACCATTAATAACAGATGCAGTTGCTGAAACATTCATTCATGGGTTCGTCACCTCACGCCTGGATTATTGCAATGGTGTCCTATTCGGGGCATCAAATAAAGCCCTGGATTGACTCCAGTATGTACAGAATTCAGCTGCAAGGATTCTAACTCGCTCTAAACCCTGGCAACATATTACTCCCACTCTCCTGCATCTACATCGGCTCCCCATCAAGTAAAAATTGTATTTCTCACTTATAAATCTCTACATGAACTAGCCCCCTCTTACCTCTCTGACCTCCAACCCTACACGCCATCTCCTCTGACGCTGGTCTCCTCCCCACCCTCCAAACCAGACTCGGCTCCATGGGAGACAGAGCGTTCAGTGCTTGTGTCTGTCTAATGTTTATTGCATTTCAAATTGTATATTGTACTATTTTTGTATATATCTGTATATATTGTTGGTGTTTTCTATGCCATGTACGGTGACCTTGAGTGTCTAAAAAGGTGCCTGCCTATAAATGAAATGCATTATTATTATTCATTAATGTAAGGGCTCGTACCCACTGCAGATGAAGACTGAGTCAAACGTCTCTGTGGTCCGGGACCCTGCCTTGTCACAGGATGTTACTTCCCACGTCGTCATGGTACCCTTCTCCTCCGTCTCCACGGTGACGGGACTGACTTCCTCTACCACGGAGTTGAACTTATACAGAGAGCAGAGAGGACGTGATGCACCGGCCAACATCCTGGGCCCATCATGCTTTTACTGTGAAACCATCCCAGTCCAGCCTTTCTAGTTCATTTCAATCAGTCCCACTCAAATCCAGCTTAATCAAGCCAAGTCTATTCCGGTCATGTCTAATCCGGTCCATACCTTGATGTGTGGCGTGACGCTGTAGCTGTGGCTGTAGCTCTCAAGGTAGCGCTGCACTTCCTGGTGCGACAGGAAGCTGGGCAGCTGGGGGTCAAAGGGGAAGTCAGGGAACATCATGACCTCTTTGGGAAGGTTGGTCCTACGAGAGACAGACAGACCAGTTTGTCCTACGAGAGACAGACAGACAGGTAGGTCCTACGAAAGACAGACAGACCGGTTGGTCCCATGAGAGACAGACAGACAGGTTGGTCCTACGACAGACAGACAGCTTGCCTTACAGGTTGGTCCCACGAGAGACAGACTGACAGACAGGTTGGTCCTGGGAGCGACAGACAGACAGACAGGTTGGTCCAAGGTCAGACAGACAGACAGACAGACAGACAGGTCAAAGGTGAGACAGACAGGCTGCCCGGCTGAGTTTCATTACCTGAGGTTTTTATACATGCTGCTGTGGATGGGCAGGCCGTTGTCATAGCTACCGACACGTTCCTCGTAGAACCAGGTCCCGCCCACATGTTCTGTGAGCTCATAGACTATGGGCGGGGCAAAGGTGTCCGGCTGTGAAAGGATGTGTCGTGCAGCACAGAGACCAGCTGCCCCCGCCCCCACTACCGCCACCCGCAGGCACCCCATCCTACTCCATAGAATAAATAAAAAATATTATGAACATTAAATGTTACACGTCCATTATTCTCTCAATAACTACGCCTTCGATGAGCCTACATGCAGCTGAAAACGGCAGGATTGTAGAGAGGATGCAAAAACAAAAGGTGCATGTAGCTTTGTTTACATTGTGTCTTTCAGTGTTGTGCTAGTTACTGGAAATTTGTATTTAGTTACAGTTACCTCTTTAAAAAAGTAACTAGGTTACTTTACCGATTACTCCCTTAAAAATGTAATGCGTTACTAACGTTTGTAACCTTTGCGTTTCCCAATTTACTCAAACTCTGAAGTTTAGGCTTTATTTTCTATCCCACACTGCTAACTTGTTATCGTTCTGTGGTACTTTCTATTAGCCAATAGGCCCAAATATATACATATATTTTAAAACAGCAACAAATAATAACCTAATAAACCATGAATTGTTTACTAAGCAATTGAATAAACCACACACAAAATATTTGCTCAACTTATTTATTCTAGTCTCAAATGGCCAAACAACAAGCCTCAAAACTCACGGCTTACAATCCCAGTTCAAAATAATATTCCCACATTCAAATCAGACAAAATATAATGATATAATTAAGTTTCACAAAATGCTCAGCAATGAACGTTATTTAAGTTTAAAGTAAGAATATATTTCCCGTAGCCTACAGTTTGTGTCCACGCCACCCACCAGATCAGCCGAGCAAACAGTATCAGCAAGTTTTGTTCAAGCTGCCATTGCTGTGACTTCGCTAGCCAGTATGCAAAGTTTACCTTGCCGCCTACAACCACTAAAGTCGAGCGCTTAGCAAGTGTTAATTCAAGTAGGAATACAAAGACAGCTATCCAAAGAATAACCACCAAACCTATATGTAACACCAACTACATAATCGTATTAAAAAAGTAGAAAGAAACCCCGTTATATTCTCTTTCTATCTGAGGTTACGATGCGCCTACCTGTAGCTAAAGTCAGAGCACAGGAGTGATGTGCAAAAACCAACCGTGCATGTAGTTTAGTGATTTGGTCGTGCATTGACATATTTAACCTACGACTTCTTAAAAGACAGTATCGACGTGGACTTTGGTGCATAACGAACTACTAATGTCACGTGGTAGAGTTATAAAATAACGTGCATCAAGAGTTTTTATGTGATCTTCACGCGCATGCAAACTCATAGTTTTATTGGTATTGTCATGGTTGTCGTTGTGTTGCTGACGTGCAAATTGTTTTCGATTGTGTATGGATTACCGAGAAATTAAAACCGCTGGTCCTGCCATTTTCCATTTTCCATTATCATGTTTTCATTTCGAGTTTTGGAGCCTAGTTGGAGACCTTTCATTTCCTAACCTTTTTATTTATCTTCCGGGTTTTTAGAAAATTGACACCTTAAGGCTGTGTTCGGAATCGCCTACTACGCATACTTAACATACTCAATTTGACCAAAAATGAGTAGGAAGTATGCCAACATTACATAGTACGTGAAATTTGAGTATGGAAAAAGTTCCCGGATGACATACTCAAATTTGTGGAAATGTGGAGTGCCTGAGAGGTTACTAGACGATGCTTCACGCCCCAAAATGCAATTCCGCAATTTTCTTCTAGCTTTGACAGCGTTACAAAAACGCAGGGTTTTGGTCACATGTTCCAGTTGAGTATACTAACAATTTAATCGAATCTTAGTAAAAAGTAGTATTCTAGATTTCGGTTTAAGTTGTCAGTATGCAGTATGTACTCATGGAGTCGGCACTATATAGTATTTAAGTAGGCGATTCCGAACACAGCCCTTAAGTCATGCAAATGCGCCATCTTAGTAAAGGAATTTT
>JAPMUY010006259.1:0-12500 GCA_026901105.3 Galaxias olidus
TGCTCATTCTCTCGTTCTATCGCCTTCTTTCTATCTCTCTCTCTCTCTCTTTATTTCTCTTTCAGAAAAAAAAAATCTTCCACCAAAACAAGCAATACTCAAACAGCAACACATAAGTACTCACATATAAACAAACGTTTCGACCATGGTTAAAATCTGTCTGAGATTCCGGAGAGCCAGTCCCAACCAATTTTGTAAAAGAAATAAAAACAAGCAGCAAAGAGAAAAAGAGGCATAGGCAGACAACCAACAAATCAACCAAAGCAAGCTAAAAACAATCCTCCTGTTTGAGACGCTGGTTAACGTGAGTTGGACCATTGATCTGCGTCATAATAGATTGTTGTTTTTCATCTGTGTTTTTGATCGATGCCTTTTTTTTAGCTCCGGTATGCATAATTCACTCTGCATCAAAGCCATTAGGTGGCACATCCAGAGATGATGATGTCATGACACTTTTAGGGGCATCTCGTTTGATTTGTAAACACCTGCTGTTATTAGAAATGGGTTCATAAAAGCATTTGACATGTTGTTGTTATGTGGATATGACATTAGTTAATTACACTGAGAGAGGGCTGGGTGCATTATTTCACAGTCAAATCAATGACAGTCCATGTGTGCGAGTGTTTCTGTCGCAGGTGTGTCTCCGTGTGGACATATTTACGCGTGTGTGTGTGTGTGAGTGCGTGTTGGCTATGCCGCTCTGTCAAGCCCAAGGTTAATATATTCACTGATAATGGAGCTGATGTGCTGTAAATTGCCCTGGCCTCCGTGGCGTGGACGCTAGTCGTGTCCACGTTACATTACAGAGCTCATCAGCGCCATAGAACAAGCTCCTTAACATCTCTTTTACGACACGCTCAAACACACACACAAGACACCGCACACGCACATACACACACACACACAGCGTTGAAGGGTCTGAAGGGGGGATTTGCTGTGTCTAAATTGGGCATTCACTTGCATTTCAGCGCCTACGTTACCCATCACCCCCAGGTCCATTCCCATGAAGCATTAACCTTGATCCTCTCGAGGCTTGAGTGCCGTATACTGAATGCATAAGTGACTATGCCACGAGTATTTATCTCCACAATAACAACATGAGGTGCTTTTAAACCAGGGAAAGTGCTCTTTGTCTAATGTCACAGTGAAAGCCAGCTTTAAAAAAAGAAAAGAAAAACGTCATCAGATCTTGTTTGTCGCTGCTCCCAATTGTCTCTGGAAAGGTGCAAGGCCAGTGTTGTTCCACGGGTGTCTTGATGTGGAAAGGAAATGATAGACTTGCTAGCAACGGATATCGCCGGAACCTTTCTTTGATGTTGAAAGGACACCAGGTGGCTGGCTGATTGATGGCATTCCGAAGGCGACGGCTACATGCCTCTTTCTCTCTCCCATACATCGCAGCCTCATCATCCCACACGGAGAGTGACTCATGCATTCACTGCCACATGCCATAGAACCCAATGCTGGAAAAAAAGAATATGGCCGCACTATAATGGTGACGCTGGTGTATTTCCACAGTAAAGTACGCGAAGCACTTTTTGAAACTTTCAGCCGGGGACTCTAGCCATGTGCTTCTCCCCAAGCCCTGGGGGAATGCCCGGATCAAGTTGTTCCGCAGATGGAGAATGGCCCAGAGGACGAGGTGGGCACAATGCTAGCGCTGCAACTTCATTCATCGCCTCCTAGTAGATAACAGGGAGAAACCTTTTCTTTGTACAGGAGAGGGAGAAAAGCAGAATTGAGGAAAATAAATGGAAAGAAAGAAAGACACTGAGAGAGTCAGAGAGAGAGAGAGAGAGAAAGATAAAAGGGGGTAGCAGTGTGCGCAGACAGCACCAGGGGGAGACCCACCCTCCCCCCTCCTGTGCGCACGGCGTAGCCCGTCCGCGTCGGCGTGGGCACGGACGAAGCTCCGCGGGGTGTTCAAACGGAGGCTGATCTCTGGCGGTGCTTGGGCCTCACTCCCTCTCTCCTCACCTGCCTCCCCTGCCCTCTGCTCCCCCATCCGTGATGAATGGGAATTGCCTGCTACGCAAACGGCACGCGGCTCCGCTTTTCAACGCCGCCCCCAGTTAGTACAAAGCGTTCGGAGCGCCCCGCGTCCCAGTTCCAAGGGAACTCCAGGAACGTTTGTTCCATATTAGAAGACACTCCTAATCCAATTTGGTTGGTTAGGACTGTGTATTCTCTCTCCGTGGTTTTTCCTCCTGTGGGTTATGCCACGGTGCCTGTGCCTGTGTGTGTGTGTGTGTGTGTGTGTGTGTAAGGAGGAAGGAGGGGGGGGGGTCTGCATGGGTCTTTGTCGTGTCTCTGCCGTGATTAGCTCTCGCTCCTCTGTCGCGCAAGACTTGCTCTGCAATGCGTGTGCTGCCTGCCAACCGTAGTTAAGCCCCCGCTAGGCAACCAAGCGCTCTGGGAGAATGTGTTTTCCTCCACTGATTCCCTTTGAAGCGAGTGCAACGTCTCTGCCAAGCATCTCAGGTAAATATTCTGAGGGCGGTTGCCACCTTTTTTGAACCAAAGTCACCCATACTGAGTGGTCCTGCTCTTTGGTGGCGAGCGTGAGCCTTTGGAGCAATGTGTTCCAGCCCGCTACTATGGAGCCAGGACACGTTCCCAGAAGGCCATTTCGGGGGAGAGGGGGCCCGCTATCCCCGCGGATCAGCGGCAAGCAACAGCGACGCAGCTTCTAAACAAATTGTTTCTCCACAGGCGCCCAGGAGCTCAATTTAGCTTGACCTTTCCCTGATGAAAAGAGTGACAACACTGACAAACGCTTGCTGTCCCTCCGCATGAATTCTTAATGGAGGGCCCTTCAGTCTGGCCGCCTTGTTTTGATTACAATCTCTCGGGTCGGAGGCTCAAAAGCACTCGGGGGAGGGGGGGGGATATCGGGGGTGGGCAGGAGGGGGGGGGGGAGCATTCAAGAGGGTCTCCTCTCCTGGAGTGTCCTGGGGTTTTAGACAACAAAGCGCAACATGGCCCCATTTGGCGGCGAATTAACATTTTTGACAAACGAGCGGCAAAAACTGCGTTCCCATGGTGACGGTCTTTTGGGGCGTCCAATGAGAAAGCCTCCAAGAGGGCCACCGCTCCATCCACTGGGAGACCAGATATTAGAGGGAGAGAGATGAAAACGAAAGTCATATTAACATGATTTAGTTTCATTATGAAACGTTATTGTTCAAGCTCCTCGACTCTGATAGGTTGGAGAGAAACATTGGTGGTGCAGTGGCCTGACTGAATTGATTTGGGGTTGGGCTGAAGGGTTTCTCTCTCCCCCTCCCCCCAGCCTAATCCCCAGGGACAAGGACACATTTAATCAGACTGTTTTCTGCTGGGATTAGTGCCTTTGGAGCTCTCTGTGTCAGCACTAGACACCTCTCTCCTTCTCCCTACCCTGGCTCCCCCTCTCTCTCCCTCTGCCTCTCCCTCTCTGTCTCTCCCTCTCCCTCTCCATCTCTCTCTCTCACTTTCTCTCTCTCATTTGTTCTGCTCTCTTCATCATTGGCTCCGTATCCCACGTCCTCCGACTCCCTCGTCTCCATGTTCCCACCGCACATTCTTCCCCTCACCCTCTTTTCTTCTTTCCCCGCGTTCCCTCTCCAGCTTCCCCTCGCTCCGTCAGGGAGCCCCCCGACTCCTGGGAGAGGGGCTTCTGTGTGGGGAAGATCATTTGAACTGCGCTGTCCTCGTGACGAGCATGGTAGGGCTTCTCGCTGGATAATGAGCTCGGGGGGGGGGGCGCAAGACAAAGGGCCCTCGCGCGCCGCGTTGCTTCGGCTTCGGGAGGCCGTGTTGGAAAAGCCCCTTTCTCCCCGTCCTCAAAGCAGGCTTGAACCTAATGATGGCCCGAGATGAAGGGAGCGGAGCTGTCGAAAAAACGTGCGAGGCAACCATTGCTGGGAGAGGGAGAGAGAGAAGGCTGGGGGGGAGGCCTTCCGCGCCGGAAGGCCCCCCTGTGTTGCGACGGTGTCAGAGTGACAGGTTAACCTGCTTACACCCAGGACGTGCGTGGCACGGCGGCCCGACGGTTTCCCCTCACGCGGGGGGCGCGCCTGCTTAACACCCCCTCGCCTGCCCGTCAGGAGGAAGTGGAATCCCGTTAGAGATTCACTGGAGGGGATTATTATGTAATCTCATTACAGGAATAATCGGGAGTCGGGTCTGGATTAGAAATCAATGCCGGGGCTCCCGGCGCGAGCTTCCCCCTTCAGCGCTGCCTGCGGTCTGCCCTGTAGCCTGGCCCTGGCTCCTGTCTTTGATGGGCCTGTCTGGTAGTACACAGTGGACGAGTCGGCCTGACGGCCAGGGGCACTCCCGTTCAAAGGAGGCGCCTGAGAGATGCAGTCCCTGACAGGAAGACAGAGTGTGCGTGTTGGCGGAGGGGGGGGGCGGGCAGGCAGGCAGGCAGGCAATGGGGGAGAGGGGGGGGGGGGGCATCAAAGCTACGTGTACGAACGTCCACACACTCATGCACACACACACACACACACACACACAATCAAAGTTTGGAAGCCACCACCACCACCAGTCACCCCCACTGACAGACAGACAGACACACACACACACACACACACACACACACAGACTGCAGTTGTATGTTCAGGCTCTCGTGCTAACACACACGTAATCGCGTGGCTCAAAGCGGCACAGGCGCAAAAGCAAGTCCCCATGGACAGCGACACTTATCAATTACGCGTGAAGAGTGTGACACAAACAGCTTGAGACGTTTGAAGGCATCAGACACCTTGTCGTCTTCCTTTTTCACTCAGTGACGACACATCAAAGCCTGAACGTAACCGAGCGGAACCTGCTCGTACATGAAAAGAGAATCACGGGCCGCGTGTGCGTGCGTGCGTGCATGTGTGTGCGTGTGCGTGTGCGTGTGCGTGTGTGTGTGTGTGTGCTGGATCAGCTTGTGCTCCGAGTCTATGCGAATGAACCAACCATGACATGTTCATCAGGGCTCGCGGTTCATTCCATTTTATTTTGTTGTTCTATTTTACGGATGCTTCTTAGTCTGTAGCACGCTTAGGTGGAGGACTACGCTGAAAAACAATGGCTGAAAACAGGTTATTTTGGCTGAAAAGGTGCGCTGACTCGAAAAGGGGGGCTGAATCTCTAGTTTTAAACTCTGATAGTTTTCAACTCTGATCAATCTGTTACATTATCCACAATTAAGCAAGATATGCATGTCCTTCATTGTACAGGAGGGTAGTGCTGAATACTCAATCAGCATTGGATTGAGGGAGGGCGCATTTTACCTGTCAGTTCGTGAAGATGTTCAAATTCGGGTTGTTTGTAACCATGGCTTCTCTAGCTCATTCCGGGGGTGAGACTGGATGTCTTATTTTCCTGACCTTTCGGTCAAGCTCATCATAGAGTGGACATCTGGCGACTTCCATTTTAGGCATGCCGTGTGGTACTGTAGCTTTCCATGCAAGCTGTGGTAGCTCAGTGGCTTTCTTAAACATAACACTGGCTTTCAGCTATGCTAACACAATTACAATGGTGTCAACAATATGAAAAAAGAAATCCACATTCAAACATGATTAGCTAAGGCTGAACTAAGAGAGTTTGCCATCGGGGGCACTTGAGTAATGGCTGCTGGAAATTGGGATTTTCTATAGTGAATAATTAATTATAAATAAGTCATTTAAAGCCTGGATAATAATGTCTTTAAAATGTTTTAGTTCTTATTAATTAGGGATTATATAAAAAAAAAAACATAACTTGGTGATACAAACAGTTGCACGATTGTTTGTAAACATACGTGTATTTATTGACAACATGTTATTGAAAGTTTAGCAACATTATGGGAATGAGGTTAGCTTTACATTAGTTAAAGTCACACTGACTTATTCAAGTGGAGGGTTTTGGTTTTCTTACCACTATGTAAATCACATTATGTCCATCTAGAAACCAACGTTTGGTTCTAGTGGAATGGGAGCACTTTCCATTATGTAAAGGATAATAGATGAAGATGGCAATGATCCCTGCTTAAGGCATTTGACCCTCTAAATGAGCTTGCTTGTGAGCTCTAAATGAGGTCCTCTGTACTGTCACATCTGGAGTTGGAAATCATCATAGCATACCATCCACATCTAAACTGTCCAAAGTGCTCTCTCTTTTTCTCTCTCTCTCTCTCTCTCTCTCTCTCTCTCTCTCTCTCTCTCTCTCTCTCTCTCTCTCTCTCTCACTCTCTCGCTCTCTCCTTTCATAGCTGATCAAAGAGGTCCACCAGATCCACCCGGTTCTCCTTGTGTAATCGTCGGAGTGCCAGGTATCCAGAGTCTGCTCCTACCCGCCAGCCCTGCGTCCACCCCGGCTTTAAGTGCTGATTCACCTTTTCATCTCTCCACCGCCCCTCTCCTCGCTCCCCCTCTCCATCCTCCAACACTCTTTCTCCCTCTCCACGCGTTCTCTTTCAAGCGTAAGCTTGTACCCCCCCCCCCCCCCCCCGCCCCCCCTCTCTCGTTCCTGCTCTCCCTTCGTCTCTCTCCTCTCCCTGGCCGCCTCATAGGCCCGCCTAATGAGGTCCCGCTCTCAGGGACGGCTGCCAACTCCCTCAGCCCCGCCACACGCAGCCAATCAGAGAGCGGAGCCGTCGTGACCCGCGACCTATCAGAAAGCACATCAAAGCAGGCTGAGAGGAGAGGGTGCCCAAGCGCCACGGCTGGAGCACTATTAGACGAAGAGAGGGGGAAAAAGTTGAGATGAGAGCTGTGCGGACGTGTGTGTGTGTGTGTGTGTGTGCGCACGTGCGTTGGCTTTGTGAGATAAAGATGTCAAAAGAGTGAGTGTCTCCTAAGGAGTGCCCTCGCAGCAAAACAACTCACAGTTTGTAGCTTGAACATGTTTTAGAGCTGAGAGAAAACAGGAGCAAGAAACTCAGTATGGATATTCAGAGAGAGACACACACACACACACACACACACACACACACACACACACACACACACTCTTGTCGAAGGAAAGAGAGACAGACACACACACTTGCCGAGGGAAAGATAAAAACAAACACACACACACACACACACACACACTCGCGGAGAGAAAGAGACACAAGGCCCTTCTGTTAGTCCCTGCCATGTGCGATCAGTCGCCGAGTGGAAACGGGCCTTTCCCTCTCACGTGACACCCCCTCCTCCTCCTCCTCCTCCTCCTCCTCCTCCTCCTCCTCCTCCATGGGAACGGTAACTCCTTCTGACACAGCCGCCACTCTGCTGTTAGGCAGCGGGTCACTTTGGATTTGGGAGGGTGGCCATGTTATGACAGGGCCTAACAGAGTGATCTGTGACAGGTACAGGACGGGAACCCCCTGGGGGGACGGGACGGGATGGGGAGGGGGGAGGACGGGACCCTTCGCGGCTCCGCTCCATCTATCTTTCACGCAGCGCGACAGGGCCCCTTCATAATAGATGGCTCTCTCCCCGGAGCCCCCTTCTCACTCCTCGACCCCGAGGCCCGTAAAAGGCTTCCGTAACTGGAATCCCCGGGGGCGGAGATAAGGCTGTGACCCAGGTGGTAAACGCACCGAGGCCCAGGGATAGGGAGCGGCTCTCCTGGGACGGAGGAGACATAGAACAGGCTCCGGGAAAAGAGGCTGGAAATAGCTCCCGGAACAGGAAGCATCGGCCAATCGCAGCTTGGCGTAGCTATGAAGTGGCGTCACATATAGGCTACTCTGAGAACGTGGGATGGTGGGGAGAGGGCAGCGTTTGGCTGGGTCTCTATCCACGTCTTGAAGGGTGTGCTAAGAGGGAGGTCTCCCATGGCCACAGATCAATGGGCCATCACTGGGTCAGTTAATGCACTCTGGTCCAGGCACAGCAAAACCACCCTCTGCTATTGATCTACCTCTGGGAGATGACACACACACACGGACACGTACACACACACACGCACACACGCACGCACGCACGCACGCACACACACACACACACACACACACACACACACACACACACACACGCATGCAATTACATACACACGCACACATATCTTTTAAGTAATCAATAAGTATCAAATAAGTAAGTTGAATAAACATGGCTCCGTAAATAAGCTTGTAGTATAGTATATAGTATAGTTTTAAGGCTTTCATTAAATGTGAGTTGCTTTATTCGTGGCAAAAGCCTTATGTCAAAATAGAAGTGAGGGCTGTGATTCAGAAATTATATCGAGACAGGACAGACATGAATATAATTCATTAACTGCCTAAATTAGATAGCCATAGTCAAATTGTGTGTGTGTGTGTGTGTGTGTGTGTGTGCGCGTGTGTGTGCGTGTGTGCGCGTGTGTGCGACTAGCGACTCTTTGTTAGATATTTATTTTGAGCATTCGCTGTTCCAACACAAAGTTCCACACCAGCTGTCAGCGTCTTTGTTTATATTCATGAATTCAATTTGAATATTGAAGAGATTTTCTATCAAAACAAAGGTGAGATGGAGATGCTGAAATACCTGTCCAAAGGATCAAAAGTCTGTCATATTGGATTATATAGCTCTAAGCCTGTCGTGTCAAATCAGATTTACCGGTGACACACATGAATGTGACTCCTACATCACAGCCAAGTCATTCAAATTCCACCCGCCCTGGCTTTGTACGCTGAAATCAAGAGCAGCGTTCAAGCTTCCAAATGCCGTGGGTGTTGCTGCATAAATGTTGATGCATAAATGGTGCAGTTCCTTTGTGGGCCAGGGGTTATCATCCCTTTTGACATCAGAGCCTCCCTCTTTCTGTTCTCCGGTCTCTGGATGCACGCGCACATGCACAAACGCACACACTTCCGCGGGCATAGAACACACGTGCAAACTCAAAACACACTAGGGACACACACTTTGATCCGCCCCCCCCCCCCCCCCCCGCCCCCCCCCCCCCCCACACACACACATATACACACTTTAAAAATGCTAACTGCCCGTGTCCGTAAGTCAGTCCTGAGCATGTGATGCAACACATGTGGCTTGGAGTGTCGCAGCAGCCTTTTTGCTCGCCCCCCCCCCTCCTTGGCCGCCTCTGAATGGCGGACAATGGATGGCCAAGCAGAGCCACAAAAGAGGCACTCTAGGCTACGCACTGGAGCCTGAATGGAGTCACTGGCTGGCTGAATGGTCGGGCACTCGGCCTCACGCTATCTTGACTTGACAATCGGCGCACTCTCCGCGGGCTTTCCTCACAACAGACACACAAAGCTCACATAACGCAGAAGAGATTTTTAATTTTTTTGGTAGGGAAGTGTGTCTTTGTGTCTGTGTGTTTGTGAGAAGAGTGTGAATGTGTGTGCGTGTGTGCGTGCGTGCGTGTGTGCGTGCGTGTGAGTGTGACCCATTTTACCACAGCTGTGATCTCAAAGCCAGGTCAGTCAGGACAACTTACGAAATGTCCCACAGTTTATCCCAATAACATGGTAATACATTAAGAGGTGGCGTCGAGTGTCTGAATTCTGTCCTGAATGAATTACTCGCCCAAGGCCATAGTCAAGCGCTCAGTGAGCACGCAGAACGCAACCGACCCCAAGTAGGCAGAGGCTGGGGTGGACGTGGGTGAGCTGCAGCAAAAGCAGGCGCATTCGCGTGAACGCAGCAGTGGGCGCAGGGGCAGCTGTAGGAGCCGGTGCGGGGAGCGAAGGCCCGCGTTGACCTGTGGACCGCGTGCGACTGGTTGATCGGCGTGCCGTAGGGAGTAGCCCTCGTCTGAGTGGCCGGCCCGAAGTAGCGTTGCCAAGGCGCCGTCGCCTCATTCGTCAGATGCCTCGGGAGGCGGATGCATAATTCATGTTCATTCAGACAAGCTCATAGATCTATTTACAGCCCCTATCTCCTCAGTCCTCACAATGTAGTGGCTGGGCTGCTGCTCAGGGAAATGAGAAGGGCCACCCATCTGACACATACACGTATTTTAGGAAACAAACCTAGTGGTGCACTATTTTTTAAACACTGCAAGCAAACGAGAGATAAGCTACGATATTTATAACTGAGTGCTGTGTGTGTGTGTGTGTGTGTGTGCATGCGTGCGTGCGTGCGTGCGTGCGTGTGTGTGAATTGTGTGTGAATGTGCTTATGTTTTCAGAAATGTAAGTACCGAAGATAGAGAGGGACTGCATGCTGGCATAAAGGGAGACTAGTCTATTGATAAGTGTGATGTTTGTGTGTGTGTGTGTGTGTGTGTGTCAATGTTTGTGTCCACGTTTGTGTGTGTTCCTGCGTGTATTCCTGTTTGCAGGAGAAACAGGAGGGGGGGGGGGGTTATTGATCCCGATAGAATCCAGGAAGGGCACATACAAATCCAAATCAAAAGACTCGGGGTGTGATGTAAAAAATATCAGGGATTTCACATTGTTACGCTGCATTTGATGAGATACCTCGGATTGGGGGGTAACGTTTTTTTTTAAGCGTGGGAAACGCTACATTAGCACTGTGTTCTTCTAGGCAAAAGACACACGGTGTTGTTCCCGGGAGCTCGCCGGGTCCTGGAGGGCTTAGCGAGCGCACGGAGCGGCGGCTGCAGTCCGCTGACGACACATCGTGCCGTGTCCGGGGCTTTGTGTGGGGAGGCTGTGGTGAGACGGAGAGGCACACCAGCTCCACGCTCCCTCCTAGCATCTGCTGCAGGGATTTACGGTTTGAAAAATGGATGTGTGTTTGTGTGTGTGTGTGCGTGTGTGTGTTTTGCACACACACAGAAACACAGACACCCCCTCACACACACATACACAAACACACACACACACAGGAACACTCACCTACCTGTGGTTGTCAAGGCAACTTTCACCAGGCTCTCACGACAGGGGAAATCAAGGATCCTAAATGCTGCCTCCTGCCATTTCCCCTCCTTCTCTCTCATGGCAAAGAGTGGGGCCGCCCCTGTTCTCCCTTCCCCAGGCAGAAAGGATCCCTTCACGGAGAGGGCAATGAAATCCACATGTCCCCCAGGCTGGATCATTCTGGCTCCTCTTACCAGAGGTGGTCCTCCTCTCTCAGCTCGCTGGTACCAGGCTGCACAGCTGCTAATTGCAGAGCCTCCAAAACATAGGAAAAAAGGTAGGGTGAGAGAGAGAGAGAGAGAGAGAGAGAGAGAGAGAGAGAGAGAGAGAGAGAGAGAGAGAGAGAGAGAGAGAGAGAGAGAGAGAGAGAGAGAGAGAGAGAGAACTTTGGACAGTTTAGATGGGGATAGTATACTAGGATGATTTCCACCTCCAGATGTGACAGTACTGAGGACCTGGAGAGATGCCCTGAGATTTCAGTTCAAGCTCATTTAGAGGGTCAAATGCCTTATTCAGGGTTCACTGCCATCTTCATCTATTATCCTTTACATAATGGAAAGTGCTCCCGTTCCTCTAGAACCAAACGAGAGAGAGAGAGAGAGAGAGAGAGAGAGAGAGAGAGAGAGAGAGAGCGCTTGAGGGAAAAATAGAGACATGCCTATTAGACTGAACCACCAAGGAGAGAAGTATGACAAGAGCACATTTTTAAAGGTCACTTCTCTCTCTCTCTCTTTCTCCTTCTCCCCCCCACCCACACACACACCTACAGGTGATCACAGGCCTTCTCCCCCCCACCCCCCCCACAGCTCTTATTGTTGGAATGAAAACAGTATTAGCGCGTGTTTAATTAGCAGGCCAGTCTGTGGGCGGTGCCACAGTGGATCAACAAGGCTCCGTTAATTGGTCTCTTCCAGAGGAGAAGGGGGCGGAAGAAGCCGTTCCGTGCAGACCGGGAATGGGACCAACACCGGAGTTCTCTTTCCGCTTCAGACGCGCGCAGCCCGAACAACAGGCGCGCCGCCGTTTGGTCGACGTTCTCCATTCAATTTTTCCCCGGCGTTCCTTCCTCCGCGCTGGCTTGTTTTTCATTCCGTCGGTTGCGTTTCCACGCCTCGCTCTCGCCAAACGCTGCCGTTCCCTCCAGGGTCACGGCTAACCTTTGGAATTAGATTCTACCCACGTGTGAACTAATTAAAGCTGTTTAAAATATTAACATTTTGAAGGTCGGGTGAACAGTTCAAGTTGTAACTTTGTGCTCTCTTAATAATTACAGGTATGCGATTGAGCAAGTGCCAACCAGAATTTTGGGATTTAATTCAGTAGAACCAAATACTCATTCCGTTACGGCACTGCCTTAGTAACAACACAGGAGTCTATATTTAAGAGTTATCAACTGTAATAAAGTGTTTTATCGCAATTAAAGTTTAATTCCAAATCCTTCCATTTGATTTAGCATATTTTTTAATTAAATTATGGATGCTTAAAATAGCGTGTACTATAATAATTGGCATACTAAACTTAGAAGAAGACAAATAGGAATGTATCCAGAGTCACGTCAAAAAGGTCTAAGGAGATTGGTTTGTGCTTATATTTGAAAAGAGCCTGAAATGCTGCCTTCCCTGGGCCACCTCAATAGCCACAACAGAGGTCCAATGAGACTGGCTATTTGAGTATATTTGAACAGGGACTTTCTAAACGGTGATGACCCTGTCCAAGGTGCTGAATCGACTCA
>JAPMUY010006259.1:17500-40000 GCA_026901105.3 Galaxias olidus
CAGTTTGCTCTGATTGGTCAGCTGGCCAAACAAAGGAAATTTGCCTTTGTGCTTACCAAAACAGCGTTTTCACGACATGGCAAAACCACCTGGCCTCCGCTCTGACTGGCTCAGGTTGAGGGCGTGCCAAACATTATTCAAATGTGTGACTAGGTCACGTAGATAAGTTACGGAAGAAAACGCTGGACTACAAACAAGGCGTTTCAGGCAGTTCAGGAGCGGTTTTTTCTGTAAGAGAGAGTAGCTCCCTTTGGCGAGGACTATGGACTTTGTAACATACTAAAGGAAAGGGACAACCCCAAAAAAGCATAATAGGTCACATTTAAGGCGACTGTGGCATACAAATACGAGACTGATCAGTAGTCATAACATGCCCACAGGCTTCTGTTGTGAAATCAAATCAAAAACAGTGTGGGGCAATGTTCCAGCCCAACAAGTCCGGAATTGCTTGTTAGGCATTTTGTCTTGTGTTTTTTTTTTTACTTCTTTGACCATTATGGATTCACGGGGGGTTCCCAGGTGGCAACGGCTGCTCCGCACAAGACTGTTTTGCCCAATTAGGAGGCTTGATACTGGGCCAGCATCTGCCTCGTTTGCTCCTAATTCCTCCACCTAGGCTTGTTGTGATCGGCCAGATTGGTTTCCAAGGTCACTCGGCGGCGGCGCGCTAAACCACGTCCCGGATGAATCTCACCTAGCTCCAGGCGCCGTAGCTCAAACAGGGCTCGTTAAAACGCCAGACAAACACAAAAACTAAAAAACTAAAAAAACGCAACTTGAAGGCCGGCTTTGAAAATGGCGGAAGTAGCGCTGTAAATGGACAATTAGAAGCAATAGGGCAAATGCACTGGGCCATGTCGGCTTAGAGGAAACGTCGCTCTCATTAAGCCACCAGGATCGCGAACGCTTGCCCATCATGGCAGAGCAGTTAGCGGCTCATTTAGAGAGAGAGAGAGACGTCACACCGATCTGTTTACCTGCCCGATGGAGACAGCAATGCCTCACCCCTGCTTTAATCCGGGTCCCCTATTCTCTCCTTCTGATCTCTTCTGTTCTCTGTTTTTCTCTCTCCATCTCCCTCTATCCCCCCTCTCTCTCTCTCTCTCTCTCTCTCTCTCTCTCTCTCTCTCAGATTTTCCTGCAGCTAGTGCTTCATTCTATAGCCATCCCTCTCTGCTCAGCCAATTACTAAAGGACTGGCTTACTGCAGTTGAAGTGTGCGTTTGTGTGTGAGTGTGTGTGGGTGTATTCGCATGTGTGTGGAGCACAGCATAGCCAGGAGCTACCGATAGAGTTGTGTTCTCAGACAGAGGGGTTGCAGTTGACATGAAGACGTTTGGCAGTAGAAAACTGTGAGCACCAGCCTGATACTGACTTCTAGCCCTCCTCCCCATCACCCCCCCCCCCCCCCCCCCCCCCCCCAATCACTGCTCCCTCCCTCCCCCATCACTGCTCCCTCCTCCCTCCCCACCCTGCTCCCTCCTCCCCATCACTGCTCCCTCCTCCCCCATCAGTGATCCCTCCTCCCCCATCACTCCTCCCTCCACCCCCTGTCACTGCTCCCTCCTCCCCTATCACTGCTCCCTCCTCCCCTATCACTGCTCCCTCCTCACTGCTCCCTCCTCCTCCTCCCCATCACTGCTCCCTCCTCCTCCTCCCCCATCACTCCTCCCTCCACCCCCTGTCACTGCTCCCCCCCTATCACTGCTCCCTCCTCCCCATCACTGCTCCCTCCTCCCCCGTCACTGCTCCCTCCTCCCCCATCACTGCTCCCTCCTCCCCATCACTGCTCCCTCCTCCCTCCTCCCCCATCACTCCTCCCTCCACCCCCTGTCACTGCTCCCTCCTCCCCTATCACTGCTCCCTCCTCCCCATCACTGCTCCCTCCCCTCCTCCCCCATCACTGCTCCCTCCTCCCCTTGTCACTGCTCCTCCTCCCCATCACACTCCCTCCTCCTCCCCCCAATCACCGCTCCCTCCTCCCCATCACTCCTCCCTCCTCCCCCTGTCACTGCTCCCTCCTCCTCTCCCCCAATCACTGCTCCCTCCCCCCCAATCACCGCTTCCCTCCCCCGCAATCACTGCTCCCTCCCCCCCGTCACTGCACCCTCCTCTACATCACACCAAACAGTTCCACAGGGACGATCACCGTGCGGACAGTTTCCCGTCTGCGTGTTCACCTCACCGTCTCATCTCGGTAGACGTGTCGTTCAAAAGGGGAATGCTGGAGATCAAAACCAGGTGAAAAAGAAGCGTTTACGGCGACAGTTCTGATCTCCTTCGGGCGGCGACAGACCAATCATCTGACTGAGGCAGATGGAAGCAGACGAGCCGTGGATAGTCCCCAATGACACACGGACACAACTCTGTTTTCGCATTATGCCACAGGCAGAAACCTTGGGCAAGCTCACCCCTTGAGAAATCCCTCGTTTCAATTTCTACGAAAAAGTATCGCTGTCCTCCCCCGAGCCATGATTCAAACATTTACCAGGGAGGTTACCTTTTAAATAGCCCGCGAGTTCCAAACACAGAAACTCGGAGCTGCTCGGGAAAATTGTATTGACACAAAACCAAGCGGAGTGTTGCTGAAATGGCTGCCCTACCAATTAGTGCTTTGAGCGCAGCAGTTGTATGTTCTGGTGTTTTTAGCCTTCCTCACCCACGGCATGTGTCTAATAGGCTCTGTAAATAGCCAGGGCCAACACGTCCAGTGAGTCAGAGGTCCTAATCGAACAGACGCCCGGACACCCTTTGGTGTGAGACGAGAAAGGGAAGGGCGGAAGATGGCAGATATTGATTTGTTTCGAATTGTGTCGGTACTGTACCGATCGATTGCCAGTTTCGATGCACCTCGACGAAAGTCTTCCTTTCTAAATGACATTTGCCTTCATCTAGTACGGTGGCTCAGTGGTTAGCACACTTTGCCTTACAGCAAGAAGGTCCTTGGCTCAAACCTCAGCTGACCCAAGGGGCCTTTCTGTGTGGCGTTTGCGGGTTCTCCATGTGATTGTGTGGGTTTCCACTGAGCGCTTCGGTTTCTTCCCACCTACAACAAAAACATGGGTTAATACTCCTATCCAGCATGTCTCTCAACACTGCCACTCTATTGCCATTCCAACTGACTTTAAGGATTTATGTGTGTGTGAAACTGTCGCAAAGGAAAATCAATTAAATTATTGGACATTGACAATGAGAAGAAATTGTAACATCAATTGTTTGTATTTTGTAATAATTATATATTTTGTATTGTTTTACTAAGCTAACTAACATAATTAGTCTAGTCATGTTTGGTATCCAAATGTCCACCATGGTAAATCACGTTTATATAGAACAGACTGATTGTAATGAAAGAAAATGATTTGATAATCAAGCTGAAAACCTTATCTCATACAGTGAGATAATTTCTAGTCCCGTCAATCATTCAGCTTTTTTGGAAACCCCCTCTCAAACTATTAGAGTTCTCATCCAGGGAGTCTTTTAAGATGAAAAAAGTGCTGATAAAAATTGCACCCAAACTTAATCCTTGAAAACTAAATCTCTTTGGACAGGATTAGGCCTTTTTCCTCATAATTGCACACTTTACCAGGGACAAGGATTGTTCCATGTTTATTCAAACATACTTTCAGAACTTTACATTTCAAACTGGCTCCAGATTCATAGCCACACGCAATAACCCATGCTTTACGTTGATGGATCTAAAGCTTAGACAACATGCTTACCATAATTTATCAATATTTCAACTGTTATAGATGTTTAGCTACTCAGCCTTAGTTTATTAATGTCATCATTTAGTCATTCTTTGTAACTGTAATTTTCATGTGTTTTAGACTAGTCAATAAATAGAATTGCTTTGCAACCAATCCCAGCTGTGTCATAATGTTTCCATACAATCATTTATTCTCGTAACTTAGAACGTCACTACTTCAGAATTGAGACTAAAACTTCAACTAGGCCTACTTATTAAATTAATGCCAAATCAGACCTGGTTTCCCATCGAGCCATGCAATAAGCTTAAATCTTTGGGTGGTGCCCCCTTAATTATTTAATATCAAATTGATCGATTATAATGTTAATTTATGAATTAATTGATAATCTACAAAATTGATAAAGAGTAATTTACACACAATAAGTAGTGAACCAGAAACCCTACAATGGGTTAATACTCCTATCAGTGCACTGCCAATGTGACTGATGTGTGTGTGCGCAAAAGTCTGTTGCGCTATGTTGGGTGAGGAAGTTTGGTGCAAATTGGCTGCCATGGTATCTCCCAGACTGATTGTAATGGGTGATAGCTGTCTGTCCGTCCATTCGCAACCAATTTGTCGGAGTCTGGCTAATTGACAAGGATTGTAATTTACATATGTACATTTACGATTCATAGCACGCAATATGTTGGATATCACCAACATGCTTATTCCTTTCCAATGAGATGTACTTCAGCCAGAGACTCCTGAACACGATCCCTGTCAAAACTGCTGGGCTAATGCCAGGGTGAAGGGAAAAGTCAGCCAGGTGAAAACGTTTTACTTACTTTTGATTCCAACTTATTGAATTACATGAGATCTATTTTCTCTCTGGTCCGGCTGCATGGATGACCAAAGCACATGTTGGCTTTGCATTTATTCTAGCTTTTGGTCACTGAAAACGTTTTACTTACTTTTGATTACTTTTGAAAAGTCAGCCAGGTGTAATATTCATATATTTCATAGTGAATATATGTAAACTAAATATGTTTAATACAAATGAATAAATGAATGAATATAATAAAATTGAATGTGATGTGATACTCGGACAAACCTTAAAATAATAGCCCGCAACTGAATTTTGTGCAAGACCACAGTCTATTTTCAGAAAACACTTACTGTGAGGCCTGCTGCTGTCTTCTGGCAACAATATGGCCAATGTGTGAAGGGATATTTCACAATGCAACCTGCATGTCATCTTCAAGGATCAATCTTGCTCTGTACTTTGTTTTCAGGGCTGCCATGGCTGAAAAGCCAGCCTCACACAGACGTGTGGTGCCGAATGGTATCAACGCATTCACTGATGCTTCATGACATGTTTGGTACTCAGCGCAGCATTCGGACCAGCGCGTTTCCAGAGGCACTTCATTGAAATGGACTCCCAGGGTGCCATCAGATCTGAACTGTGATAAGCGGATGATGAGCTCTTTTAATAGTTTGGAAGGGGTAATGAGTGACAAGACGCATTTCCTCAGTCTTTTTAGCGAAGGGGTTCTTAATCCATTGGTAAGAAGCTGCTTGCTCCTCTGTGAGCTCAGGGAAATAACTATTAAACCTATCTAACATCACTGACAGGTGCACTGTTACCTGCTGTTTCAAGGTAGAACCACTGAAGTCCAGCTTTGTCTCCTCTATGAAGGCATGCAGCTGTTCGAACATATCAGTGGCTCCTGATGAGGCACGAGTTTTCCATAGTCTTAGTGTTCTTTAGAATGCCTCCACTCGTTCGTGCTGGGTGATGCTGCTCGTATTTGCACCCTGCATTGCTCGGTCGACCTCGTTTGTTTCAACGAATATGTCTGAGTTGAGCGAGCCGTTTCTCACCCCACATAAACTGTGCTAGGTCTGGCATCCTGTCCAAAAGAAACGTACGGAACTCCTCTCTCAGACCTAACAGACGTGTCAGCATTGGTCCTCAGGATGGGCCTCTCACCTCTGTGTGCGTGAGCAGCGAACGGTTGTCCGCTCCCGCCTCCTCACGGAGGGCAGCGCACAACCTGGAGTTTGTGGCTCCACCTTTCACAAAGTTCACAATTGCAACGGCAGTAGCCAAAACTTCACGAAGACCGTGTTTCAGTGTCGTTTGAAGCGGTTGCTTCTCTGTGCAGGAAACAGTGGGATGAAATGGCACACGGGGGCCGGGCAACAGCTTTAATTTTCAGAACTACACCGGAGTGGCGGCCTGTCATCGCCCCGGCTCCATCTGTTCACACTCCAGTGCAGTCGGTCCAGTTCATTCCATTTGTGCTCGTGAAACAGTCCCCAGCTTTAAAAAGCGTCTTTTGACATGGTAGTCGTGCCCCTCAGCTCCGTACAAAACGAAAAGTCCTCTCGTGTCTTATTTTCCCAATTCATAGCAAACACGTGCGAGTAGACGTGACGTTCTTTTGACGCGTCTGCCGATTCGTCTAATGGGGAACGGCGAAGTCACCGTCACAACGCCTGGCAGCGCACTGACAAGTAACACCCTCGGACGTTGATGAGACGCGACCTTTGATGGTAGCATTCGCCTGTAGGTATTTTGGCTTCGCTCTCTCATCTCCAAACGATCCCCTCACTATTTCAGTGACACGAGGCATAATCAGTGTCTCCGCGTTTGTGTGAGGCTTCTTTTGTTGCGTTATTTTCCCTGCCACACAGTATGATATTTAAAGTAGCTGCTTATCACTAGCAGTAGTAGTTTTCATGTATGATTGTGCACCACTCAGCTCCTTGGCTTTCCATTCAAAAGAATGTCTTGGACTTGTCATTACGTTCGTCGTGTTTTGTGTGTAAACGTCTTATCAACTTTGAGGGTGCCATACACTCGTTAGATAACACTTGAGAACAGAGGAAACGCTGTAGCTGAGGCAGGTCTTTGCTCCTGGGGGAATACTACAAAGCCATATTGAAGTTAGCTGTCGTCCTATTTTCGTTTTTGTTTTTGTTCCAGCATTATCTGAGCATTTCTTTCCAGTGGCTTCATCATCCTTTGGGTCTAAAGCTGGGGGACTCCTGCTGCTGGCGGTTGAATCACTAAATGTGGGTTGATCATTATGTTGGTTTAGAACTACTTGTTTTTGCTGCGGTGGGCGTGTTAGAAACGTGTTAATTTTGCTAACCGAAAGGCTATGTATTAATAAAAACATCAGCCCGTTATTAGCGCAGAGAACTGAAACAATTGGAGGCACGTAGCTAGCTTACGTTCCCCTTCCTAAGGGCTAACTGGCTAACTGGCGGCAAAAGTCAGAGCAAGAAATGCTTCAGTATCTGTAAGTAAGCAAATATTACTAGATGTAGTTTTTGGGGATATGAAGTGATGTATGTGTACTGCATTTAGAGTGCAGTTCACGTTAAAAGGTTCATATAAAAAAAGAAATAACTGTGATTTTCGTATAGTTGATCCTGTCTTCTCAATGCCCCCCTGTTGAGAACCACTGGTCTACATGATATTCCGAACACATTACAATAACAAGATGTCCGACTGCATTATGCACTTCCAAACTTTTTCTATTTTATATCCCGATCCAGTTAAGAGACAAGGCGCCTGCTAGTGTTGTTGTTGTGACCCTAACAAAGGTATCTAAGTGTGTCCACCTCCAGTGTGACCCAATGCTTTCAACACTGTCAGGTTACGCTGAGCATGAGGCTTTGGCCTCTTGTAACCTCAGCTGCTGCTCCAGAAGACACAGGTGCTGCTGCTCGCTCCATTAGGCCTCAGCACAGGATCCCCAGACCCCACTCTGTGTTCCAGAGTCTCTCTACCACAGGGCCGCTCCCACCCCCAGCTCTCATCCCCACAATCAGCTCTCATCCCACCCCCAGCTCTCATCCCCCACAATCAATCAGCTCTCATCCCCACCGCCAGCTCTCATCCCACAATCAGCTCTCATCCCACAATCAGCTCATCCCACAATCAGCTCTCATCCCCACCCCCAGCTCTCATCCCCACAACCAGCTCTTATAACCACCCCCAGCTCTCATTCCCACAATCAGCTCTCATCCCCACCCCCAGCTCTCATCCCACCCCCAGCTCTCATCCCCACAATCAGCTCTCCCCACCCCAGCTCTCATCCCCACAATCAGCTCTCATCCCCACCCCCAGCTCTCATCCCCACCCCCAGCTCTCATCCCCACAATCAGCTCTCATCCCACCCCCAGCTCTCATCCCCAATCAGCTCTCATCCCCACCCCCAGCTCTCATCCCCACAATCAGATCTCATCCCCACCCCCAGCTCTCATCCCCCAATCAGCTCCATCCCCACCCCCCAGCTCTCATCCCCACCCCCAGCTCTCATCCCCACCCCCAGCTCTCATCCCCCACAATCAATCAGCTCTCATCCCCACCCCCAGCTCTCATCCCCACTGCCAGCTCTCCTCTATATCTTTCCAACAGTCGGGTGAGGGCAAAGAAAGAAAGCAACAGTCATTTAAAACATAAGATTTGTTAACGAGGACTCTCCAGCCAGATGACAGAGGTCTTGGCCCTGTGCGGCAGTGTCGCCTTAACCCTCCCTCTCCAGACCCCCCCGCGGCCACCCCCGGCCAGGCCATCGTCGATCACCTGACCGCGACCTGCCACAGCACGGAGCTCGTCCCCCTCTCTGCAAATGAACCCCTCAGCTCTAATGGAGACCCATAACGGCCTCCCCGTCCGCACCGCCGCAGCGTCGCCGACACCCCCTCAAGAGGGATGAGCTCGTATGTGTGGGAGCACAATGGACCGTGGAGCCGGCAGGTGGGATCATTACCTTTCTGCCGGGGCAGCCCTGGGAGAGCGCGGCTCAGCCAGCCCCTCGGACGCACTCAGCGCCGAGGTGACAAACAGACCTGGAGAGGGAGGCTGATGGTGGAAGGACCACGCTGGCCATTTGTCATGCTCCTCATCTATTCAGCCCGGGCCTCCGAGATAAAGACGGCGAGATGAAGAGATCCTGTGTAACGGAATAGGCTAGAACCAGAACAGGAATAACGGTGGAAGAGGGGCAGAAAGGAAGGAGCGCTGTCGGATAATAGCGATCAACAGCAGGGTGACACGATGTGTTAATGGCGTCACAGAATGACAAAGAAAAGGAAAAGCAATGAAATAAAAAAGGCTGTACTTTGATATGGTGGTTTAGAGAGACAGAGTTAGAGAAGGGAGAGAGAGAGAGAGAGGGACTAATGGGAAGAGAGGGTGAGCATGCGGTTTTGTGCTGGCGAATGGATGTGTGAGGGTGTTTATTTAACGAGGCGTGCGTGTGCCACGAGGACGTTCGCCTTCGTTGTCCCGTTCCCCTTCGTCGTGGAGGGAGACCACTCGTTGAACTGTTCCCTCTGCTTGGTTTCCCTCTGCCGCATGCGACGTAACTCCACGATGCAGCCTCCCTCCTTCATCCTCTCATCTCTTTCCATCCCTCCACCTTTTTTTCTCCTTCACCCTTCTCCTCCTCCCTCTGTGCCTCCCTTTCTCTTTCTCTCTCTTTCTCTCTCTCTCTCTTTCTCTCCCTGCCTTCCAGGTTTCCCTTCTGCCCTCCAAAAAAGGTGTGTCCCTCTGTGTTTCTCTCTCTCTGTCTCTCTCTCTCTCTCTCTCTCTCTCTCTCTCTCCAATGAGGTGTAGTTTGCTTTTTCAAGCCGGTGTGTCTGCTCCGTTCACCTCCTCAACCCAGATTGACGGACAGTAGCCCTCCCGGTGTCAGCCTCGTTAAGCCAATTAAGGCCGGTAATGACCCGCTGCTGTTCAGGTGTGCTGCAGTCTGCTCGGAGCGGAGGGGGTCGGCCAGGCCTTGTGTCACTTAGTCAAACTCTTTCTCTCGCACTCAATCAAACACACACACACACACACACACACACACACACACACACAAACTCACGTATACACAAGGCCATCACAGCAGTCGCATAGACAACCCAACTCATACAAACTAAATCCCATTGAGAGGGTTGTCAAATGCCAAGTGCATGTGATTTAACATGGATGATTTACTTTGCATCCGTTTTGAATGAGGTGGTTTAGAGATTTAATGATAGAATATGATGTTTCAAGAACTGGTTCAGGCTTGATTATGTCTGATCGGCTATGAAATATGTCAATAAGAAGATCTTTGGCCTACGGTTGGTTATTAAACCAAACCTTTCAACGTTTACACGTGGGCTAAATATTTGAAGGTTTTCTCAATTTTCTTAAGTCAAAACACTTTTCTAACCTACATAGCCTGCAAACTCATTTGGATCATGATAATGTATTCCATCCAATTATACAATTATTCCCTGGAACTACTGATATCAGTATCATACACTCAAATGGATTAGTTTGTGCACTTCAACTAGTGATTTGTACCATCAAATCGCATGTCCTTGAAATAGTACATTATTCTCAGAAGCAAACAGAAGGGTGGTACCTTATCTTGACATAGTTTAGCTAAACTAAGTCTAGTTCCAGTGGTCTACAGTCACCAACGTGTTGCATACATCTTATAGATTATACCTACTTAGATACTAAATTGAATTTGGCTAAGCTATAAAGTACCAGGAATAACAGCCTTTTCTTCTATGCGTTACAAATACTAGTTGCAGCTATTGTCCTATAGCAAGGCTTTGGTTTTTGTAATAGCATCTACGAAATTGGCTACTTATCAGTAGGTTGTGACTTTTGATTGATTGATTGATTGTTTTTTGAGAATTGATGAGACGCATCATAGTTTAGTCATAGTAAGTCCATTGTCATACATTGTATTATACAGATCAAAAAAGCTAACTAAATCGTTTCATGGAAACCTAACTCTCCTTGTATACATCCTCTGAAAACGAACTCGTTACCATTTTAGGAAGCAGACTGTGCCCTTGCTTTTTGGGAGAACAAATAATCATTTTGAGGAACGGCATTTATCCATCCAAATTTGTGGTTGGAGGGAGCGAACTAATAACAAGAGAATCTAATAACTTGTGCACACAACAGTTTAACTCTCCCTGTCAGTGCCTGGTCTCCGTGCCACCCCACTGGTGCTTTCATCCAGTTTAATTAGCCGTAGTGCTATTTACGCCCTCGCATCGCGCTTTTTAGTTGTTCCTCATTCGTTAATAGCATTTATTTTTTTTGCAGGTGTTCCACTTGTCCCTGTGAAAGAAATTCGTTTTGGGAGACGCCCGGGTCACATTCATTATCCCTTTGCTCTCTGCAACTGTTCATAATGGGGAGCTGCACCTGGGCTGGAGCCCAGTGATAAGTGAGTCGAGATTATGAACCATACTAAGGAGCGTTCTGTTTTTTTTTCCTTCCCTTGATGTGTTTCCTCTTTTCTCCTCCTTTCACTATTTTACTTTGACTATTTGTTCTGTTACTACGATGGCATTCTTGCATCAGCCTCGCGTCTGCTATTGTCTTTCAGTCAAACTTAAGGACGGAAAGTGGCAAGGCTGACTTTACAGAGAGAGCGATAAGGAACGGTGAAGTGAGGGTCAACCGGAGTTCAGAGTTTTTGATTGCCCTCAAACGGATGTGTCATGGGGCTACAGCAAACTTGGCATTGTTTATAAGCGATGACAAATCATTCCCACAACAAACTGAATCATCGGCTCCACTGTGAGTCATCAAGGGCACTCAGCGTCTCTGGTCTCGCTGGCTCACTGACGGGGATGTTTTTCATTGACCACATTTTACTACTGGCGGTAGCTGTGCCAAAAGACCTGCGACTGACACAGCTTACTGACTGGAAACATACGCGGACGGACGGACAGATGGATGGACGGATGGACGGACGGACGGATGGATAGGTGGGCAGATAGATGGATGGATAGGTGGGCAGATAGATGGATGGATAGGTGGGCAGATAGATGGATGGATAGGTGGGCAGATAGATGGATGGATAGGTGGGCAGATAGATGGATGGATAGGTGGGCAGATAGATGGATGGATCAGTGGATGGGTGGCAGGATGGACGGATGGGTGGGTTTGTAAAAGTGCCAAACCGAGGGCAACTCAGACAGGCAGGCAAGCATGCAGACCGACCGACCAACCGACAGACAGACAGACAGACAGATAGATGGATGGACAGACAGGGACAGACAGATAGATGGATGGATAGGTGGATGGGTGGCAGGATGGACGGATGGGTGGGTTTGTAAAAGTGCCAGACCGACAGACAGGCAGACCGACAGACAGACAGACCGACAGACAGGCAGACAGGCCGATAGACAGACCTAACCACACAGACAGACCGACAGGCCGACAGACAGGCAGACCGACAGACAGGCAGACCGACAGACAGGCAGACAGGCCGACAGACAGACCTAACCACACAGACAGACAGACAGGCCGACAGACAGACCTAACCCCACCGACCGACCGACCGACCGACAGGCAGACCGACAGACACGCAGACCGACAGACAGGCAGACAGGCCGACAGACAGACCTAACCCCACAGACAGACAGACAGACAGGCAGACCGACAGACAGGCAGACAGGCCGACAGACAGACCTAACCCCACAGACAGACAGACAGGCAGACCGACAGACAGGCAGACAGGCCGACAGACAGACCTAACCCCACAGGCAGACAAACAGACAGACAGACAGACAGACAGACCTAACCCCACAGACAGACAGACAGACAGACAGACCTAACCCCACAGACAGACAGACCTAACCCCATAGACAGACAGACCTAGCCCCACAGACAAACAGACAGACAGACAGACAGACGGCTCCCTCCTCCTATGGCGGCGTCAGTCTGACATATGGGCCGCCATCGGTGGACGGGGACGGGACATGTCTCGGCGGGCTCGGTGTTTACCAACATTATGCACCGCCATCTGCAGCGGGCTTTTACTGAACATGCCCCCCCCCCCTCCGTGTCCTGTGGGCCTTTGCCGTGCCCTGCCCATCACACACCCCTGTGAGACTGACTAACTGATTAACATTCACCCACCACATTGCATAACGAGTAGATGTTGTTTATTCGGTTTTGGGTGTTTTTGTTTTTTTGTTTTTTTGGTGGTCGTTTTGCTAAGCTTTGGAAGAGAGCCTAAGACATTTCTGTGAAACACGCAGGTGAGTGGGGCACGGGGCTTCAAACTCATCCCGCTAGCAACGGCACGCTAATGCTCACTTCAGTTATTCACGGCTGACCTTACAGCCCCGCTTAGAAGTGCACCGAACGTTGATTGGGACTTACTTTGTTAGCGCCAGCAGTGTCTACCTTCGTGTTGCCATCTCCGCACCCACTCAGCCATCTCCTCTACACTGTTCTCCTCGGCCAGGAGGACACAGTGGATCATGCGGCTGTGCCTCAGAGGAAATACTAGCGTCCAATATCCGACAGTGTTGCTTGTCTAATATTCATCATTTATTCATTGCCATTTCACGTGATTTCCTGATAAAAGGACTGCGAGTGTATACCGATGGGAGCCTAGCGTTATGAATCTGAAACACTGCGTGCGTTAGCGCTGCCTATGGGATAATGTTATACCCCACAGACAAACCAGTGCATCATAGCTCGGAAAAATGCTTCACCCCCGCGGCTAGGTGAACGTAACACTGACCTCCGCCGACAATTCATTTTAGCCGACCACATTATGTCCCTTTGGCGCAAAGCTGAGCCAGAGGCGCCGCGACGGAGAACGAGAGAAATCCAATACAACGCTCCGCTCCACACAGAGAGAGAGAGAGAGAGAGAGAGAGAGAGAGAGAGAGAGAGAGAGAATGAGAGTGAAAGAGAGAGAAAAATAGGGAGAAAGGGAGAGAGAGAGAAAGGGAAAGAGAGAGAAATGGGATGGCACGAGGGAGGGAGAAGGACAAGGAGGAACAGGGGGATGAAATAACACTTCACCCGTTGTCTTATCACTGGCACCTGACCCCTGCTGCGGGAAGCAAATGTATTAAAAAAATAAATATGCTCTGGCTGCCGCTGTCTCTTTTGTACCTGTCGGCGAGGAGACAAAGCACACTGCAGATTGATGTATGAAGCAGGGGAAAATGAAAGGCTGGGCCTTCTGAGCGATTGCCCCGGCCCGCCTATCAACTTCCAAAATCATATAAATAGTATGAAGAAAATGAGTATGAGAGCAGGAGAAAAGAGGTAGGGGGGGAGGGGTATATTAGATATTTGTGTATATGAAAACGATGGATGGATGGATGGATGGATAGATCTGTTGGAGGGTGTAATAGTTCCGGACCGAGGTACAACAAAAAAAGGATCCGTCAAGTAGCTCCAGAGCAGGAGGCGGCGACAGAGCAAAGGGGACCAAAATAGAATCGAGAAATTACACACAAAAAAGGAAAGGACAGATTAAAAGAGGAAATTGCTCTCTTTTATCTCAAGGCACAGCCCTATCCCTCTCTCCTGGGGGGGCGCACACTGAACATGGGCGCTGGGGGGCACATCGTGAGGGGGGGGGGAGTAAAGAGGGGAAAACTGCTGACTGAAGAGATTTGCCTTTGTTTCTGTGTTTCTCCAGAGGTTTTACAGGAAAGCATCTGCATCTACTCTGTGCACTGAGAGGTCAGGTTTCACACCGACCATGCTCTTCTCTCACACCATTGTGGTGGGGTGGGTGTGTATTGCGTGTGTCTGTTTGAGAAAGTGACATATTTGGAGGCGCTTGCCCCCGCCCCCACCCCCTCTCCCAGCCCTCAGTCGGTCGGAGCAGTGTGTCTGTCGCTCCACTGGGCTGGGGCGAAGCTTTCCTTCTCCCGGTCCGTCACCGGGCCGGCAGTCAGTCTGTCAGGCAGCCTTTAGCATCGCTGACCTCACACGCCACCCACCACCTGAGCCAGCAGCTGGGCCAAACCATCCAAAATGCTTCCTCTTCACCAGGCAGGTGGAGCCCGGCTAAACGCACCGCCGTTTCTCTACCACACCAACGACGCAGGGAAATTACATTTGAAAAGCAATTATGGTCGAGTGTAATTGTTTTCAACTCCATTCCGGCCAAGGGTTGAATCTTGAATCTTCTTTCCAGTTTAGTGTTGAAGATGTTTATAATTTACCTCTCTTATTCGAGGAAGCCTGGAGAGGGAGGATTCGGGGATGTGGTGCGTCAGCAGCAGTCAGGGCTCTGAGGGAAGTTTCCCCTCAGGGTGAGGACAGAACTAGAGTTCATCCCCCATGACTACGATGGGTGGGATCAATAAGAAACTAATGAGCACCCTCCTAAATGTTCAGGAAAACAAGGAAAATACATTTGACTGAGTTTTGGTTTTTACTTTTTTTTTTCTGCCAACAGGGGGAGGTGACGAAGGCCACAACGACTGACCAATGAAATATCAGGCGTTTGAAAAGTGGCTCAGGCTCAAATAACGATACCAACCTTGCCTGTTCAAATCCATGCCGTTGCCTTTGACAGCGTTACCGTTTGCTCGTGTTCTTCCTGAATTTACCCAGACGACATCCCATTGGACGTCATTTCCCTCACAGTCTCCCTGCGGTTGTGTTCACTCGGGCCAGTGAGTTTGTACACAACACCATCCGTGCTGGGTCCGTGTCACAAGGCAGTGGCTCTGAGCGTCTGCTCGGGGTCAACCGGAGTTCTCTCGCCTCTCTTTCGGCGTGGCCAAAGCCACCACAGCGAACGGCGCACGCAGCCAGTGTGGATGTTTGCGGCTCTGTGCGCACCCGTGTGTTAGCGTGTGTGTCCTTGAGGTCCTGTGTGTAACGTGGGTACGTCCACTGCCAAAGCAAATACAGCCCAGGCTACCTCTGTTATTTTTAGCCCTCCACTTTTGTGCTGCTTTCATGTCACCATTAAGTCCCAGTCCCCTCTAGGCTTGGACACAGAGAGAAGGGCACTGCCCATGAGTGACTGAGTGAGAGTGAGAGAGCGTGTGTGTGTGTGTGTGGGTGTGTGTGTGATTGTAAGTGAGTGTGTGTGCGTATAGTACATTACGTATATGTGCGGTGTGTAGGTCTCTGGTTTTGGATCCTCCCGTGTGTTCCACTCTACTCCCTTCGTTGTGTTGTGTACACTCGACCTTCATCCACCATGCATCCACGCGCTGCCCCTCTCCCACCTCTGCCCCCGCTAACCTCCCGGGGGCCTTGGCCCTGCAGAGGCGCCCTTATCTCTGGTGACAGCGTGGATGGTGCCAGACAGAGCACCACTCTCCCCCTCCAGGCACCAGAGCTCCAAAGAGAGAGAGAGAGAGAGAGAGAGAGAGAGAGAGAGAGATAGAGGACAGCGATCAGGGACATGGAGAGCATGCCCCGAAACCTTCGCTGACTCTGTTAAGAGACAAATCAGATGAAGAAATCACAGAGAACAGAAGATAGGGGACCACAATGTTTCAGTAAATGTCCTGAGTGTCTGTTTGTTTCTTTTTGGTATTATTCCATCTGCTTTTACCCTCATTCCCTCCTCTCTGTCTGTCTTTTGCTATCGCTTCCTATTTCTCTCTCTCTCTCTCTCTCTCTCTCTTTCATCATCCCATCCTCCTCCCTTTACCCTCTCTCGCGGTAATCCTCGGAGGCCTTGCGCTGGCAGGGGAGGTATGGTGGAGGAGGCCGTGGCGGAGCGGAGAGGGAAAGGTTCTGCTAATGGTAACATTAATAAGATTATTAATAATACAGTGCGAAAGGATCTTCCCGTACGAGTACTCCATGACGATGGGTTGACTGCATCTTGTCATTGGGTAGTACGACACAAGAGGAGGGCAGCTTGTTCAAACACAGGACGTTAAAGAGATACTAAGGGATTACAAAGAAAGGCCATCCATTGATATTCTCATGACACGTGATAACACTGACTTCATGTCTGAATGAGAAATCCATCCTTGTCTGTGTGTGTGTGTGTGTGTGTGTGTGTGTGTGTGTGTGTGTGTGTGTGTGTGTGTGTGTGTGTGTGTGTGTGTGTTCTGGTCGGCGTGTGTCCACTGCATTTGTTTTCTAACTCTCCCCACTCCTGTGCCAATCAATAATGTCCACATGTATTACACCCACCCACCCTCTCAATCCTCCCTTCCAATCATTCCCTCGCTCCGCAAACGCTTTTCCCCTCTGATTTCCCTCTCTTCCTGGGCCTCTAATTATTTGGACATCATCTCTTTGTTTCCCCATTCTCTCAGACTTCATGGACAAAATCCATGCCCATTAGTTAGAGCGTGACAGGCATGGCTAAGAGCCAGACTTAATGAAATGCCGCTCATTTGATCACTGCGCCCACGGTGCTCACAAAGCACACGGGCCCCACAACGGCTCCATTGTCCCAGTTATGGCCTCGCTCCCTCGGATCATAAACGAGCGGCGCCATCCTTACATGCCAGTAAAAGTTGATGAACGCTCGGCGAGGGGGTCTCAGCCAGTGTCGCTCCCGTGTTTTTCCCCCAAAGTATCGTTCCTTCGTCCTTCCCCTTCGCGTGAGCTCGCAGCCTTCGTCCGCCGCCGGATGCCGTGTTTGCGAGCGCAGCGTGCGAATAGGACGGCATGACATCCAGTTCTGATTTCATACACAGCCGGTTGTATCTGCATACTGGTTCGGTCAACTTACGACTCGACCCGGCCTTGATTCATCGCTCCGAGCGTTCATGGTTTCATTTGCATGCTGCATTTCACAGTGGCATGTATTCCAAATGTGACTAATGCTCATTTAATAAATATCCTTGGCATTTACCGTTACAGCTGAGACATTGTGTCAACTCAGGTTCCAACTCACACGCACTGCGAATCTGAAAATTGGAAGTTACTTGAGTTGACAAACTAAAATACAACGTGCAGTCTCATTAAGTAGGCCACACATGAACTGGCTAACCCAAATCTAAGGTCTAGCGACGTCATGTGCACCTACCCTTTTGGGTGGTTTGTTCAAACACTTAGTGACAGCTCCAGCAACCCAGTCAGCCAGGGACACTAAGGGCCTCTCAGCCCGGCGATGAGTCTCCATTTGGGGCGAGCAGGCTGGGTTGTCTCCATGATGAATCACCATCTCGAAGCAGGGGTCTGCATGCCAGGAAAGGACGGCAACAAAGGAGTGATAGGGGGCCTGGACACTGCCCGTGTACGTGGATGGTGATGTTATGGGTTGAAGAAGGACAAGGCAGTTTAAAAGAGAGAGAAAGAGAGAAATACAAAGACAGACGCCTTAGATCTATGTTTAGCCCGGTCTCCGATAGGAAATTGTTTTCGCCGTGTTTCTGTGTCCGTTCTCTTCTTGAGGCCATCAACATCACTTAAACAGGAACACCCAAGGTTAAGAGGTGGTTCCTGGTTGTGTGTGAGTGTGTGTGTGTGTGTGTCTGTGTGGGTGTGTAAGTGTGTGTGTTTGTCTCAGGGCCATGCTCAGCTGGTCAAACCAATTCAGCTCGCTAAAGAGAACCATACCCTTCGCCTCTCCCTGTCCCAACCCCAATCAGACCTTCTCCCTGCCTCCCCGCCAACTCTCTCCGTGACAGGCATGGCCGAGAGGCGGGCCTGTGTATTTGTGCCTTCTGAAGGACATTCCACTTGAATATGTTTCATATTTAATTGTCCATGTACCCCCCTCCCCCCCCACTTACCACCGGTGAAGTTCCTCTCTGCGACCTTTGTTCTTTCCGTCGCAACGGTAAGCCGGGAACAAATTCCGAAACAATCCTTAAAAGTCCCAAAGGGAAAAAAAATATAACGGGCTCGACGCGAAGGAAGCCCGGAGCGCGCCGGACCGTGACGGGATGCCAATCGAAGCCATATCCCGCTGCTTACAAAAGCAGCTGCGACGCGACCGCTCGGGGTTCCACGCTGGCCCTTAATCACGGTATTCCAGCATAATCAGCCTGTAGCGGGGGGGGGGGGAAGGGTGCGCGTGCCACGCCGCGGGCTCCGTCCTCCTGCGGCGCCGAGCGAGTCGGCGACCGGGCTGCACGGACGGCGAGGTGTAAAGTGCACTTGTCCTGCGGGGATTAGCCGCGTGCGCCATCGGTCTAAAATGGTAAATGGCCTCAGCGCAAACTGTTTACGGAAAGGACAGAATGTCCCTTTTCAGTCTCGCTCTCAGGGGTTTCGGAGGTAGGAAGAACAACATGAATGATGTCTATATATAGATCTATATGAATGATATCAACGAGAACCCTGTGGCCCAGGAAATGCACGGACGTCATTTTGTCCTTTCCGTTATTACGCACGGAGGACAAACTAGAAGAAAAAAACAAATGACGTCACGTTACACTGAGAGAGAGTGGAGAGGACGCCATGACGGCTGGGCATGATGAGGGTTTGTTTTCCTGCAGCTATGTATAGTGCCGCTACGTGGCAGGGACACAAAGACGACGGAGGACTGGGTGCGCAGTGTTTACACACAAAGTGTCCGTACGTGTGATCGCACCTTCACAAGAGAGACAAGCTAGTTTGCAACAAAGATTCAGGAGATGAAGGGGCCAGGTTTCTTCCATCTGCATTTAAAAGAACATAAAGGTTTGATGGCCCCATGTCGTGAGCCATACTGGATTGCACACAGGGAACCGACTTCCAAGTGGCTGAGCACATGAAAAGGATTAGGAAATAGTATGCTAATTGATATTTTCTCCTGCAGGATGAGGATACGCGAGAGCATTTGATATGGTAAAAAGAGATTGCAGTTTTATGTGTATGTGTGTGTATGTTCGTGTGTGTGTGTGTTTTATGTGTGTGTGTGTACTCAACTCTAAACGCCTGAAACATTTTCAGTCAAATCCTTCCACTTAAGCTGTATCAAAGCGTGGAATAATAATGTTACCGAATGGCCGAGGCTGTTTCATGAACGCATGAAAGCCTGAGCTGTGGAGACGTGACATCGTTTCCAATGCGCACGCCTTGGCCCACTTCTTACCCTACCTGAGTCTGCACGATCAGGCCACTCGCCCATATCACAAAGCCCCCTTTTTTATTTAGGATGCCTCCTTCCGAGCCACATCCACAATCCATGCACAACGTATATTTCCACATGCGTTTACAATGCCGTGCCGCGTTTACAATGCCGTGCCACGTTTACCTAGAGCCGTGCGTGAGCTTGTGCTAGTTGATATCCCTTCTGCGTTCATTCTGAATTTAATACAGCTATTTCATTCAGAGACAATTGAGTTTGGGTTTTTAGGTTTAATATTTTATATAAACACAATGACCAGCCTTCACTTCACGACTCACATGTTGATGCCAATTGTCAGACGCGCTCTTACGAACAGCCTATATTCAAGCCTTAATGAAAACGACTGCAATACAAGAAAACACATTTTTAAACAAAACACAAACAAAGCAAACCGAGACATACCCATCTGCTTTCCACCGATCCCCCCTTTCCTTTCTTTGGTGTGAAAAACATTCCATTAGGTAGCGTTCGCCACCGCAGCTAAACCGTCCCATCAGAGTCCAGCACACCGAGTCCAGCACACAGGCCTTCTCTTCCCTTTGTCAGTCCCACTAGGGGCTTGGCTTGTTATTTTGGCTAATTCATTTAGAGCCTGCATGCGTCTTTTGTTTTGCCACTATACCATTGATCTGTGTTTACACCTAAACAGCGCAATTAACTGATCAATACACACTGGGGACACGGGAGCTCTCCAGTTATCCTTTGTGGAGCATAAACAGAACAGCACACTCTCAGCCACTCCCCACCTGCCCACCCCCCCTCCACACACACATCGACTGGGCTCCCAAACATATTGCATGCTCCGTTTGTAAATAGACCTCAGTAATTGCTCAGTAAAGAACGTGAGAGAAGGGTGAATCAAAAGACTCAGTCTGTTTACTTCCCAAGCCAGGCCATGGGATATTTTGTACGCGCCTTTCCAACCTTAGCTCAGGATTCCTCTGATCGTCAGCGTATGTACTGTCGTCCTCACCACGTCGCTTGTGCTCCTCTCATGTGGCTTGGGGCACCGCAGGCCCCTATTAAAGATGCATCCCAACAGCGTAAATATCCCCGGAGCACGCTCCATGTGGAGGCAGAATGCCGGCGTGGCGTTATGTGGAGGAACCGAGGACGCTTGAAATTCTCTCCCGCCCGCCATTTGCCTCGCGGTGTAAGCAATCGTCAGAAGTTGAAGTGAATGGTTGGGGCAGGTGCCTCTTCAATATCCGCCAGCATGCAAAAACCATAAATGGCCCCGGTCTCATTTTCACAAACAGCAACTGCTGCGGATCAACAGTGGCCAACGACGGCGCTACTTTTATTAGCTTCCTGCACAGAGAGTTCAGCAAGCGGGAGGCGGCTCAGCGAGACACGACGGCACACCAAAAGGAACTCCCTGGTTATCTCTTGAGATGCGATGCTCTGTTAACGCCTGGCTGGGCCGATGTCGAGCGGCCATCTTGTTTCGGGATGGCTTTCCACGGCTGAGTGCCTGTTGAGGTATTTATTACCCAGAGCAGCAGCGGGGAGGGAGGGGTGGGTCAGGCCCAAATCACTGGGGTGTTCTTCTCTGGCAGCAACGGGTAGTACTCCGTCTCTATCTTAATGGGCATGGGGGGGGGGGGGGGCGACACACGCCTGGGAAGCAAAAGGTTTGCACCTCGCCCCCTAGAGCTATGAAAGTGCGAGTGCGTGTGCGTGTGTGTGTGTGTGTGTGTGTGGGCGAGTGTTTGTGTGCGAGCACTCAAGTCTCAGTGGTTGTCTGTGTATATGATCAGCCGCGTGGCCCTTCCAGCCAGGCGGCCTGGTCAGGTCTGATGGATGTGAGTGCAGGCCAGCCGGCAGGGGGGTGATTGCAGTGCGGAGCTCCCCCAGTAAGAGGTGGGGTAGCCCCTCCGACCCCTTGATCCCTCTCTGGTCCCAGGGTGGGAGATCACTCTCTGCTGTAATGAGGGGAGGGAATGGTCCTGCAGGGAGACGGGAAGGTGAAAGAATGGGAGAGAGCTGATGGAAGGTCATCTGGTTCAGTCTCTAGAGAACTTCAGAGAAGGTGACAAATTTCCCCCTATTCTTCCGTGGGTGGTCGCACGCACTCACACACACACACACACACACACACACACACACACACACACACACATACACATTGAATGCATTAAATTGGTATTTTCCTTTATACTTGAAGAGATTCAGGGCACATTCAAGACTAGCTCATTTCCTATTTGTAGTTTAAACCAAGCCAGACACATTTCCCTTATGCTTACACACACACACATACACACACACACACACACACACACACACACACACACACACACACACATAAAAGAACAGACAGGCACTTCAGTCATGGCAAGTTAGTATTTCCTTCCACACTTAAAGAGATTCAGAACTCATATTGAAGAATATAACACATTTCCTCTATCAAAATAAGCACGGAGAAGAAAATAAAGCACGTGAAAAGTTATTATTACTAGATCATCATCCTAAAACAAATAAGAGCAAATTTATCTAATATTTTGTTTGGACTTGGTTGTTGATGTGTTGGCGTTTAGTAAGCATATCTACTGTATGTTTGTGTTGATTGAAAACATAAACTCGGCAGGTTAAATGTGATGCCTGTAATCATATCATTGTAGTTAATCTAAAAGAAGATTCCACGCTGGCATGAAACACTAAGCTTCCATTCATGTCCATCCAGGATACAGGACAGTCTACAGCAAATGATTGCTCTGGCATATGGATAGGAAACACAAACACATGCTTTCAGAGATGCATGAGCACCATTTTACACACACACACACACACACACACACACACACACACACACACACAGACACACACACACACACACACACACACACACACACAAGATTAGACAGGCTCTCAAAAGTAGGTAAATACAGTCACACACACACACGCACACACACACACACACACAGACACCCCGTGCCTCCACACAGTGTGCTAATCCACTGGAGCGGGGCCCTGGTGCAGGCAGCGGTGGG
>JAPMUY010006263.1:2500-12500 GCA_026901105.3 Galaxias olidus
GTCAGGAGAACCAACAGAGTGTATCTGGGTCAGGAGAACCAACAGAGTGTATCTGGGTCAGGAGAACCAACAGAGTGAATCTGAGTCAGGAGAACCAACAGAGTGTATCTGAGTCAGGAGAACCAACAGAGTGTATCTGGGTCAGGAGAACCAACAGAGGTATCTGGGTCAGGAGAACCAACAGAGAGTGTATCTGGGTCAGGAGCAGAGTGTATCTGTCAGGAGAACAACAGAGTGTATCTGGGTCAGGAGAACCAAAGAGTGTATCTGAGTCAGGAGAACCAACAGAGTGTATCTGAGTCAGAGAACCAACAGAGTGTATCTGAGTCAGGAGAACCAACAGAGTGTATCTGGGTCAGGAGAACCAACAGAGTGTATCTGGGTCAGGAGAACCAACAGAGTGTATCTGGGTCAGGAGAACCAACACAGTGTATCTGGGTCAGGAGAACCAACAGAGTGTATCTGGGTCAGGAGAACCAACAGAGTGTATCTGGGTCAGGAGAACCAACAGAGTGTATCTGAGTCAGGAGAACCAACAGAGTGTATCTGGGTCAGGAGAACCAACACAGTGTATCTGGGTCAGGAGAACCAACAGAGTGTATCTGGGTCAGGAGAACCAACAGAGTGAATCTGAGTCAGGAGAACCAACACAGTGTATCTGGGTCAGGAGAACCAACAGAGTGTATCTGGGTCAGGAGAACCAACAGAGTGTATCTGAGTCAGGAGAACCAACAGAGTGTATCTGGGTCAGGAGAACCAACAGAGTGTATCTGGGTCAGGAGAACCAACAGAGTGTATCTGAGTCAGGAGAACCAACAGAGTGTATCTGAGTCAGGAGAACCAACAGAGTGTATCTGGGTCAGGAGAACCAACAGAGTGTATCTGGGTCAGGAGAACCAACAGAGTGTATCTGGGTCAGGAGAACCAACAGAGTGTATCTGGGTCAGGAGAACCAACAGAGTGTATCTGGGTCAGGAGAACCAACAGAGTGTATCTGGGTCAGGACAGTGTCTCTTCTACTTCTTCTAGGTCTACATTTCCGTCTTGGTCTATGGTCTGTAGGTGGTGGGGACAGGTGGAGGCTGGGTTGATGGCCCAGGCCCCTCCAGAGGGGTGGAGGTAGGGGGGTGTCCGGCTGGGCTGGTAGCCCCCCCAGAGCAGCCCCGGGCTGGTTCAGGGCTGTGTGCGTTTCCACGTCCACGCCACCATCTGCCAGGGCTCCGGGTCTCCACGGCGACCAGGTGTCTGTCTGTTCCAGCGAGGAGTCGTGCATACGGATGCTTCTGGAAGGCTCTGTGGAAACGCACTGTGTATGTGGGCTGAATGCACAACCAGGCTTATCATTGAAAACAGCAGTCACCAGAGATAGTCACTTTGTAGAGTGGAAGGAGAACTAGCTGGTAACTTTGTGTGAGTGTGTGAGTAGACCTGTAGGTGCTGTGTTGAGTTGGTAACTTTGTGTGTAGCCCTCTAGGTGCTGTGTTGAGTTGGTAACTTTGTGTGAGTAGACCTGTTGGTGCTGTGTTGAGTTGGTAACTTTGTGTGAGTAGACCTGTAGGTGCTGTGTTGAGTTGGTAACTTTGTGTGAGTGTGTGAGTAGACCTGTAGGTGCTGTGTTGAGTTGGTAACTTTGTGTGAGTAGACCTGTAGGTGCTGTGTTGAGTTGGTAACTTTGTGTGAGTAGACCTGTAGGTGCTGTGTTGAGTTGGTAACTTTGTGTGAGTAGACCTGTAGGTGCTGTGTTGAGTTGGTAACTTTGTGTGAGTAGACCTGTAGGTGCTGTGTTGAGTTGGTAACTTTGTGTGAGTAGACCTGTAGGTGCTGTGTTGAGTTGGTAACTTCGTGTGAGTGTCTGAGTAAACCTGTAGGTGCTGTGGTGGGTCACTGTAGCCGTCACACTGTAATGAAGAAGACAGAGGTACAGAATGAGGAAGCACCAGCAGATACAAATAAAACATGTTCAGTTTCCTTTTTTATTCTATCAAGTACATGAGCTGCTTTTTGCCTGGCACACACACCATGCTTAATTCTTACCCAGAGAAAAGGCCACTTTCTCACTCACATCAAACCTAATGGTAAATACAATCCTCAATAGCTTTTATGACATGCATGCTGTGTGGTATTGGACCTCCAGGCATAACACTTGACATTTAGACATGATCCTAACATTCATAACAGATCTACACTATATAACCAACAAACAATAAAATGACTGAGACTTAAAGTATCTAGACTTTAGTTCCACACTATAGAGGAGTGTGGACCTCAAGGTGCTTGTTTCACTGAGGCTAAATGTCAGCGTATTCAAGCCTGCTGACTTGCCAGGACCTGTCTAGTCCAGACCAGCTCAGCTTGACCCAGCTTAGTTTAGCTCAGCCTAACAGCTTATCCCAGTCCAGCTCAGACCAGTCCATCTTATCCTGGCCCAGGTCAGCTTAGTTTAGCTCAATCTATCCCAGTCCGATCCGGTCCAGCCTGCCCTGGCACAGGTCTGCTCAGACCAGTCCATCTTATCCTGGCACAGGTCAGCTCAGCTCAGCTCAGCCTATCCCAGTGCAGCATGACTGAGCGCTAACGACTGGTCCCTCCTCTCCTCACACAAACCCCCAGTTCCCTCGCTTCCTCCCTCCCTCCCTCTCTCCCTCCCGCATTCATCAATTCTCATTAGAGAAAATCATTACGTGGAATACCAACTTTTTGGCCAATATTCATCACTGTCAGTCCTCTTCCCACAGCAGAACACGTGACACTGGGGCAGTAGAGTGGTACCGGGGTGGGGTGGGGCAGTAGAGGGTAGTAGAGGTAGAGGGGGGGGGTGGGGTAGAGATACAGAGGTAGGAGGGGGGTACAGAGGGGTACTGGGGCAGTAGAGGTCCCAAGGCAGCAGAGAGAGAGGGGGGGGGTAGAGGTCCAGAGACAGCAGAGAGAGAGAGAGGGGGGGGTTAGAGGTCCAGAGACAGAGAGAGAGAGAGAGCAGAGGGGGAGGGTACTGGGGGGTAGAGGTCCAGAGGCAGCAGAGTGGGGGTGATTAGAGGTCCAGAGGCAGCAGTCCAGAGAGAGAGAGAGGGGGGGGGGGGTTAGAGGTCCAGAGGCAGCAGAGGGGTACAGAGGGGTACTGGGGGGGTAGAGGTCCAGAGGCAGCAGAGAGGGGGTGATTAGAGGTCCAGAGGCAGCAGAGAGGGGGGGGGTTAGAGGTCCAGAGGCAGCAGAGAGAGGGAGGGGGGGTGGGATTAGAGGTCCAGAGGCAGCAGAGGGGTACAGAGGGGTACTGGGGGGGTAGAGGTCCAGAGGCAGCAGAGAGGGGGTGATTAGAGGTCCAAAGGCAGCAGAGAGAGGGGTACTGAGGGGTGAGGTCCAGAGGCAAGAGAGGTCTGGGGGCAGCAGGCAGAGGAGGGGGGTACAGAGGGGTACTGGGGGGGTAGAGGCCCAGAGGTGCCTCACTAGAGGGAGAGGTCTTTATTCCCAAACCTCCTCCCCCTTCCCTTCCCAATGCTGCTGCCCACACTGCAGTTCCCAGTCATTCCTTAAACATTAAGCTACTATGCAACGAATAGCTGAAACCAGAAGATGAAACACTCGCTGGCTGACTACTTTTAAAAACAGATAAAAAACTGATATGTTCACAATTGCTTTTAGCTGAATTGGTCCTACTTAGCTATTTAATTTATCTTATTTAGTATTATATCTTTTATTTTATACAAATTAGTTTGGCAAAGCTGCTGTACATGTCCAGGGCAGCATTGTGAGGCAGGGAGCACACATACATATGAAGGAATGTCACTCCTCCTGTAAAAACCGCTGGAGATTCTCCTAAAGCGCTGAGGGATCGATACCTTTGTTCCTATTAGCTGTGTGTCTCAGGTAGCCACCTGCCTGGTCAGCGAATCACAGCTCTGCTGGTTCAGTTGTCCGTAGCAACCCTCCGCTGGCCTGTCCTGTCCTCCAACCTAAACCCGGCTTAACTACAGCCTAACTACACCTTAGACCCGGTCTCACTACAGCCTAACTACAGACTAACTACAGCCTAACTACAGACTAACTACAGACTAACTACAGACTAACTACAGCCTAACTGCACCTTAGACCCGGTCTCACTACAGCCTAACTACAGACTAACTACAGCCTAACTACAGCCTAACTACACCTTACACCCGGCTTAACTACAGCCTAACAACAGCCTAACTACAGACTAACTACAGCCTAACTACAGAGTAACTACAGCCTAACTACACCTTAAACCAGGTCTCACTCCAGGCTACAGCAAGTAATTTTTCTTTTATATCTGAATATTTCATTTTAAATCATTGCAATCATGGTCACTGATGGTAGTTTTCACGCACACACACACCACACACCACACACACACACACACACACACACACACACACACACACACACACACACACACACACACACACACACACACAGGGAGGTGGATGCAGATTGGGGTAGAGAGCCTTAGAGGGCAACATATGATGCCCTGCGGCAGGGGCTCTGTGGAAACGCCATCAGTCCTCTCCCTGTAGAGACACACACACACACACACACACACACACAGACACACAGACATACACACACACACACAGTTTCAATGTGCAGGCTTTACCCCAGCAAAACCATTCGCAAAACTATTCGCAATTTATCATCATTAAATGCTACAAAGAAGCATCTAAAGTAAATATGAAATAAAACGAGGCCAGAAATAAAAAATTTTAAGGAATTAAATTATTAGGAATAAATCGTCGGAATAAAGCATAAACTTTAAACCTGTTGAAAGATGTCAGTCACGAGTATTGTGAGGCATATATAAGGCTTACAGTTATTAACCAGTATTTCACTTTGGGTCTTTCACTCACATCACAATGCCTCAGCCGGACAACTGTGACATCACTGTGACATCATAGTGCCTCAGCCGGACAACTGTGACATCATAGTCCCTCACCAGGATCACTGTGACATCACAGCGCCTCAGCAAGAGAAGTGTGACATCACAGAGGCTCAGCAGGACCACTGTGACATCACTGTGACATCATAGTGCCTCAGCAGGACAACTGTGACATCACTGTGACATCATAGTGCCTCAGCAGGACCACTGTGACATCACTGTGACATCATAGTGCCTCAGCAGGACCACTGCGATATCATAGTGTTTCAGCAGGACCACTATGACCTCCCAGTGTGTCTGTCTTAACACCTCAGCAGTCAGCAGGCCTGAAGGCGTGTGTCAGCCCTGCTCCCCCACCAGTCATCTGCATTCTCCAGCTCCACCCTGGTGTGATTGTATCTCCATTCTTATCAGGGGTTTGTGGATCACATAGAGTTTGCTGATTAGAGATGTCGAGAAAGATTCAGAGTCATTAACTACCAGTGAACCATCACACATAATCATCCATGAAACCTGAAAAAACAAAGTTCGAGAAAAAAAACTTTTTCTTTCCAGGCCTACTAAATTAATTGTTGAGGAGTTTGTAGGTGCATTATTGTTGTAATTGAACAAAGTCTAAAAATTCCTGTCTATTTTTTACCATAATTCATATTACCACTAAACCAGAGCCCTTCTGTAGCGGTGCTGAACGGGAGGGAGCTGGGGAGGCTTCTCTCTATAGTACTACTGCTAGGTCCAGCCATCCCTTCCATCGCATGTTTAATTTTTCGTCCTGCTTGCCCAGAGGGACTTTAACCCTTTATGCTGGCTCTCATTTCAATCTGATGCTTTTTGTTAAATGTTTAACTTAAATTGGTAGCCTCATAAATATTCCAAATCACTCGCGCTGTGTTTGATGAGGAAATGAGCCTAGTACCCACGGTGATTCCCCAGGCTACGCTGAGACACAGGCGGAGAGAGAGAGAAAAACCTACAACTTCACTCTTAGAACTAGCCCTGCGCCGCGCGCTGACAGCCTACATTAGCGAGCAGCAAATTGTTTTAACAATGTGCAGGCTGCCTTTGACGTCTCGGTACTGATGATATCTATGGCGCTGCATGTTACAGAGGTAGCCGCAGCGAGGCTCTGTTTCTGTCAGCTCTCCCGCGAGAGGCGTTTATAGTGTAAATAGCCGGACAGCTCGCGCTGAATGTGAAAGCGGAGTCAGACGCGTGCGCTATGGTAAACGGGGTTCGGCAGGGTGTTCACTCACAGGCCCATATGGTGCAGCGGATCACCAGGAAGAGTTTGATTCCTGTCCGAGCCAATTAGATTCACCGTGATCATTTAAACAAAAGGACTCAGTTGAGGCTGTTAGAGCAGCAATTTAAAAATACAAAAAAAAGGATTGATAACAAATAAACAGAAAGAATCGATCACACTCAACCAGTGAAGACCAGTCTATCCACTACCCAGTCCACATAAGTAAGACCACATGTAGAAAACCCATGCACAAGAGAACATAGGAATTACCATAGATAAGTAATCACGCAGACTCCATAAGACATTTACAGAGCAGCCTGTTCACATGCAATCCTATACGAGGTTTGGACAAGCCTTCACCATGTTGCTTAAGGTTCGGGGTTAGAGGTTAGAGGTTAGAGGAGAACAGAAATAGGCACAGCTACATTATATTCCTATTATTAGAAAAAGAGAAGATATATATTTTAAGAGGTACTTATTACCATAATATAACTAAATAAATAAAAGATACTGGATTAGTTGACATGATTTATTTGTATACAGTGTAATAATATCTGTTCATTTCTGTGGGAGTGGCTGGCGTCTGGTTCCACACCACGTCTCTGAAAGCAGAGGACTTTTGGTGTGTCTCTCCTCCTCCTCTCTCCCTCCATCACTGTCTCTCCTCCTCCTCCTCTCTCCCTCCATCACTGTCTCTCCTCCTCCTCCTCTCTCCCTCCATCACTGTCTCTCCTCCTCCTCTCTCCCTCCATCAGTGTGTCTCTCCTCCTCCTCTCTCCCTCCATCAGTGTGTCTCTCCTCCTCCTCTCTCCCTCTATCACTGTCTCTCCTCCTCCTCTCTCCCTCCATCACTGTCTCTCCTCCTCCTCTCTCCCTCTATCAGTGTGTCTCTCCTCCTCCTCTCTCCCTCCATCAGTGTGTCTCTCCTCCTCCTCTCTCCCTCCATCACTGTCTCTCCTCCTCCTCTCTCCCTCTATCACTGTCTCTCCTCCTCCTCTCTCCCTCCATCTGTGTTTCTCTCCTCCTCCTACCTCCATCTGTGTGTCTCTCCTCCTCCTCTCTCCTTCCATCAGTGTGTCTCTCCTCCTCCTCTCTCCCTCCATCAGTGTGTCTCTCCTCCTCCTCTCTCCCTCCATCACTGTCTCTCCTCCTCCTCTCTCCCTCCATCTGTGTGTCTCTCCTCCTCCTCCTCCTCCTCCCTCCAACGGCGTTTCTCTCCTCCTCTCTCCCTCCATCAGTGTGTCTCTCCTCCTCCTCTCTCCCTCCATCACTGTCTCTCCTCCTCCTCTCTCCCTCCATCAGTGTGTCTCTCCTCCTCCTCTCTCCCTCCATCACTGTCTCTCCTCCTCCTCTCTCCCTCCATCCCTGTCTCTCCTCCTCCTCTCTCCCTCCATCTGTGTGTCTCTCCTCCTCCTCCCTCCAACAGCGTTTCTCTCCTCCTCTCTCCCTCCATCTGTGTCTCTCCTCCTCCTCTCTCCCTCCATCTGTGTTTCTCTCCTCCTCCTCCTCCCTCCAACAGCGTTTCTCTCCTCCCCTCTCCCTCCATCTGTGTTTCTCTCCTCCTTCTCTCTCCCTCCATCTGTGTCTCTCCTCCTCCTCCTCCTCTCCCTCCTCCTCCTTGTCCCAGGGTGATGTGCAGTCCCAGCAGTCATTGACATTGAGCTCCAACACAGACAGATTGCTCATAATAACCATTGGGGACCTCTCAGTTCTCCCTGTCAGCAATTTGCAGGATAATTTTGGCACCCTTTGAAAGATCCGGCGAGGGTAAAAATACCCTTGCTAGTTGTTATTGCACTTTATTGGGAAGACTTAATCCTATCTGTGAGGCAGAATGCACTCTGGTCGATGTAGTCAAACCAACGCACGGAGGCACTTTTCACTATTTTTAAAAACAGGAAGTGACAGCGTGGCTTTTAGAGCAGCCGATCGACTAAAGGGATAAAATGTCTCTGTGTAAATTCCATTACCAAAGACTTACTGAGAAACATGGTGCGCTGATTCACCTGCTCTATAAGGTATTGGACATTTATTTTGGTGGGGGCGGGGGGTGGGGTGGGGTGGGGGGGGGGGGGGGGGGGGCTTAGATGTTGACCACTCAAATAACGAACAAACAATCAAAGTTGCTGTTTTGAGTTTTTTTTAACACTAGGGTTGCATTCCGGAGGATGTGAAGAGTTTGGACTTGGAAGAACCCATCTGTATTTTTACAGACAGTAGGATGTGGAAGAACCCAGCTGTATTTTTTCAGACAGTAGGATATGGAAGAAACCAGCTGTATTTTTACAGACAGTAGGATGTGTAAGAACCCAGCTGTATTTTTACAGACAGTATGATGTGGAAGAAGCCAGCTGTATTTTTACAGACAGTAGGATGCAGAAGAATCCAGCTGTATTTTTACAGACAGTTGGATGCAGAAGAATCCAGCTGTATTTTTACAGACAGTTGGATGCAGAAGAATCCAGCTGTACTTTTACAGACAGTAGGATGTAGAAGAATCTAGCTGTATTTTTACAGACAGTAGGATGTGGAAGAAGCCAGCTGTATTTTTACAGACAGTAGGATGTGGAGGAAGCCAGCTGTATTTTTACAGACAGTAGGATGTGGAAGAAGCCAGCTGTATTTTTACAGACAGTAGGATGCAGAAGAACCCAGCTGTATTTTTACAGACAGTAGGATGCAGAAGAACTCAGCTGTATTTTTACAGACAGTAGGATGCAGAAGAATCCAGCTGTATTTTTACAGACAGTTGGATGCTGTGTTGGAAGGCTGCCTAAAATCTGATGTTCTGCGAGTCTGCGATGACGTCTAAAGTAGTTAGTGTATTTGATCAGCTCCTCTGAAAAGGTTTGCGTTTAGATCCAATACACAACCCACTTCTAAGATTAGAAACTTTCCTGCACCGCCTTTTACCGAGATGACATCAGGACCATTTCATTGGCTCAGGGAGCAGGTCATTGATACGGTCTCACAGCCTCACTAGACAACACCATTTTCTCTACAAAAACACACGTAATGGACTTTCCATGGAAACAGTCGTCTTAATACCAAAACATCCGAGCCGGAATGATTTAGTTGGTGACGGGACACCAGAGGAGGGTTGCCACGGAGACGCAGACCGGGAGAAAGAAGCCCGAGTCACTCCTGTCCTCCTCTCCCATGCACTCCTGCTTTATTTCCAGCTGCCCAGGATAACACACTACATGCCATAAATTCTCTTCTAATTCCAAATAATTCCGATTACATGGACGAGTAGTTTTCAATCAGAAAGATAATCTGAGTGATGGATGGATGGATAATTGGCTGTCTGTGCCACGTAAATATTGTGTCGTTCTATTAATCTTGCCGAATGAGGTGTCAAGCTGTCACTCATTCGTCAAACTGAATTAGGAAATATAACGAATAAATAAATGCATGCCAGGGCAGAAGCACCAGTGTGTTTGTGTGTGTTTTTGTGTGTGTGTGTGTGTGTGTGTGTGTGTGTATGCGTGTGTTTGTGTTTGTGTGTGTGTGTATGTGTGTGTGTGGTGGAATGAAATGGAGCAGTCAGAGAGAGGAGTGATGGTCCTGAGTGAGAGAAAGGAGAGCCAGAGAGAAAGAGAGAGAGAGAGAGAAAGAGAGACGCAGAGAAAGGGGGAAAGTCAGAGAGAAAGAGAGAGAGGCAGAGAAAGAGGCAGAGAAAGAGAAAGGCAGAGAGAAAGAGAGAGACACAGAGAGAAAGAGAGAGGCAGAGAGAAAGAGAAAGGCAGAGAGAAAGAGAGAGGCAGAGAGAAAGAGAAAGGCAGAGAGAAAGAGAGAGACAGAGAGAAAAGGCTGAGGCAGAGAGAAAGGGGGAGACAGAGAGAAAGGGGGAGACAGCTGGGATATCACAT
>JAPMUY010006263.1:17500-32500 GCA_026901105.3 Galaxias olidus
CCCCCCCTCCTCACCTGTCCCCCCCTCCTCCTCACCTGCCCCCCCCCTCCTCACCTGTCCCCCCTCCTCCTCACCTGCCCCCCCCCCTCCTCCTCACCTGCCCCCCCCCCCCTCCTCCTCACCTGCCCCCCCCCCTCCTCACCTGTCCCCCCTCCTCCTCACCTGCCCCCCCCCCTCACCTGTCCCCCCCTCCTTCGCCCCCCCCCCCCCCCCCCCCCCCCACCTGTCCCTGGCCTCATACTCGTCCTTCCTATCTCTGCACTTCAAAGCTGAGTGAGTTATCTCTGGACAGTCACAGAGACAGGAAGCCTGCTGAGTGAGTTTTCTCTGGACAGTCACAGAGACTGCGTGTGTGTGTGCGTGTGTGTGTGTGAGAGAGAGAGAGAGGAGGGGGGAGAGGAGGGCAGAGAGAGAGGAGGGGGGTGGTCACCTGATAGTGGATGAGAGGAGTGAAGCGGAAATCAGGGTCTCAGGTTAGAACTGCAACAGACAACGCTTGACTGAGGAGTGTAGAGAGGAGGAGGAGTGGAGAGAGGAGGGCAGACAGAGAGAGAACGGGGAGAGAGAGAGAGAGAGGAGAGAGAGAGAGAGAGAGAGAGAGAGAGAGAGAGAGAGAGAGAGAGAGAGAGAGAGAGAAAGAGAGAGAGAGAGAGAGAGAGAGAGAAATAGAGAAGTAGAAAGAGATAGAATAAAAGTGGGGTATAAAAATGAAGAGACAGATTGTTCTTGATTGGTGGATCTGGATTAGCCAACGCACCTGCTGATCAAAGACTCCTCCTCTCATCCTAAACACATTTGAATAAATTGGTTTATATAATACGTGTTCCATGGTTCCAGTTTACAAAGAGCTCTTCAGGATGAGAGCTGCTCTTTATTATTTATTGATAATTGGCAGACAGACAGACAGTCTCATAGTATGACACCTCTTCCTCTTCCTCGTTCGGTAAGGCTGAGTCTGCCCTCGTTCACCTCCTCTTCCTCCTCTTCCTCCTCTTCTTCTCCCGCTGTGGGAAAGCTGGTGCGTCTCCGCCCACACAAGGTCATCCTCCACCCCGTCACCACCTTCCAATTAAGGAGACGGATGGACAGTGCTAATTGGCTGGATTTATAGGGCTCTTGTCTGCTCCGTGTAAGTGGAGGGCATTAGTCCTTCATCGGCCTCCGGGCTGACCTCTGCTCTCTGGAACAGTCCCTACATCTACTTCCTTTACCGTGAAACTCAGCACCAAAACAGCCTTTCAAACGGAAGCAACTTAAACAAACGCTATGTTAGATAAATACTGCTTATCCAGCTGTAAGCAAAAGATAACAATCCTATTTAAGGTTTGGGGGCAAGAAGACAGAAGAAGCAGTAGCAATTAAAAATAAAATATTACCAGATTGGAAGATGGGTGGTTGTGGTGGTGATGGTGGTAGGGGGGGAGGGGGGGGGGGGGTTAGTTACTGAATGCCGAGTGGGGTGGTGATGGGGGGGGGGGGGGGGGGGGGGGGGGGGGGTTGAGTTACTGACTGCAGAGTGTGGTGGTGATGGTAGGGGGGGGTTATGGTGGGGGGGGGGGTTAGTTACTGACTGCAGAGTGTGGTGGTGATGGTGGGGGGGGGGGGTTAGTTACTGACTGCAGAGTGTGGTGGTGATGGTGGGGGGGGGGGGGGTTAGTTACTGACTGCAGAGTGTGGTGGTGTTGGGGGGGGTTGGTGGTGGTAGGGATGCTGGTGGGTCTGTAGTTTGTGCTGACAGGGTGGGGTTAGTTTGGTGGGGGGGGGGGTTAGTGTGTGTGTGTGTGTGTGTGTGTGTGGGGGGGGGGGTTAGTGTGGTGGTGGGGGGGGGGGGAGGTAGTGGTGGCAGTGTGCTGTTAGTTATTGATTGCAGGGTGCGGTGCTGACCGGAGGCCGGGAGGTCCTAGTCTATCTGTGGACAATGCAGTCAGTTCCAGCTCAGCGGCCGACCTCATAGGACCGGCAGATTGATGTCACCGCGACAACTGAACTCTGACTAACTCTCAGCGGGCCCGCCACACACTCGCACACTCACACTTATATACACATGCTCATATACACACACACAAACACAAACACACACTCATATACACACGCTCATACACACACACACACACACACACACACACACACACACACACACACACACACACACACACACACACACACACACACACACACACACACACACACACACACACACACACATACACACACACACACACACACACACACACCACACACACACTCTCACATACACACACTTATACACACACTCGCAAACACACACAAAGACAGACATCCATGTAAACGGTACTATGACTTAAACATGTCTGCATACTCACACACACGTTTATATACACACACACACACACACACACACACACACACACACAGTCACACCTATGCAATGCTTTGCAATGCTAGTAATGCAAGCAATGCTTTGTTCTCAGGTTTACCAAGCAAATCAATTCAAAAACTTCAAATGGTTCAGAATGCGGCAGCTAGAGTTCTTACTGGGACTAAAAAGAGAGAGCACATCTCCCCTGTCCTCTATGGCCTCCACTGGCTACCTGTATCCTATAGAATAGATTTTAAGGTCATTTTAATGGTCTTTAAAGCACTAAAGGGGTTGGCACCAACCTATATTAGAGACTGCCTCGTTGATTATGTACCTGGCAGGGCCCTTATATCCTCCAATGCTTCTTTGTGGGTAATACCCAAGGTGAACTATAAGAGGAGCGGAGAAGCATCTTTCAGCTATTTGGCCCCAAAACTGTGGAATTCCATTCCGAGCCATATTTGTGAGGCTGAATCAGTCATTGCTTTTAAAATCGATCTTAAAACGCACCTTTTCAATAAGGCTTTTAATTAAACATTAAGTATAAATATGCTAAAAGTTAAAGGTAGATGTGTGACATTAAGCTGTATTCTATTAAATTAAATTTGATTTCATTTTATTTTTTAATTTTTTTATTATTTTAATAATTATTGTTTTCTAAATACTTTGTAATTTTATGCTGTTCTACAATCATAGTTCTACTATTTTCAATCATATTTTTTTATTTGTTTAAATTTAGATTTTTTTTTGCATTCTCTGATATGTGAAGCACATTGAGCTGCACTTGTTGAATGAAATGCGCTATACCAATAAAGATTATTATTATTATTATTATTATTATACATATATACATGTCTGCATACTCACACACACATTATTTGAAGACCGATTATATCAGACGGTTTCTGAAAACAGGACTCTTTCCTGTGATTCTGTAAGGTTCTCTCTGATGCAGGACTCTAAATCAATTTCATCCAGATGGTATGCTGTTCAGTTTCCATCAGAAAGTCTGACTGGCTGATAGAGTCATTCTGACAAGAGGATTTACAATGAAGAGCTCTCAGCCCCCCATTAAGCACAACCTGTTAGCATCTAACAGAGATTAACAGAGACTGATGCACTGCAGCCTGTCTAAGATCTGTTTCTGTCACACTGAGGGAAGACCACTGCCCACACACAGACAGGCAGGTAGGCAGGCAGGCAGACAGACAGACAGACAGACAGACAGTCAGACAGGCAAACAGACAGACAGACAGACAGACAGGCCTTCACACAGGCATCTCCTGAACAGAATATCCAACGCCATTTAAACTACAGAAGGCTGATAAAGAGATTTGAATGAAACGTGGCACTGTCCATCAGACCCAGTGAAGGTACACAGAGCTATCGGGTCGGTCTGGCTAACCCTAACCCTAACCCTTACCCTAACCCTGACCCTAACCACAAAGCACTGTCCATCAGACCCAGTGAAGGTACACAGAGCTATCGGGTCGGTCTGGCTAACCCTGACCCTAACCCTTACCCTAACCCTAGCCCTGACCCTAACCCTGACCCTAACCACAAAGCACTGTCCATCAGACCCAGTGAAGGTACACAGAGCTATCGGGTCGGTCTGGCTAACCCTGACCCTAACCCTGACCCTGACCACAAAGCACTGTCCATCAGACCCAGTGAAGGTACACAGAGCTATCGGGTTGTTCTGGCTAACCCTAACCCTAACCCTCACCCTAACCCTAGCCCTGACCCTGACCCTAACCCTAACCACAAAGCACTGTCCATCAGACCCAGTGAAGGTACACAGAGCTATCGGGTCGGTCTGGCTAACCCTGACCCTAACCCTAACCCTGACCCTGACCCTAACCCTAACCACAAAGCACTGTCCATCAGACCCAGTGAAGGTACACAGAGCTATCGGGTCGGTCTGGCTAACCCTAACCCTAACCCTGACCCTGACCACAAAGCACTGTCCATCAGACCCAGTGAAGGTACACAGAGCTATCGGGTCGGTCTGGCTAACCCTGACCCTAGCCCTGACCCTGACCCTGACCCTGACCACAAAGCACTGTCCATCAGACCCAGTGAAGGCCCACGGTGCTGTTATCGGTTGTTTGGTCAGTGACACAGAGTGACAGCGCTATCGGGTCGCTATGGTTTTCCTCGGTAACACAACCCCACCTAACTACTCACACTGGGACTTAGCTAGCCAGAGTGGGATTGACAGCTCTCCACTAATCAGGCAGAATGACTCACTTTGGCTTGTAATAGAGTCTAAATGTGCTGCTAGTTAAAGGGTACCCCGCTTTAGACAGGAGCCCCACAGACAGACAGGAAGGCAGGGAGACAGGCAGGGGGTCAGGCAGGGAGACAGACAGACAGACAGACAGACAGACAGACAGACAGACAGACAGACAGACAGACAGACAGACAGACAGACAGACAGACAGACAGACAGACAGACAGACAGACAGACAGACAGGCAGCAGCCCCGATTACTCCTGTGCAGCCAGCCAAAACACAAAAATCAATAAACAATCTCACCGTTTTTCTGAGGGGGGCCTGCGGTCTGACCTAATAAATGTCTCAATTCACTGTTAGGACTTCATCCAGCTTTAACGTCTCCTCTGTGTGCATCGTTTGCCGATCAATTAGGGAATGGAGTGCCCGCCTGTCACAACACCTGCCCCCCGCACACACACACACACACACACACACACACACACAGCATACACACACATATACACATACACACACACACACACACACACGAACACACACACACACACACATATCCACATATATACACACACACATACATATACACACACACACGCACACACACAGCGTTATACTACAGAGCTTTGACAGAGAATGTCTATTATTATGCTATTAAGTTTTATTTGCACTATTAGTTATTATGGGGTGGTTTTCTCAGGAGGAACACCAAAGGAAAACAATGTGGTATTTGATAAATCTCTGTTGATATAAGGCTTTGTATTCCACAGATAGAGACCGCGGGTAAATGTTTATCACTTCAGATCAGAGCTCACCAGTCTACAGGGTCCTAAGCCCGTCACTCACAGCAGCCTGAACCCGTACTGGTCCGGTTCTGATCAGCCCGGCCCAGCACCATGTCTGCAGTGACTGGCAGCAAATTCCCAACTGTGACACACAAGAGTATCACACCTGAAAAAGCTAAACACATTTGTGAGTCTTTTGTGGGTGTCAATGCTTTGCCCAGTCCTCCCAGACATATCCCAGAGTGCATTGTAACATAATCAGTAGTGATAGAGGGTTCAGAAGAAGAAGAAAGAGAGAAACTGCTTTTCTCCATCACTTGGATTTCTGTCAGTCTTTCTCCCTCCTTACTTCTCTCTCTCCTTCCTGTCACTAGCTCTTCTTCCTGTCCTCTCTCTTCCTGTCACTAGCTCTTCTTCCTGTCCTCTCTCTTCCTGTCACTAGCTCTTCTTCCTGTCACTAGCTCTTCTTCCTGTCCTCTCTCTTCCTGTCACTAGCTCTTCTTCCTATCACTAGCTCTTCTTCCTGTCCTCTCTCTCTCTTTTTATTTTCTCCTCTTTTTTCGCTTTCTTTTATTCTGGACTGTCTCTTTTTTCCCTTTTCCCTTTCGGTTCTCTCCCTCCCTCTCTGTGTAGTGCAGGCAGAGGAGCAGAGCCCTGTGGTCTGTGACAGAGGCTCCCACGCACGGCCCTCTCTTGTCTGCCATCGATCCTGTCGCTTCCCATTACCGTCAATCAGGGAAGCACTGCTGCTCCACACGCGGAAACAGGACAGACTACAGGGAGGGAGAGGAAGGAGGAGAGGAGAGGAGAGGAGGAGAGGAGGAGAGGAGAGCAGAACAAACAGCAGAGCAGAGCAGAGCAGAGCAGAACAGAACAGAACTCCCCATCTCCTCGTCGTGGCAGCAAGGTGCTGTTCCTCTCTCAGGCTGGATAAGGAGCAGGATGAGACCTCCACAGCAGAGGGACTGTTCTCTAACGAGCCCCAGAGACCCCCCCCCCCCCACACACCATCCCGGCCCCTCGCCGCCCCGTAGCCAGCGCTCCCCCCCCCCCCCCCCCCAGCCCGGCCCCTCGCCGCCCCATAGCCAGCGCTATCCACCCCCCCAGCCCGGCCCCTCGCCGCCCCGTAGCCAGCGCTACCACCCCCCCCCCCCCCCCAGCCCCCCCCCCGCCCCATAGCCAGGGCTATCCACCCCCCCACCCCCCCCCCCCCCCCCCCCCCTCGCCCCTCGCCGCCCCGTAGCCAGCGCTATCCACCCCCCCAGCCCGGCCCCTCGCCGCCCCGTAGCCAGCGCTATCCACCACAGCTCCTGAGGCTGACCCCCCCCCCCCCCCAGCCCGGCCCCTCGCCGCCCCGTAGCCAGCGCTATCCACCACAGCTCCTGAGGCTGAGCTGTCAGGGGAAAACATTACTGCTTGCTCAGTCGTGACTGCCTTGTTAGAAAAATGACATAATAACAACGACAGGAGTAATGGAACAGCCCACAGCCCACCATCCGGGGGACGGAGGGAGAGAGGGAGAGGGGGGGAGGTAGAGGGAGAGAGGGAGAGGGGGGGTAGAGGTGTGGGGAGGACGGAGGGAGAGAGGGAGAGAAGGAGAGGTGGAGGGAAACGGGGTAGAGGTTTAGGGAGGATGGAGGGAGAGAGAGAGATGGGGGAGGGGGTAGAGGTGTAGGGAGGATGGAGGGAGAGAGAGGGGGAAAGGGAGAGGGAGGGGGAGTGGGTAGAGGTGGCGGAGAGGGTAGGGAGGGGTACAGGTGGAGGAGATGTTAGGGAGAGGTAGAGGGGGAGGAGGGGTTGTGACGGGCGGGTTGGGGTGAGAAAGGGTGAGAGGGGAGTGAGGAGGGGACTGTGGTGGAGGGTGAGGTGGGACAGGAAGCCGGAGGTCAAATGGGAGAAGGGTTTCCTGTGGGCACGTCCCCTAGCGACCTCTGACCCCGGGTGGCGTGGTGCAGAGAGAGCGTTCTGGTTGGTTAATGGCAGCGTTCGGCCGCCATAAGCCCCCCGGCGGAGATTGATGCATACGCTGTCCACACCCCCCACCCTAAACCCCACCCACCCCTAAACCCCACCCACCCCCCGGCACCGTAAAAGATTATCCGCTCACTGGCTGGAAACAAAGCAGTGATGGAAATTCGTCTCGCATCATCAGCAGCAAAATATCTACACAGCAGACCGGGAGTCTCTCATTTTTCATGGGCTATATATTAAATAAAGCAGGGCGGGGGGGGGGGGGGGGGGCCTGGCTGGGTGGGGGCCTGGATGGGTGGGGGTCTGGATGGGTGGGGGCCTGGATGGGTGGGGGCCTGGATGGGTGGGGGCCTGGATGGGTGGGGGGGCCTGGCGGGGTGGGGGCCTGGATGGGTGGGGGCCTGGCGGGGTGGGGGCCTGGCGGGGTGGGGGCCTGGATGGGTGGGGGCCTGGCGGGGTGGGGGCCTGGCGGGGTGGGGGCCTGGATGGGTGGGGGCCTGGCGGGGTGGGGGCCTGGTGGGGTGGAGTGGGGGCCTGGCGGGGTGGGGGCCTGGATGGGTGGGGGCCTGGATGGGTGGGGGCCTGGCGGGGTGGGGGCCTGAGTGATAGTGCTAGTTAGTCCTGTTCTAAATGGCCCACTTGAATGGGGGAGATTATGAGGTTTTCATTGGCTGTCAGAAAAGACAACTTTGAGCGTACCTCACGCACTGGAGCCGCGAAGGTTCTGATTGCTATGCCAACGGCAATGAGAAGGAATGGAACTGCTAGGTCTGCACCCCCCCCCCCCCCCCCACCACACAAACACACACACACGGAGTAGGAGTGAATAGTCCAGTCACAGCCTCTAGACACAATATCAATACACTCCTGCTACTGTGACACACAGCAAAGACAGTGTCATTATAACGCAGTCATACAACACACAGATCATTGAAAATACTACAGTATCTACCGCTAGGTATAGCACTATCCAGCCAGTCAGCCAGCCAGCCAGCCAGTCAGCCAGCCAGTCAGCCAGCCAGCAAATACTACAGTATCTACCGCTAGGTATAGCACTATCCAGCCAGTCAGCCAGCCAGTCAGCCAGCCAGCAAATACTACAGTATCTACCGCTAGGTATAGCACTATCCAGCCAGTCAGCCAGCCAGACAGACAGCCAGCAAATACTACAGTATCTACCGCTAAGTATAGCACTATCCAGCCAGTCAGCCAGCCAGTCAGCCAGCCAGCCAGCAAATACTACAGTATCTACCGCTAAGTATAGCACTATCCAGCCAGTCAGCCAGCCAGCCAGCAAATACTACAGTATCTACTGCTAAGTATAGCACTATCCAGCCAGCCAGCAAATACTACAGTATCTACTGCTAAGTATAGCATTATCCAGCCAGCCAGCAAATACTACAGTATCTACCGCTAAGTATAGCACTATCCAGCCAGTCAGCCAGCCAGCCAGCCAGCCAGCAAATACTACAGCATCTACCGCTAAGAATAACACTATCCAGCCAGTCAGTCAGTCAGCCAGTCAGCCAGCCAGTCAGCCAGCCAGTGAGTCAGTCAGCCAGTCAGCCAGGTGATGATCAGAGACGTTATCTAGTCTTGGAACACTGAAACGCTAACTCCCCTTTCTAAACGTGCACGCACACACACACAAAGTGCAAAGCGCATACATACACACACACACACGCTACACACACACGAGTGCGAAGCATGAGAGGGATGAAAACCCTGTGATGATGAAGTCATGACGGAGTGTAGTCTCTGACGAGAGCGGCCATTGATCTCCTCTCCACTGAGCCATCAATCTGAGACCTAGAGGAGGAGAGGAGAGGAGAGGAGAGGAGAGGGGAGGGGAGGAGAGAAGAGGAGGAGAGGAGAGGAGAGGAGAGAAGAGGAGGAGAGGAGAGGAGAGGAGGAGAGGAGAAGAGGAGAGGGGGAGATGGGGAGATGGAGAGGAGGAAGAGGAGAGAAGAGGGGAGGGGAGGAGAGAAGAGGTGGAGAGGAGAGAGGAGAGGAGAGGAGAGGAGAGGAGAGGAGAGGAGAGATGATGTCATCAACATGAGACTTAGAGGAGGATGTGTTGGAGGATTGCCGCGCCAGGTGATGATCACAGAGAAGTCTTGGAATCCACACGGAATGCTCACTCCACTCAGCTCTCTCACTGTAATCTCTCTCTCTCTCTCTCACACACACACACACACACACACACACACACACACAGAGAGAGCAAAGCCCAAAGGACTTAGTGATGATGGTCTTCTGGAGAGCTTATTTAAGAGGAAGTAATGCATGTGCAAGCATAGGATACATTGCTAACTTAAGCATGACCTGAAATACAGGTTAGGAGCATACATTTGGAAATGTAGTTTTTAAAACATGTAATGGCAATAACTCCTAGCATAGAGCCCACTGTCATAGCAAATACAAATTGAAGATTGTCCATATGGTTAAAAACTACAACAACCAAAGATACTTTCTGCAGCTTGGCGACAGGATTAGTAATTATTAGCATTATTAGCATATTATTAGTCTAATTAGCAATGACGTCACTTCATTCACTGACGCTGTGCTGCCACTTAGCTAGAGTTAAACCCACTGTGAAGTGAAAAAACAACACCACCACCAAAACACATTTTAAGGGCATTTATTGAGCACTAATTCAGTCACAGAAATTGGAATAAATACTTGACCTAATGCTACAGAAAACTACTGGAGACATTCCAAAATTACCCAACATTATATTAATGACTGATTATAATGAATTTATCATAAATGGACATAAAAATGTAACGTCTTGTACCGTAACAACAAATGTTTTTGACAGGTACTCAATCAAAGAGTTTCCAAACTCACTCATTGAAACTGAATGGTAGACATTGACATGAAAACAGCCATCTATAGTTGAGCGTGGTTGTGGAAAGCTTTTTAATTTTGATGTATTTGATCTAAAGAACATCAGAGGTTCAGATGTATTTACTAATGTTAATAGTTATTAATGTTATTTTCCCTGGTTCATGAACATATAGTTTGACTCATATTCCCAGTCACTGCATAAACATGTTTGTGTTGGTTTGAATTAATGTGGCTCATTGTAGCCAATATCCAATCATCTAGCGTCGCCACGCATACTTTCTGAGGAGGACTAATCCTCTTTAGATCGTTTGCAAACCAATTAGGCATGCACCCGTCCACAGCTATTAGATATAAGGCTAACCGCTTTGGGAGATAAGCTGCTATTTCTGCTCCATGTCAAACAACACAGCTGCTTGGAACACTGATACTGAGGCAGATACAGTGCTAATGAAATTAACACAGTCAGATAAACAACTGTAACCTTACATCATAAATCATCAGGAGTTCTTTTAATGTTGAGACGGTCTCTATATTACGTGACAGTTACACAGTCGAATAATAAACATCACATTTCAAAGACGCAGGAAGAGGAGACAGACTATTTACAATGACGCCGCCATGTCGTCATGGAGACGGAGGGCCAATCAACGCGAGTGTTCAGCTGAAACACCTGCCCAATGATGAGGTTGGCACCAATAACTCAAAGATACTCAATCCATGAGTCTAATGTCACAGCATTTAAATATTATATAAAACGTGGTAACTAAGATGAATAAAAAGCCTTCTGGGTCTGTTAGCATGGAGGTGGATGAGTCCTTTGATCCTGTCGGCATAGAGAACAGGTTAGGAGGATTTCCTCCCATTTACTACCTTCCAACTAACGCTCTGCTCTGCTCCTCTCTCCTCTCCTCTCCTCTCACCCTCCCATTTACTACCTTCCAACTAACGCTCTGCTCTGCTCCTCTCTCCTCTCCTCTCCTCTCCTCTCCCATTTACTGCCTTCCAACTAACGCTCTGCTCTGCTCTCCTCTCCTCTCCTCTCCTCTCCCATTTACTACCTTCCAACTAACGCTCTGCTCTCCTCTCCTCTCCTCTCCTCTCCTCTCCTCTCCTCTCACCCTCCCATTAACTCCTCTCCTCTCCAACTAACTCCTCTGCTCACCCTCCCTACTACCCTCTCTGCTCTCCTCTCCTCTCCTCTCCTCTCCTCTCCTCTCCTCTCCTCTCCTCTCCACTCACCCTCCCATTTACTACCTTCCAACTAACGCTCTGCTCTCCTCTCCTCTCCTCTCCTCTCCTCTCCACTCACCCTCCCATTAACTACCTTCCAACTAACGCTCTCCTCTCCTCTCCTCTCCACTCCTCTCCACTCCTCTCACCCTCCCATTAACTACCTTCCAACCTCTCCTCTCCTCTCCACTCCTCTCACCCTCCCATTTACTACCTTCCAACTAACGCTCTCCTCTCCTCTCCTCTCCTCTCCTCTCCACTCCTCTCACCCTCCCATTTACTACCTTCCAACTAACGCTCGCTCTCCTCTCCCTCTCCTCTCCTCTCTCCCCCTCCCATTAACTACCTTCCAACTAACGCTCTCTCTCCTCTCCTCTCCTCTCCTCTCTCTCCACTCACCCTCCCATTAACTACCTTCCAACTAACGCTCTCCTCTCCTCTCCCACTCCACTCCTCTCCACACCAATCACCCTCCCATTTACTACCTTCCAACTAACGCTCTCCTCTCCTCTCCTCTCCTCTCCTCTCCACTCCACTCCACTCACCCTCCCATTTACTACCTTCCAACTAACGCTCTCCTCTCCTCTCCTCTCCTCTCCTCTCCTCTCCCCCTCCCATTTACTGCCTTCCAACTAACGCTCTCCTCTCCTCTCCTCTCCTCTCCTCTCCTCTCCTCTCACCCTCCCATTTGATACCTTCCAACTAACGCTTTCCTCTCTTTTCCTCACCTCTCCTCCTCTCCTCCTCTCCTCACCTCCTCTCCTCACCTCCTCTCCTCTCCTTCTTTCCTATTAGTGGACCCTGGAAGGCCCCACAGCTGGAGGAGACAGCCCAGACATCCGTCACACCCTGGCCTCCCAGGTGCCTTTGTCAGGTGATTGCTGCCGGAAAAAGGAAAACCGATCAATACATCTCCTGTGAGCTTGACAGGTAATCTTTAGCTGCACTGAAATATGAGTGGGCCCTGCCCTGGCAGCTAACAGCTGCTACTGCGGGAGGCCTGAACAGTAAGGGGGGGGGGGGGGGGGGGCGAACAATGAGAGGGGCTTGGGGGGGTATGGGGGGGTTGACTGGCATCTACCCTGAGAACAACCCTTTCACACACAGACACACTTTCTTGTGATTCCGAACGGTTCGCTCAGAGTATATCGTGGTCCAGCAAAGATGTCACCATGGCAACCACTAAGCGTGCTGACACCAAGTGGCAAAAGCTTGACCCCGCCCCCCCCCCGTCTCTCTCTCTCTCTGTCACCCTACAGAGCATTCTCCAAACCCCCCCGTCTCTCTCTCTCTCTCACTCTGTCACCCTACAGAGCATTCTCCAAACCCCTCCGTCTCTCTCTCTCTCTCACTCTGTCACCCTACAGAGCATTCTCCAAACCCCTCCGTCTCTCTCTCTCTCTCTCTGTCACCCTACAGAGCATTCTCCAAACCGTCACCCCAAGACTCCTGCGGTTAAACGATGGAGTTTCATGTAGCCTGTGGATAATCACTTTCCAAATCTGATTCCATAATAATGTAACAACATCCTCTTATTTTACTTGTTTTCAAATATTATGGAACTATTAATTTTAAAATATTTTTAAGAAAGTGCCGGTATAAAGAACAAGGCTTTTGGTAGATAAACCACAACTTCTAAAAGCACTCAACATGTGCTAGGTATTAGCTAGGTACATAGCTCTCTGTTATTTGGGCATCTGCCACGGTAACTAACAGTCCAGGGCAGCGCTTCGCTAACGCTTCGCTAACACAGCGCTATGCTAACACAGCGCTTCGCTAACACAGCGCTATGCTAACACAGCAGGAGAGTCTGTTGCTTTGAACCCTGTAGCAGTTTGATGTGTGGAGGGAGGGGGGGGGGAGGAGTTATTCTCTAATGCTCCCATCTCTACAGGGGAGAAACCTGGTTATCACATAGAATTAAAATAACTAGAACAAACATGTCTTTAGTGGCATGTCTGTGTTTTTCCCTCTCTAATTCCGCCCTCTAGTTCCCTGTGGGAGATGGGCTATGCACGGCTACTACGTAGAAACAGAATAGCTAGAAAGGACATGCCAGCGGTGTTCCACTAATTGAACAATACGGTTCCCTCTGCTCCTTCACAGTGCAGTCAGCACGCTCTGCTTGGTCCTAGTGGCTGCAGAGGTCTGGACCTCACGCAGGCAGCACTCTGTGTGTGTCTGTGTGTGTGTGTGTGTGTGTGTGTGTGTGTGTGTGTGTGTCGCGTTGTGTGTACCTGTCTCTGTGTGTGTGTGTGTGTGTGTGTGTGTGTGTCACCGTGTGTGTACTAGTGTGTACCTGTCTCTCTGTGTGTGTGTGTGCGTGCGTGCGTGCGTGCGTGTGTGTGTGTACCTGTCTCTGTGTGTGTGTGTGTGTGTGTGTGTGTGTGTGTGTGTGTGTGTGTACCTGTCTTTGTGTGTGTGTGTGTGTGTGTGTGTGTGTGTGTGTGTGTGTGTGTGTGTGTGTCACCGTGTGTGTACTAGTGTGTACCTGTCTCTCTGTGTGTGTGTGTGTGTGTGTGTGTGTGTGTGTGTGTGTGTGTGTGTGTGTGTGTGTGTGTGTGTGTGTGTGTGTGTGTGTGTGTGTGTGTGTGTGGCTGCCTCTGGAGGGTCCGGAGGATCCTCCTGAAGATGATGTCCCTCAGACTAGAGAGGGTTGATTAATAGCCTGTGATTGCATTAACATTTCCCCTCCGTTAAACACTTGATGTAGCTGCACCCTGTTGATTTACAACACTGAGAGTCTGTCCCGAAGTCTGTCCTGTAGGTCAGAGGTCTCTCTCTCTCTCATTGTCTCTGATGGTCTCTCTCCCTTTTCCTCCTCTCTCTGCTCTCTGGTTCTCCTCAGTCTGTCTCTCCCAGGTCCTTCTCCAGATGGAAGCCCCAGACGTAGCACCGTCCTGGGACGACGAGGAAGGCTTTGGGGCCCATGAGGTATGCCCCCCCGACGCCCCTCCAGACTCCAGCAGTGAGGTGTGCCCCCCCGACGCCCCTCCAGACTCCAGCAGTGAGGTGTGGCCGGGCCCCCCCGACGCCCCTCCAGACTCTAGCAGTGAGGTGTGCCCGGCCCCCCCCGACACCCCCCGAGACTCCAGCAGTGAGGTGTGTAGGGGACCCCCCGACGCCCCCCCAGAGTCCAGCAGTGAGGTGTGCCTGGGTCCTGGAGCCTCTTCTCCAAACCCGTCTTTGTGGAAGAGGATGCAAGCTGTGAAATAAAAGTAAAATACAGATTATGAAACTAGTCCTAGTGTGACTTCAATTAATTAAAAAACTACAAGCTACAGGTTTAATTATTTTTTTGTCTGGTAAATGAATGTGTTCTAATACTTTCCAGTGACTGATATGGTTCCATTGGATGGATTCTATTAAAGTTTGAACTTAATCCAGAGCTCTTTATTTGATGCGAGTGAACAGAGGATGTGGGAGCGGGCTAATAAAGGAATTGGTAATGAGGTTTTGGTCAAGTGAGCTCCATCCAATTAGAACCCCTGATGACTGGTGGTCACGCTCGTTAACGGGCCAATCAAGAGCTGATCCTAGGGCTCACACTCTGGTCCTCTAAGACCTGCTGCTTCAGCCACGTTGCCATAGAAA
>JAPMUY010006263.1:37500-62500 GCA_026901105.3 Galaxias olidus
TCCAGTGTGTGTGCTGTGAACGTGCCTTATGAGGACATAGAGAGTGACCCCCCCAGGGAAGACGTAACCCAGCAAAGGGACCCCCAGGTCAGGACGCGCCCTGGCAGAAGGGCCCGGGTGAATCTGCCTGGAGTTTTATGGGAAGTGTCTGTGTGGTGGCGAGGTGAAGGACACAGTCCCTCCATCACTCACTCTGCCAATAAATGGATGCAATCTGTATCCCAGAAAAGCAGAGGCTGTTTTTAAATTCCTCCTCTTTTATCCAAATGAAGGATGGTGCGGTGCACACGGTACGGCGCTATGATATTAATATACATCAGAGGCCAGCAGCCCGCACTAAATCACACACGCACTTTGAAATGACAAACAACAAAGAGGCTGGACCAAACGCTCCACACTCAGGACAGAAACCTACTCCTTCCGTACTCCTACCCTACTACAGACTCAGGACAAAAACCTAATCCTACCTTACTCCTACCCTACTACAGACTCAGGACAGAAACCTACTCCTACCATACAACACTCAGGACAGAAACCTACTCCTACCCTACTCCTACCATTCTCCAGTTCACTAGATGGAAACCTACTCCTACAATACTACAGACTCAGGACAAAAACCTACTCCTACCCTACTCCTACCCTACTACAGACTCAGGACAGAAACCTACTTCTACCCTACTCCTACCATACTCCAGTTCACTAGATGGAAACCTACTCCTACCATACTACAGACTCAGGACAGAAACCTACTCCTACCATACTACAGACTCAGGACAGAAACCTACTCCTACCCTACTCCAGTTCAATACACAGAAACCAACTCCTTCCCTACTCCAGTTCACCAGACGGAAACCTACTCCTACCCTACTCCTACCATACTCCAGTTCACTAGACAGAAACCTACTCCTACCCTACTCCACACTCAGGACAGAACCTACTCCTACCCTACTCCTACCATACTCCAGTTCACTAGACGGAACCAGTTCGCTAGACAGAACCTGACAGGCAGACAGACAGACAGACAGACAGACAGGCAAGCAGGCAAGCAGGCAGGCAGGCAGACAGACAGACAGACAGACAGACAGACAGACAGACAGACAGGTGTGTACCGGGGGTGGAGGTGGGTAGACTGGAGATCTTCTTCCTCCTCTTGATGTCTCCTGTACACAGCAGGCCCAGGTGGACGTTGGTTTGCCTGCAGACAGAGAGACTGTGAGATACTGGAGGAGCAGGAAGGAGGCCGCCAGGGACACACACACGCTGGTCTGGGACTGGTCTGGATCTGTCTGGTCTGGTCTGGTCTGGGTCTGGGTCTGGGTCTGGGTCTGGTTTGGTCTGGTCTGGGTCTGTCTGGGACTGGTTTGGTCTGGTCTGGGTCTGTCTGGTCAATTCTGGTCTGGATCTGTCTGGTCTGGTCTGGTCTGGGTCTGGTCTGGTTCTGGGTCTGGTCTGGGTATGCAGTCCACAGCCAGGCCTCTGTCTGTGTGTCATCACATTGAGCCTAATTGAGCTATTTACTGTCTTAATTTTTTTATAAACACAGCAGGACCAAACCGAGTCACACATCTAAACACACAGGAAAACTTTTCTCACACATAAGTGGTACGGTGAATTAGTGCGTCAAAATGTTTGGTAGTTGCAACGACAGATGAAAAGGTCTGAAACAGACGAGGGCATTGAGGAGAGACAACCGTGAGTCGGCCAAACCGAGTCACACACTCTAAACACAGCAGGACCAAACCGAGTCACACACTCTAAACACAGCAGGACCAAACCGAGTCACACACTCTAAACACAGCAGGACCAAACCGAGTCACACACTCTAAACACAGCAGGACCAAACCGAGTCACACACTCTAAACACAGCAGGACCAAACCGAGTCACACACTCTAAACACAGCAGGACCAAACCGAGTCACACACTCTAAACACAGCAGGACCAAACCGAGTCACACACTCTAAACACAGCAGCCCTCGTGGAACCACACAGGGTCAATTAACCCCAAACACCTCAATTACAGAGAATAGATCAGAAGAAAGCAAGACACGCAGCATTAGATTTTTTTTCAGAAAATGGCCATCTGTTAGTGTTAGGGGAGACAGCGCTGGAGGTGTGAGAGGGACCTCAAGACAAATAGAGCCATTCAAATGAATCAGAACGGATCAGAGTCCCCTGTGAGGCCAATCAATAGCTCCCAAATCAATGATCAATAGGCCACACACACCAATGGGGAACTGCTGACACTGAAATCTCACAATGAAAATGAAACCTGGGAGAGGAGTGGTGTAAGACTATGATTTATCTGGAGGCACCAACGCCAGTTAGAGAGCAATGACTGCATAGCTGGGCAGAGAGGATGGAGGGGCATGAAACTTAACGTGTTCACCTCCCCCCTTCTCTGTCTGTCGTACTCACACACACACACACACACACACACACACACACACACACACACACACACACACACGCACACACACACGCACACACCAAGAGCAGGATAAATAGCATGTAAACCACAAAAGCGACTGTCTTTATCACTCAACATCAAATCTCTGATCTTTTCTGTCAAATCTCACTAAAGCAGGAGATGACAGCTGTTATTAATGCCGCATCATTTGGAGCTGTGAGTGGAAAAGATACAAGATTAATGGTTATACTTTAGCCACTGAGAAAACACTCTCATCTCTCAAGGGTGTTTGGAAATAAAGAGAAGTCAGATATATGGGAACTCGCTGCTGAAAATCGATCATGCGAATAAGTTGTTTGAATAAAATGAAAATATACTGCAAGGCATTTGTGGCAACTTGAAAGTTTGAAGTTAAGCAGTACATGGCTATTATTAAACAGAGCTATAGATCTATTTGACTTTGTCTGAGATGTATACAGAGACACGCAAACACACAGCAGACAACACACCTAAAATGAACTACTTTGAAGTACTGGTGGAAGCGTTTGTCCGTGTGTGTGTGCGTCTGTGTGTAGTATACGTCATACTTAAAAAGCATAAGTAAAAAGATGTGTGTTTACAGAGATTTATATGCTGTGTGTGTGTGTGTGTGTGTGTCTATGTGAGTGTGTGTGTGTGTGTGTGTCTATGCAAGTGTGTGTGTGCCCATGTGAGTGTGTGTGTGTGTAGGGCCCAGTCACCCCTCCCCACTAGAGCCAGAGGACTGAAGGAATAGCTTGGGGACACATCCAAAGCCCCCTGGTCATCCAGCCCTCTTCCTCCCTCTCCCCCCTTCCTCCTCTCCACCCCCCTCTGGCCCACTCTTCATTTGGGAGTATGATTTCCACTTTTTGAAGTGAGGGGTCTTGAATCTCCTCTATAAAGGAATTAGGAGGCCTCCCCTGAGCCCATAACATTTAAATGAGAGCATGGCTTTTTAATAGACATAAATTAGTATTCACAATGCCTCCAAACGCAATCTGAAGGAACCTTTCAGGTGGAGAAGAAAGGGCTAGTTTAGAGAGAGAGAGAGAGAGGAGAGAGACAGAGAGAGAGAGAGACAGAGAGAGCGAGAGAGAGAGGGAGAGAGAAAGGGACTGAGAGAGAGAGAGAGAGAGAGAGAGAGAGAGGGAGAGAGAGAGAGAGAGAGGGAGAGAGAAAGAGAGAGAGAGAGAGAGAGAGAGAGAGAGGGAGAGAGAAAGAGAGAGAGAGAGCGAGAGAGAGAGAGAGAGAGCGAGCGCTGCCTTAAGAAGTGAGAGGTCTTTAAAATGTTTGGTAGTCTGTTCTGTGTTTCATCACGGCCAGCGTCGGTCACTCTCTGTCTGGGCGGCCCGGGGGAGAAACCCCCTCCAGCTTGGAGTCCCAAATTAGCCATGCAACCCTGTAAATAGGCAGAGTGGAACACAATAGGTAGGCCAGGAGATCCCACCCGCCCCCCCACACCCTCACCGACACCCGGCATCCCCCTGGCAGCCCTCAGACATCCAACCGCCAGAAGACAGGACCACTGTCAGCCACGATGAGAGAGGCTTTGACAAACATCTCAGAGAAAAGAGAGAAAAAACTCTTCATGTTGATCTTTTATGCCTGTTCATTTTCCAGGAGATGCTGGGACTCAAATTTACATGGCAAATGAATTCGGTCGAGGCTTAATCTGAGGGAAAGATAACCTTGAGAAATGTTGGGTTGATTGAAGACAAAACAGCAGAACCGCGATCTGCGTGTGTAACGAGACAGACCTGGGAAACACACTGCCAGAGTCACTAAACCACTGTTGCACGGTACAGATAAGACTGCTTCAAAGTGACCTATGCCGTGCTGACAATGTAAGTGAGGGAAGAGTGAATAGCTTTAGGTAATTAGACAAACCAGTCGATTTGGCCAAATCAAATTCTAAAAGAAGGCAGTGTAAGAGTTACTGGGTGTTAAAAGGCAGTATAAGAGTTAGTAGGTGTTTAAAGGCATTGTAAGAGTTAGTAGGAGCTAAAAGGCAGTGTAAGAGTTAGTTGGAGTTAATAGGCAGTGTAAGAGTTAGTAGGTGTTAAAAGGCAGTGTAAGAGTTAGTGGGTGTTTAAAGGCAGTGTAAGAGTTAGTGGGAGTTTAATGGCAGTGTAAGGGATTGTGTATAATATTGACAGTAAAAATGTCAAGGGAAAATGGCAACAGCTCCATACCTGGCTTCTCTCACGTTTTCCAATTGAAGGAAGCCAAAAACTGAAACGAGGAGAAGCAAGCTCAAAGTTCAAAGTTGAGTGACTACCCATCATATGCTATAAAGGGGATATAATATAGAGTGTGTGTCTGAGGGAACATGTTGTTTCATTTGTTGTTATAGTAAGGCCCTCATGAGACCGAGCTAAGAAGGAAGAGAGAGAGAAAGGAGGACAGAGAGTCTTACTCTCTCCTGTAGGTGTCTGAAGAAAAGGGTTTCCTTCGCTCCACAAACACTGGTATCCTGTTGTCCTGGGGTAAACACAGAACATATCAAACGCACCTTACTAAAACTCTTATCCCGTTGTCCTGGGGTAAACACAAAACATACCAAACACGCCTTACAAAAAGTATTCTGGCGTCCTGAGTGAGGAGGGTTTTGGACCGGGGGGACCAGTGTCCTCACCTGGTAAGGGAGTCTGTTTTGTACCAGGGGGACCAGTGTCCTCACCTGGTAAGGGAGTCTGTTTTGTACCAGGGGGACTAGTATACTCACCTTGTTAGGGAGTCTTCTCCGGCCTCTCCTTGCACAGTGTGCAGCCACACCTGGTATTCTGTTCAAACGTGCATGGTAACCTGCAGACACAGAGAGAAGGCCATACTGTCGTAATGAAGAGGTCACAGAGTAATGATGACCTAGACACACCAGGAAGGAGGAAAAGGCATTATAATAAAGTAAATCATATATCTGATGAAATATAATGAGGCTTACATAATAAAATAAGCTTTCAAGCTAAATTAGTGGAGCAAGAAACATCTGCAGTCCTGCAGTGAACGGCAGACATTTTACCCAGCAGAAACCGGTTACGTTCAGTTCCTGACACCTGATTGGCTGGAGGGACAGGTGTCTCACCTCGTTGTGATGGGCGGGCAGGCAGGAGGAAGGAGGGTGGGAGGGGCTTGTCCTCAACGCCAGGCTGCTTGTCTAAGTCCCACCCACCCAGGAGGCCCGGGACTGCCCCCATCCCTGTTCCAACGCACTCCCCCTCAAAGAACCAGTCGCTCTGCTCATCATCACCTGTAGGGAGGCAGACAGAAAGACAGACAGACAGACAGGCAGACAGGCAGACAGACAGGCAGGCAGACAGACAGGCAGGCAGACAGACAGACAGACAGACAGGCAGGCAGACAGGCAGACAGACAGAAAGACAGACAGACAGACAGGCAGGCAGGCAGGCAGACAGACAGACAGACAGACAGACAGACAGACAGACAGACAGAAAGACAGGCAGAGAGACAGACAGACAGACAGACAGACAGACAGACAGGCAGGCAGACAGACAGACAGGAGGCAGGCAGACAGACAGACAGTCAGACAGACAGACAGACAGACAGACAGACAGACAGACAGGCAGGCAGACAGACAGACAGACAGACAGTCAGACAGACAGACAGGCAGGCAGACAGACAGACAGACAGACAGGCTGGGGAGACAGACAGGCAGGCAGACAGACAGACAGACAGGCAGACAGGCAGGCAGACAGGCAGACAGACAGACAGACAGACAGACAGACAGGCAGACAGGCAGGCAGACAGACAGACAGACAGACAGACAGACAGGCAGACAGACAGAAAGACAGACAGACAGACAGAAAGACAGACAGACAGACAGACAGACAGACAGACAGACAGACAGACAGACAGACAGACAGACAGACAGCAGACAGGCAGACAGACAGGCAGGCAGACAGACAGACAGGCAGGCAGACAGAAAGACAGACAGACAGACAGACAGACAGACAGACAGACAGACAGGCAGACAGACAGGCAGGCAGACATACAGACAGACAGACAGACAGACAGACAGACAGACAGACAGGCAGTTAGGAGCATATACTCATATTAATTTATTTATTACATATTTGAAGAAGGGTTATTTCTAGCCGACAGAAAAAAAGGTGCTTTAGATTTATAATGGAAGAAGAACGCAAAGTTGAAAAGGGGAACTTTCTAGCCTAAAAAGGCAATGCTTTAGTGCTCCACCCCCCACGAAGCAGACTACCGCCCTGCCCCTGCTCTCTTCTCAAACACCCGTCAGTCAGCCCTTCCCTACAGGGGCCAGGGAAGGTGTAGTGACAACTGTTAAATGGAGCTCCGCCGCTCCCCAGCACGGCTAATGAGATTAACACAGGCCTCAGTGCTCATTAGCGCCATGACAACGGCTTATTAGAGACGGCTGGGTGCCCGGCAACTAGCTCAGTGCAGTACGGCTCTACGAGGAGGACATCTCTCTCTGCACACCTGGAGACCGCAGGACTGCTCTAGTATATCTCTCTCTGCACACCTGGAGACAGGAGGACTGCTCTAGTATATCTCTCTCTATACACCTGGAGACCGCAGGACTGCTCTAGTATATCTCTCTCTGCACACCTGGAGACCGTAGGACTGCTCTAGGACATCTCTCTCTATACACCTGGAGACAGGAGGACTGCTCTAGGACATCTCTCTCTATACACCTGGAGACAGGAGGACTGCTCTAGGATATCTCTCTCTATACACCTGGAGACAGGAGGACTGCTCTAGGACATCTCTCTCTATACACCTGGAGACAGGAGGACTGCTCTAGGATATCTCTCTCTATACACCTGGAGACAGGAGGACTGCTCTAGTATATCTCTCTCTGCACACCTGGAGACCGCAGGACTGCTCTAGGATATCTATCTCTGCACACCTGGAGACAGGAGGACTGCTCTAGTATATCTCTCTCTATACACCTGGAGACAGAGGACTGCTCTAGTATATCTCTCTCTGCACACCTGGAGACAGGAGGACTGCTCTAGTATATCTCTCTCTGCACACCTGGAGACAGGAGGACTGCTCTAGTATATCTCTCTCTATACACCTGGAGACAGGAGGACTGCTCTAGTATATCTCTCTCTATACACCTGGAGACAGGAGGACTGCTCTAGGATATCTCTCTCTATACACCTGGAGACAGGAGGACTGCTCTAGGACATCTCTCTCTGCACACCTGGAGACAGGAGGACTGCTCTAGGACATCTCTGTCTATACACCTGGAAACAGGAGGACTGCTCTAGTATATCTCTCTCTATACACCTGGAGACAGGAGGAGGACTGCTCTAGGACATCTCTCTCTGCACACCTGGAGACAGCAGGAGGACTGCTCTAGGATATCTCTCTCTATACACCTGGAAACAGCAGGAGGACTGCTCTAGGATATCTCTCTCTATACACCTGGAGACCGAGGACTGCTCTAGGATATCTCTCTCTATACACCTGGAGACATGAGGACTGCTCTAGGATATCTATCTCTATACACCTGCCTGCTCATATCGATAGTGGAAATAAAAGAAAATGTGAAAACACTTTATAGAAACAAATACTGTACAAAGAAATGTGAAAATATATCTATGTGATCTTGTTCCAGATTGGGCTCCTCTTCCATGTTTTCGTGCATGCCGATAGAGTTTCAGAGGGATATCATAACAGCAGTGTTTCAGAGGGATATCATAACAGCAGTGTTTCAGAGGGATATCATAACAGCAGTGTTTCAGAGGGATATCATAACAGCAGTGTTTCAGAGGGATATCATAACAGCAGTGTTTCAGAGGGATATCATAACAGCAGTGTTTCAGAGGGATATCATAACAGCAGTGTTTTAGAGGGATATCATAGCAGGGGGGCTGGGATTACCTTGTCTGCCCTCGTCATTGGTGAAGAGGCCTGGGTCACTGCTGCTCACACTGCTGCTTTCCCTGGAGGAGAAAGGGCTCAGGGTTAGGGTTAGGGTTGACACCCTGGGTTAGGGTCAGGGTCAGGGTTAGGGTTAGGGTTGACACCCTGGGTCAGGGTCAGGGTTAGGGTTGACTCCCTGGGTTAGGGTTAGGGTTGACACCCTGGGTCAGGGTTAGGGTTAGGGTTGACACCCTGGGTCAGGGTTAGGGTTAGCACCCTGGGTCAGGGTCAGGGTTAGGGTTGACACCCTGGGTCAGGGTCAGGGTTAGGGTTGACTCCCTGGGTTAGGGTTAGGGTTGACACCCTGGGTCAAGGTCAGGGTTAGGGTTAGGGTAAGGGTTAGGTTTGACACCCTGGGTCAGGGTCAGGGTCAGGGTTAGGGTTAGGGTCAGGGTTAGGGTTAGGGTTGACACCCTGGGTCAGGGTCAGGGTAAGGGTTAGGGTTAGGGTTGACACCCTGGGTCAGGGTTAGGGTTAGGGTTAGGCTGAACACATGCAGCTACGGCTCAAACATCCCCCCTCACGTCTCTGCTTAGTGAAACCCACACTGTTCAGATCAGAAAGAGATTTAGGATTCTGTTCTGGTGTCTATTTTTTTTTTTTAATTGGTTGGGGTTTCAAAGGTCAACGTCAAGGTTATGCGTTTGAAAAGCAAAAACGATGTGAATCAAAAAAATTGGGCAAGCCCCAGAAATGTTAACATTTAATAACAAAATAATGAACAAGAGCAGAGCCAGAGGTGGACATGAACGAAAATGACACAGAACAAGGAGGTGATCCCCCCCCCCAACCCCTCCTCCCCCACACTCCGTCTGTCCCCACTCCGCCAGGCACAGAGCTGACGTGCACAATCTAATTAAACATCCTCCGCTGTCAGCTCCACTCTAAGCTGGCCTGCGTTGCCACGGTTGACAGGTAGGGAGGAGCGCTCCATTCGTCTGCCAGCGGTGAACCCAATCGTGGGACCCCGGAACGATCCTCTCCCCTTCTCTCCTTCTCCCCTCCCTCTCTGCGTCCCTCTCCCTCCCTTCATAATTCCCTCCATCTCTCCCTCGCGCCCTCCCTCCCTCCTTCTCCCACTACCTCTCTCTTCCTTCCTCCCTCGCTCCCTCCCTCCTTCTCCCACTACCTCTCTCTTCCTTCCTCCCTCGCTCCCTCCCTCCACAACTGGATCGCAGCTCCAGCTGGCCTCCTCCTCCGGTCTCCTTCAGGGCCTCCAGGCAGCACCCTACTCCTCCTCCTGCTCCTCCTCCTGCTGCCCCAGCTGGCCCTGGTCGCCCCTGCGCCTCCTCACACCTCAGCCACCTTGAGACGACAGCCGAGGGCTTCCAAGGTCAGAGAGGAGCAGAGGGAGGAGGAAGAGGAGGGATGGAGAGGAGGAGGAAGAGGAGATATTATAGGTTTTCTAAGTCTCTAGTTAATCTCCATCTAGCCACACTGAGCCGGACCTCTAGTGAGAACAGGGCCGCTGTCTGACTGACACTTCCACATCCCTACTGCCTGCTCCCCACACTCTATCACCTGTCAATCACACACGGCCTCAGTGGATCCTAGCTGATGAGTTGTATGGTGTGTGGACGTGGAGTGGAGAGATCGGCCCCTGTCCCCCCTGGGTGAAGGGTGAAGTGCTCTGTGGAGGCTGTCCAGCGGTGACCTTCACAGGCCAGGAGGTACCCTGTGCCTTCCGGGGTCAGATACACGCTGATATGCTGTTTTGCCACATGGCAGCTATACTGAGGCTGGGTGGTGTGTGTGTGTGTGTGTGTGTGTGTGCCTGAAGGACCACACCAGACTGAGCGCCCCTCCAGACCCTGAACATCTTCCCAGCCAGATGGTCCAACAGCATCTCCTCTGCCTAGTCCCTCAATACCTCAGACAGATGTGTTGTGCTATCTGAGGACCCTCCCTCCTTGCCTCCCTGAGCCTGTCTCCCCAGGCTGCTGCTCAGCAACCCCCCCCCCCCCCCCCCATCTGGAGGGGCTCCCCTGCCTCCAACATCAGCAGATCCAGCTCGTCCTTCTGGAGGAGGAGAGGAGAGGAGAGGAGAGCAGGAGGGGAGAGCAGGAAAGGAGAGGAGAGGAGAGGAGCAACAACTGGAGCTCATTGACCTTTTGGGTTTTCTGCTTGGTTCCACAGGCTAGCCATCAACCTGTTCTCTCTCTCTCTCTCTCTCCTCTCCTCTCCTCTCCTCTCCTCTCCTCTCCTCTCCTCTCCCCCTCCCCCTCCCCCTCCCCCTCCCCGCCAGCCTGCCTGCCTGCCTGTCTGTCTGTCACCAATAATAATAGTAATACTATTATAAATTAATATAATTAAAGTCATAATAAAAATAATTGCTCGTATTGTGTGTGTGTGTGTGGGGGGGGGGGGCAAGTGATTGTACAATATTATAAATAAATCTTCAAGCTATAAAATATGACTTTAAAAGAGTGTGGGCTGTACTTCAGGAACATGTCCAGACATTAATCCTTGATCTGATCTTAACATGTAAACAAAAATTAATAATGCTACAATGAATGTCTGTTTTCTTCTCCTTTAAATCCAAGCATAAGGCTACTTCTTCTCAAAAGGGAATTAGTACAAAGTTTAGAAAAAGAATCACAGAGTTTAAAAGATCCATTAGTAACCTCCATTAAGTATTTATCCGTATAAGGTGCTGGGACAGGGCCTGAGTGGATCCATGTGACAGTGGTTCCATTAAGGGCTGTTTAATGAATGCCATCTATTATTGAACGCCGCCATTCCTCTCCGGAGCAAACACTCTCTCTTTCTTCTCCTTTGACCTTTGTCGACTTAAAGTTGACAAACATTTGAGTCAAACTTAGATCGCATTTCTCTCAAAAGAAGGAGGGGAGGGATGGCGTTGGTTTGAATCCGATCAATAGAGAGGTAATCCACACTGCACTTCTTTACTCTGTTTTTCTCTCTCTTTACAAAAGACAAAAGGCTACGTCTTAATCAGCGTTAGGTACCGGAGAAACAAACGAGTCCTAATTAGCTAATAACCCGTGGGGTCACAGCAAGACCCAGACAAGGGCAGAGATACAGAGAGAGAGAGAGAGAGAGAGAGAGAGAGAGAGAGAGAGAGAGAGAGAGAGAGAGAGAGAGAGAGAGAGAGAGAGAGAGAGAGAGAGAGAGAGAGAGAGAGAGAGAGAGAGAGAGAGAGAGAGAGAGAGAGAGAGAGAGAGAGAGAGAGAGACAGAGAGAGAGAGAGAGAGAGAGAGAGAGAGAGAGAGAGAGAGAGAGAGAGACAGAGAGAGAGAGAGAGAGAGAGAGAGAGAGAGAGGAGCAGAGAGCATTGCTGTGTTTTGGGGCTGAACTAATGGGGCCCCCCCACCCCGGCTCTTTGTGTCTCTGCTTCCAGGCGTGTAGGTTCAGCAGCCACACCACTAATCATTAGACCCCTAAGCCCTCCTCTCCTGGGGGGGCAGCGGGGACACTCTGGCCACAGATTACAGTCTGGTTGCCATCCACCCTGCCCTGGATCCCTCTACGGAGCAGAGAGACAGAGAGAGAGAGGGAGGGAGGAAGGGGAGACAAGGGAGAGAGAAGGAGGGGGGGAGGAGGGTCGGGGTGGCAGGGACCTCATGACAATGGATCTGCGGGCTCTTCAAACAAGCTGCTATTCCAAACCCAAATCCATGGGTTCTTCCACTGGAGCCAGATTAGAAGGTTACCCCCCCCATAACCCCCCACAGTAATTGGATTAGTCTCAGAGATTTATTAAAATGAACTTCAGCCTGAATGGAACCGAGCCGTTTCCAAACTCTGACTCTGAACGAGAAAGAGTGAACAGAAGGCTAGGGACAGACAGCAGGTTGTCAAGGATAGAGGGAAAACAACATCACACAGCTAGACAGTCAGTCAGTCAGTCAGTCAGTCAGTCAGCCAGCCAGCCAGTCAGTCAGTCAGTCAGTCAGTCAGTCAGTCAGTCATTCAGTCAGTCAGCCAGCCAACCAGTCATTCAGTCAGACAGCCAGTCATTCAGTCAGTCAGTCAGCCAGCCAGTCAGTCAGTCAGCCAGCCAGTCAGTCAGTCAGTCAGTCAGCCAGCCAGTCATTCAGTCAGTCAGTCAGCCAGCCAGTCATTCAGTCAGCCAGCCAGCCATTCAGTCAGCCAGCCAGCCAGCCATTCAGTCAGTCAGCCAGCCAGCCAGCCAGCCAGCCAGCCAACCAGTCAGTCAGTCAGTCAGCCAGCCAGCCAGTCAGCCAGCCAACCAGTCAGTCAGCCAGCCAACCAGTCAGTCAGTCAGTCAGTCAGGGCACCGGGTCAAGAGGCCAGGATGAGGTCTAATGAAGGATGGCCAGCCCAGCTGGAGCTGCCAACATCTGCTCCCCCTCTATCTCCCTCTCCCTCCATCCCTCTCTCCCTCCCTCGCTCCCTCTCCCTCTCTCTCCCCTTCTCCATCCCTCCCCCTCCCTCTCCTTCCCTCCCTCTCTCCCTCCCTCTCCTGTCATACAGCAGGTTGGCTTAGGGCTAAGGGCAGTGCTTCTGTGGGTGTGACCTTGAGTCAGGGGACGTTTAGTAGCATGAGAGCACTCCAATACAAACATCAGGCTTCTAAATTCAGATCTCCACTGTGAGCTCTGTGTAGAAGATCCTACACATATATATACAGGACAGTATACACTTTAAATCCTAGCATAAGGCTACTTCATCTCAAACTCACTAAGTTTAGAAAAAAAATCAATTTTAAAAGATTCCTTAGTAACCTCCATTAAATCTTTATCCGTATTCAAAGTGTAAGGTGATGGGAAGGGGCCTGAGTGGATCCATGTCATATACTCTGTGGATACATATACTGTATACCCCAGAGGCCAGGCCAGGCAGGGCTGCACCCTCTTACCCACGGTGACTAAGTTAACAGGTAGTTTGTCTATTAAACACCTCAAAGGGACAAAGCCCACTCTGCAGGCCAGTGGAAGTGGACCACGGTGTATTACTGCAGCCTGTCCCGTTGCTTTGAAGTCACCGCCACACCAGTGTCAGGTTCTCCTCCACAAAGCACTGCACGGCGAGGAGCCATTCCTCCTCAGGGCCCTCCACAAATGCCAGCAATTAAAAGGCAGGGGCCCCAGTGCACAGAGCCCCAGCAGGCCAGCCAGCACCAATCAACAGCAGCTATGTACAGAGCACCAGCAGGCCAGCCAGCACCAATCAACAGCAGCTATGTCGTGGAAGTGAGCGAATGATTGGCAGCGCTGCTCCCATTCCTCTCTTCTCCGAAGGTGTTTTCTGTCAGGAGGAGTATTGATTTTTCCATGAAGTAAGAAAACAAGTGCCGTTGAGGGGCCAAGGGAGCTCAGCACAAATTAAACCTGCGCTCGGTGTTTTAATGGTTACCACAAGTGTGTTCACAACCTCTCTTTATAGGCTGACAACATAATGAGATCAGCTGGAGAGAAATAACCCTAGACAAGCTGTCCGTCAGAGCCAGAGGGGGCGGGACATTGGGAAAGATGGACCAATCAGGTCCTTTCTCTGTGGTGGATGGATGGGCGGGCCATGATGAGCTCACCTGCTTCCTAATAATAAAATAAATAACAAAAAAATAAATAGATATTATTAAAGTATAATGAATTACTATTAAATTATTATAATACAAACATCGAATCTTGGAAACGTCCACTCGTTGTGGATACATTGCCAACCTCAAAGAGCTCCTTCAAAAAAACTAACTGTTGAACCTATCAATCGTTCCAATGTCATTTACCACTACTTAAAGCTAGAGTAAGAGAACAAGGTGCATCCTGGGACACCGCGGGCAGTCCGACACACAGCTGTAATTAACCCAGACTGAAAAAACAAAATTAATCTCCAAAGCCAATCAATACCACACAGAGAAACTTATTTATTTTTGACAATATTCCTCTAAAACGCCATAATGAGCTGGTGGATAGCTGGAGGCCCTGGTATCCCAGCTCCCTGTCCCTAGTGATCACTTCAGAGAGATAGAGAGAGCCCAGAGGAGCAACCATGGGACTATAGCATTCATATTTAATGCCAATCCAGGACTTGAAGCTGGAGAAACCATCAGAAAGGCATGGCTACATTTTAGATATGGACACGTTGAATATTGACAACCATTAAATGGAGACAGGTGGTGTAGATCATTTGAAATGCCGCCTTGTTTAATTGCGTCTGTCACAAAGCAGTTATGAACGTGACTTTTATCTTATGGGTTTAACTGCCTGCATAACTTTTCCACACAAAGGGTAAAAAAGGCATGATGAATTTCAGAGCTTTACTTTAAATTAGAAGTTAAAAAAAAAATTTTGGTTTACGTTTATCATACAACAAAAAATACAAAAAATATTTTTCCTATTTTGAGGAAGACAATCCCTTACAATCCCAAAAAAATCAATAAATGTTTTTCTGAACCAACACAGAGCTGAGCTGTGGGGTCCAACAGTGAGTTAAGTACAGTAAATGTTTTTCTGAACAAACACAGAGCTGAGCTGTGGGGTCCAACAGTGAGTTAAGTACAGTAGTAACCACATGTCGCTTTGTGTCATGTTATCTAAATGTTTTTCTGAACAAACCCAGAGCTGAGCTGTGGGGTCCAACAGTGAGTTAAGTACAGTAAATGTTTTTCTGAACCAACACAGAGCTGAGCTGTGGGGTCCAGCAGTGAGTTAAGTACAGTAAATGTTTTTCTGAACAAACCCAGAGCTGAGCTGTGGGGTCCAACAGTGAGTTAAGTACAGTAAATGTTTTTCTGAACAAACACAGAGCTGAGCTGTGGGGTCCAGCAGTGAGTTAAGTACAGTAGTAACCACATGTCGCTTTGTGTCATATTATCTATGTTGATGCTCTGAAGCCACTTTGGGAGTTAGAAAAGCGCTATATAAATAAAATGTATTATTAGTAGTAGTAGTAGCAGTAGTTAAGGGTCGTACAGTGAGTTAACTACAGTAGTTAAGGGCCCAACAGTGAGTTAACTACAGTAGGTAAGGGTCTTACAGTGTGTTAACTACAGTAGTTAAGGACCCCACAGTGTGTTAACTTCAGTAGTTAAGGGTCTTACAGTGTGTTAACTACAGTAGTTAAGGACCCCACAGTGTGTTAACTTCAGTAGTTAAGGGTCTTACAGTGTGTTAACTACAGTAGTTAAGGGTCCAACAGTGGTAGTTAAGGGTCCTACATTGCGTTAACTACAGTAGTTAAGGGTCCTACATTGCGTTAACTACAGTAGTTAAGGGTCCTACATTGCGTTAACTACAGTAGTTAAGGGTCCTACATTGCGTTAACTACAGTAGTTAAGGGTCCTATATTGCGTTAGCTACAGTAGTTAAGGGTCTTACAGTGTGTTAACTACAGTAGTTAAGGGTCCAACAGTGGTAGTTAAGGGTCCTATAATGCGTTAGCTACGGTAGTTAAGGGTCCTACATTGCGTTAACTACAGTAGTTAAGGGTCCTATATTGCGTTAACTACAGTAGTTAAGGGTCCTACATTGCGTTAACTACAGTAGTTAAGGGTCCTACATTGCGTTAACTACAGTAGTTAAGGGTCCTACATTGCGTTAACTACAGTAGTTAAGGGTCCTACATTGCGTTAACTACAGTAGTTAAGGGTCCTACATTGCGTTAGCTACAGTAGTTAAGGGTCCTACATTGCGTTAGCTACAGTAGTTAAGGGTCCTACATTGCGTTAACTACAGTAGTTAAGGGTCCTACATTGCGTTAGCTACGGTAACCAGGATGTATTTACCCCTCCGACATGTTCTCGTCTGAAGCCTCTCTCTGCTCCATTGCTCCTCCAGACGAGCTCCTCTCCTTCCCCCTCCTGCCACCTCCCGACTTCCTGTTGGTGCCGGTCCAGCTTCCTGAGGCCCCTTTCCTGAGCCGGGCCGACCTGTAGCTCCTCTCCCCCCTCCTGTCCCGGTCCTCCACGCCCGACACCCTCAACATGTGCTGCAGGCCCACCGTCACGTCCTCAGAGGTCATCCGTTTGACCTTACGTCTCCTGTGGAGCGGAGGGGGCTGCCCACCTCCCCCCGGGGGGTTCCCTGTGATGGAGTCCTGCTCGGCCCACAGGCGCCCCCGGGTCCTCATGGTGCGGCCTCCGGAGACGGACCAGGGCCAGCGCCGGGTGGTCACCATCTCGTCAGAGTCAGAGTGGGACACGGCGCTGCTGTCGGTGAACTGGGCCAGGGCGCTGCGGTCCCGCTGAGACACCTCGTCTAGACTGGACTCAGACGCCTGGCCATGAGGGTGAGGGTGATGATGATGATGATGATGGTGGTGGGGGTGGGGGTGATGAGGGTGTGCCATCAGAGAGACATCAGCGCAACGTCGTTTGCGGCCCCGGCGCCGTCGGACCTGCCGCCTCTGCCGCAGCGGGCTCAGAACCATCTCCTCCCACAGCTGGTCCAGCTTGGTCTGCTCAGAGCTCTGGTCTAGAGCTGAGGCCAGGTCCTGCACCAGCTCCTCCATCACACCACTGAGAGGAGGGACAGAGAGAGAGAGAGAGAGAGACAGAGAGAGAGAGAGAGAGAGAGAGAAAGGGGGGGTAGACACAGAGAGAAGTCTTACAATGACTATACTGAGGGGCAATGACCACAGCAGTGCTTCTGACCAACACAGACAGTCTTAGAAACATATTCAGTATGGATACAAATAAACATAACAACATTACAATGGCAGAGATTCAGAGGCTAGGAATATATAAAGCAAGCTAAGGGCAAACATTCTCTTTGTCTCAAATGTCATGGTATTTATTGTACTTTATATTTCTTAATGCATGCTAGAATGACGCAATTAGTTATTTGTCACGTGTTGATGTCCCTAGGACCAGATTCTATGCCATCTTCAGATGGGGCCTGATGCAGTTATGACATAGCTAAGCTGAGTCATTGCACTGCACACTAGTCATACTGCCCCGTAGACATAAGCCTTCCTCCCGCGATGACCCCTAACCATGCTGCCTGTAGCCACCAGCCACTAGGAGGGAGAGATGGAGAAGTTGTCACTACCCTACTATACCGGGCTATACTGCGGAATAATACTATACTATGTATAGGGAAACTATCGGCTACAGTGTGACGGACTCGAGGTCCCGCAACTCCGTCAGTCATACAATTTAAAGGGTAAACATGAGAAGCCTCTACCACTTCATCGAAAGGGGATAGAGACATGACAACAGTTAAGGCTCATCAATGACTGATTGTATTTTATGAGAGATATTATTAACTGATGTGAACCGTGTGATATATCTAATCACGAATAGGTACATAGATCTATCTATACGTTTTAATTATTTACACATACAGCGCTGTAGTGACGTAGCTATAGCCTCTCGATAAACCGTTGATGCTATGCTGCATTGAGGAATTCGTTAGCGCTCGACTTCACAACATAGAAGTGGTTCTCTGTAATGCGGGTAAATATGAACTCGGACAGACAATCTCTCGGTCAAGGTTATATGGATGGCACCGCAGATGTTTTGAGAGAGGTTTCAATGTCTGATGTTGCAGATCTCTCGCCTTCATTTTCGTGACTGCTAGGCTAGTCCATGTGATTACTCAGGTATCCCTGCACAATGCACACTAAATAACAAGCTGAATGGATACATAGAATGGTTAATATGAGTAGTGAACGTGCAAACTAAACGTATACATCTCATGTATTAAATGCGTGCGGTATAAATTAACAACAGCTTGCGACACGTGAGTGCATTGACAGAGACGACGAGAGCAGTAGTCAAAAGCACAAACTAGCGTCTGGGCTTGCACTGCGCAGCAATATATTTTGCTTTAAACGTGATGTTATGGCGCATTAAAATGGAAACGATACTGGATGTGGCTTTTACATATTGACACTACGTAATGGTGTTGATGTTTTCAACACTCACCAGCCGCAGGCTCCAGTTATGTTTTGCTTTTACAGCTGTAAACATGAGACGCACTTCCGCTGAGGTCCAGACCAGCCCCTAAATCAAACCGATGAAGTAATTTCCGCCCAGCTGTTATTCACCTGCCCAGTAAAAATATCGCCATTAAACCCTCTTATTTCGTCTGTCATATAGTTTTGTCCTTTGCTATATCCTTGCAATATTTTCCACGAAGATAAAGGTTTAATTCATTGTGTAACGTGAACATACTTGGAGAATAGTTAGCTAATAGAATAGCTAAATAAATGGCAATTGTAGTCTAGTGCAAGATACATTATATTGTACAAATCTAGCAACAAATAATATGATTATGAGCTCAATCATTTTTTGATTGATGCAAGAAAGGTATAATAATAATCGTTTTTCTATGTTCAGTGATTTGTCACTGCTATGTAATAGATGTTGATACCTTTTTAAAATAATAGTAATAAGTGTTAAATGATGTGTGACACAACTTCCAATAATAGGAGGTTGTTTCCGAGCCAATGTGTGTGCCTGAATAAAACAGAAAAGTAATTTACCACTTCTTTCATCTCTCAGATGAAGCCAGCCTAAATAGTAAAAAAAAGAAAAAAAAAAGAAAAAAAAAAAAGGAAAATGAGTACAAAAGCCATTTAATCTCTCTCATCTTCCTCTTAATAACTGCAAATTTCCCCCATGGCCCCCGGGACAGGGCCTCTCCCAGACGCTACCCCCTTATCTGTCCCCTCCATATTTCAGGCTGTCGCTCCACTCCCTCTGTACCCAGCCCGGGTCTCCTCGCGCCGAGGCCTGGGGGAGCGCCAGGCTCATGGGTCCGCCATTGTTCTGGTCCACCAGGCAGTCTGGGGGAGAGCAGGAGGAAAACCGGAGAGGGGGAATTAAAAAAAAAGAGAGAGAGAGAGAGAGAGAGAGAGAGAGAGAGAGAGAGAGCTTTCCTCCACTGCTTCATTAAGTGTCTGCCTTTCACAAGCTAAACATATCAGAAACAGCCCTCTTTCAGGAGCAGTAATTAGCCGTTTGGAAACCTTTCCCCCTCAGGGTATACAGTTTCAATTTAGTCAGCAGCTTCGGATTCTATGCTCATTGTTTCTACCGTCCCACTCAGTTTCTCAACGTGCATTGTCTGCTCTTTCACTGGTGATAAACGCTTTTATCTGTCGTGTAATTCTTCCTTTGAATGAGCCCTCTGCTAGAGAAGTTAATTTTTATAAATCATTTTCAAAGGGGATTTGTTTTAAGGTTGTGTGGGACATGATTGCAAAGTGCTCTTCAAGAAGATACTCCACACAGAGACGTGCATGCTGGCTTTGAACAGGAAGTAAAGGGAGAAGAAACTTCCTGTGGGCTACCAAGAAGTTTAAGATGAACCACTGAACTTTATTTCTCTACTGTAGAGAAGACACAACAGTATGAGCAATGATGTTCAACTCAACGACCTACCCACTACCTTACCATCTATGTTCATTACATTACATTCATTTAGCAGACACTTTTAACCCATGTTCCTGCTTATGTAATGCTTATGGCTTACGTAAAGCACATTTCATTGCTTATGTGTATGTAATGTGCTTTACAAATACATTTGGCTTGACTTGACACAGGCAGACAATGGCAAATTTGCTTCAAATTATTTTGCTTCTCAAACAAATGTTGCAGTAGCTAGATTTGGTCGTTTAGTGAATCTGGACCTTGTGACTTACCTGATTGGTTTTCTCAGACGGTATTTTGGCACTTGTAACTGTCATGGTATACTTTGCATTAGCTTCTAGGCCAACTTCCTTTGAATGGATGGGAGGGGGAAATGTTGTCTATGTGCTTAATCAGCCAAGCAGCATGTCTGACCTCAGGGGGGTAGAATAACACTTATCTTGGCCACCACCGAGCCTTTGTTTCAAAATGCTGCCATCTCCATTCATTTGCAATCAGCTTTGTCCAATAGAAATAATAGATTTTTTGCCTTTTTCCATAAAAAAAGGATTGTCATTAAACATTTTGTCTCAATAAAACAATCTAAATTCTCAGATTTTCATCCAGACTTAACAAAAATAGACAAATCCAAAAGAAAAAAAAGAAGAAAAAAGAGAGTGATGCCGAGTGACAATGTGGAAGAAGTGCGAGGTAATGAAATAATAAATAGCAGGAGCTATCTGTCCCTGGCACAATGCCACTGGGGAAGCCAGCAGAAACCAGCCACCTATCTATCTAGGAGTGGCTGCCACATGCTACTGGATGTGGCCCTCCTATCATGTTTTAAGACGATGTCAGAGTGGCTGCGTGCGCTCTGCTCTAAGCCTTTATCAACCCAGGGAAGCTGTCCCCGCATATTTAAATGCCTTTCAGAGAGCAAAACACACTACAGAATAAGGCCAGTGCGATAAAGGAGCGTTTGTTAAATAGCTCTGTCTGTTTCTATGGTAATAATGATGTTTTAAAGACTCCAGGGCTGCTGAAACACATCTGTATGCTGCTACTGTGTTATCAAAGCGCTCTCAACGACCTTGTGAAACTTTCAGGTGGTAAAAAACGATTGGATTCTTTTGTTTTTGTTCCTTGGTATGAAACGTTTCCTTATTTTCCCCCTGCCCTAGTCTGAAAAGACTAACGGTGGTCTTAGACTGGAGAACGTTTCCTTATTTTCCCCCTGCCCTAGTCTGAAAAGACTAACGGTGGTCTTAGACTGGAGAACGTTTCCTTATTTTCCCCCTGCCCTAGTCTGAAAAGACTAACGGTGGTCTTAGACTGGAGAAGGTTTCCCCACTCCTCCTTACTCAACACAAGCCACTGATATTATGTTTTGTGACGCTTAACAATTAAACAAAGGACACTTTAGAGGACTTCACATAGTCTTCATATTGTTTTCTGTACATACATTTCCCAGTGAAATGCTCCTCAATAATCTTTATTAATTATTGTTTAAATTAACTTAAATTCACTCTAAGGACTGTTGGCGTAGTGCCTGATCAGCAGTAGCCATTAGGACCTAAACAAACAAACCTACTGATTAAACGTATTAGAATTCAAAAGCTTCAGGTCTGTTCAACCTATTACTACAACAATCCCAGCAGCCAGTCTGTTGTCCTCCCCAGAGCATTGTTTTTGTTGTGAACGACACGGGGAAAACGTGTGTTTGTTTTGTTGTGCCGTTGTTGTCCTCTTTGTGTACCACGGAGACTGCCATTGTTCCTAATCTCAAACGCATCGCAGCGTTGCTGCGGCAGCCAGTGATGTCAGCCGCTCGCATGGAAGGCAGCGTTGATGTTTCAATATGGCAGTGGGGGAGACGGGTGGGGTGGGGAGAGGGGGGGGGACGTTCAGTTTACACATTTGATCCTCTCTCAGCTCTGCGTCAGGGTAAGCAGAGCATCACACAGACACTTAACCAGGCCACAGTCACGCCACGGTGATGAGGTCTGTCAGAGGGAGAGAGTCACACCACGGTGATGAGATCTGTCAGAGGGAGACACAGTCACACCACGGTGATGAGGTCTGTCACAGGGAGACACAGTCACGCCACGGTGATGAGGTCTGTCAGAGGGAGTACAGTCACACCACGGTGATGAGGTCTGTCAGGGAGAGAGTCACACCACGGTGATGAGGTCTGTCACAGGGAGACACAGTCACACCACGGTGATGAGGTCTGTCAGAGGGAGACACAGTCACACCACGGTGATGAGGTCTGTCAGAGGGAGACACAGTCACACCACGGTGATGAGGTCTGTCAGAGGGAGACACAGTCACACCACGGTGATGAGGTCTGTCAGAGGGAGACACAGCCAGGCCACGGTGATGAGGTCTGTCACAGGGAGACACAGTCACACCACGGTGATGAGGTCTGTCAGAGGGAGACACAGTCACACCACGTTGATGAGGTCTGTCAGAGGGAGACACAGTCACACCACGGTGATGAGGTCTGTCAGAGGGAGACACAGCCAGGCCACGGTGATGAGGTCTGTCAGAGGGAGAGAGTATAAAAGGTGACGAACATGATGGATTGATTCTTTAGGCACGTGAGTGGATGACAGTCCCCTGGATACAGCGAGGATAACGGCGGCTGACTGAACAGCCTCTATCTCTCTGTGTGTCTACAGCTGCTGTGTGTGGGGTCATCCCAGAGGCCAGCCCACACATAAATAAACGTTTGGGACATCAATAAATTCAGATTTTTCACAGGCTATTTGCCTTTTTGTCCCCGTAATGTGTATCTGGATAAATCTGATACATACCAGATATGTGTTATTATAATATATGTACAGGTAAGTATTTTTCTGTTAGTCTTCTTTGTGTTTTGGAAAATAAAAAAGTGTGAATGACCTAATAAAAACAAACAGGATAGTGTACTAGACATTATAGATTCTAGTATTATAGTATTATAGTATTATAGTATTATAGATAGATACTGCACTGCAGTATTATGCACTGGACAATTACAGATATATACTGCATTAATATGTACTAGTTATATACTGAACTGTAGTATTATGTACTAGACAATTATAGATATATACTGTATTAATATGTACTAGTTAGATACTGCACTGCAGTATTATGCACTGGACAATTACAGATATATACTGCATTAATATGTACTAGTTATATACTGAACTGTAGTATTAGGTACTAGACAATTACAGATATATACTGTATTAATATGTACTAGTTATATACTGAACTGTTGTATTAGGTACTAGACAATTACAGATATATACTGTATTGTATTAATATGTACTAGAGAGGGTGAGAGTGTCAGTAGGGTGGATGAGAGGGTGAAAGGGTGAGAGGGTGAGAGTGACAGTAGGGTGGGTAAGAGGGTGAAAGGATGAGAGGGTGAGAGTGTCAGTAGGGTGGGTGAGAGGGTGAGAATGTCAGTAGGGTGGCTGAGAGGGTGAGAGAGTCAGGAGGGTGGCTGAGAGGGTGAAAGGGTGAGAGGGTGAGAGTGTCAGTAGGGTGGATGAGAGGGTGAAAGGGTGAGAGGGTGAGAGTGTCAGTAGGGTGGATGAGAGGGTGAGAGGGCGAGAGTGTCAGTAGGGTGGATGAGAGGGAGAGAGGGAGAGAGTGTCAGTAGGGTGGATGAGAGGGTGAGAGGGAGAGATTGTCAGTAGGGTGGATGAGAGGGTGAGAGTGTCAGTAGGGTGGATGAGAGGGAGAGAGGGAGAGATTGTCAGTAGGGTGGATGAGAGGGTGAGAGGGTGAGAGTGTCAGTAGGGTGGATGAGAGGGAGAGAGGGTGAGGGTGTCAGTAGGGTGGGTGAGAGGGTGAGAGTGTCAGTAGGGTGGGTGAGAGGGTGAGAGGATGAGAGGGTGAGATTGTCAGTAGGGTGGGTGAGAGTGTGAGAGGGTGAGAGTGTCAGTAGGGTGGGTGAGAGGGTGAGAGGGTGAGAGTGTCAGTAGGGTGGATGAGAGGGTGAGAGAGTGAGAGTGTCAGTAGGGTGGGTGAGAGGGTGAGAGGGTGAGAGTGTCAGTAGGGTGGGTGAGAGGGTGAGAGGGCTCTCTGGCTGTATCAGAACAGTGCTGGTGGTTAGCGAGCTCTTCTCTCTGACCTCAGCAGTCAGCTACCTGCCCCAGTGGTTGACCAGATGATGCTGCATAGGACTGACCTTCCCCCTTCATCCTTACTTCTGATCCTCCTCCTCATCCTCTTCCTCTCTCTGGTTGACCAGGTAGGGCTGTTCCTGCCTGCTGCTGCCGACCCCTCCTCCTCCTCCTCCTCCTCCTCCTCCTCCTCTCTCTAGTTGACCAGGTAGGGCTGTCCCGGCCTGCTGCTGCCGACCCCTCCTCCTCCTCCTCCTCCTCCTCCTCTTCCTCTCTGCTCAAGGCCTGAGTCCATTTATCTGCGGAGGTAACTATAGAAATCTGTCAGGAGTCAGGGGGAGGGTCGCTGTGCCCCAGCCGTCCTGCCAGATTGAGACCCTGCCTAGTAATGCCTGGCCTAGCCGGCCTGCCAGATTGAGATCCCGTCTAGTAATGCCTGAGTCTGTTTTTATTATTCTGGCCGGGGAGCACTATACCATCAGACTGCATGATCCCACTACTGAGACCAGATAGCTCCGCGAAGGCTATATTTCTCCCAATCAAACATTCCAAGGGGGAAAAAATGAGTTGGTGCCATCAAATCCCCTCCCAGAATAATGCTGCCAGGGCTTTATGTAAAAAGAAGGAGTGATGGCTGAACAGAGGGAGGCAGGACCAGTTTAATGATGTGTGTTGAGGAGCTGAGATTGGAAAAGTGACAGAGAAAAGCAGCCTCTCTGCAGTGATAGAAAGTGTTGTGTGCTGTAAAAAGGCTTTTATCTGGAGTGAATATGGGACGTAATACTGGGGTCAGGGTTAAGTCATTTTCTCCGGCAAGTTAAGCGAATGATGAAGGCGAGCGCTAGTGAAGAGGGAGCGCTGCAGAGGCCTGTTTGTCTTCATTTATTCTGCCAGATCCGAGGGCTCTGCCGGCGCTCGGTGCTCCGGCACACACGGCCAGACGACATATCGCTTAATTTACACAAGGTAATGAAAGCAGTGAATAGGAGGACAAAACAATTTACCTGCTGACACGAGGAGAAGTGATTTAAGAACATGGGGGTGAGCAGAGGAGCCAGACAGGGAGCTGGGGTGGAGAGGAGAGGAGAGAGGGAGGAGGGGACACAGGGATGGAGGGGAATGGGAGAGGAGAGAGGGGTGGGGGTAGAGGGGATGGAGGGGAAAACAATAGGGACTAGAACGGGGAGGAGGAGGGTGGAGGGGAGAGGAGGAGGGGGAGGTAGGAGGGGGAGGGTAGAGGAAGGTAG
>JAPMUY010006263.1:67500-75000 GCA_026901105.3 Galaxias olidus
TCGGATCAGCGCCATGTCACCTGTCAGGTAGTGGACCAATGGGGACAGGGGAGGCAGGGAGGGAGAGACAGTGATAGGCCAGGATCATCCAAACATTTAATGACTCGTCCAATCGGGAGGGATGACGTCTTTAATGGTCTAATGAGATCGTTTAGCTGGCCTCAGAACGCTGTCACCATGTGATCATGACTTACACCGGAGTGGCCCTGCAAGCCGGAGTCAGCTCGCCGTAAATTTTAATGATCACTGCTTCAACCGCATTAACAGGAAAATATGGACGCCATCATCACTACCTAAGGCCTACTGTCATCAGGGGGAGGGGCTTACAGAGGAAGTAGGAAGAGGCCCATGCAACATGCAACAGGAAGTAAGTGTCAAAGAGAAGAAGAAAAGTGAGCAGGCCGAGACGTTAGAGGGAGGATGTGATGTGACATGAACTATTCAAAAGAGATACTTAACCAGGAAAGATAAAGAGTGAGAAAGGTTTCAACCTTCCCTTAACAGAGTGACTCCCACATTGCAGAGAATTAATCAATCAGTGCCAGTTCCAATAGTAGACTCGTTTTAATGCTGCACAGACAAAAAATCATCTGGAAAAGTGCTATGCTTACCCTGACAGCAGCCACAGTTACTTTACAAAGACGATGGCAAAGTCCTTTTTATACAATGTAGATATTTGACTGCAATGACAATTCGCTCCTACATGTTGTTATGAACTGAAGTGAGCCGTTCCTCTCTCAATGCTTTTGGAAAGAGAGAAAGAGACATATAGCCATGATGTGTAACAAACCATAAGACAAAAATTACGAGTTAATGACGAGTAAAACAATCTTTCCTTTGAAGAGTAACGAGGTATACATTTCGTTTTCTAAATAACGCGCACGTTACTTGAAGCTGCCGCGGTGTGATAAGAATCGTTCCGCTCTGCGCTGCCGCGGTTTGATGAGAAGCGTGCCGCTCTGCGCTGCCGCGGTGTCCAACAAGGAAACAGCTGGCACTCAACCCCCGGCTTCTCTAACAAGACTGCATGCCACCGGCCTCAATTAAAGATAGGATTGTGTGATAAAAACGATCGAAGACACGATAAATTACTTAGCATATATAAAAACATAAAATGTAAATTTTGAATATTGTAATAATACTGTAATGGAATATAATAGTAGAAATATGTATTATCGTAGTGCTACACAGATAAGTGTATTTGGCTCAAATTGCCACTAGTCATCGTATTCTGGCTATTGTAGGTCTACATGTTTTTTATTATAAATCAGCATGTTCAAATCCTGGATAATTGAATGGATTAGGAAAGAGAAAAAGTACGAATGAACAATAAGGACATAGCCCACAATAAAAATGGTTATTTCCTGATGGCGTTTAAATGGCTAATAACTCCAGTGCGATTGATCACTGTTTTACAATTAAACAATTCATGTGTAAGTTACAGAAATTAGGTAAAAATAAATAAATAAATAAATGTTTTATATATTTTCTCAATATATATATATATATATATATATATATATATATATATATATATATATAATGTGTGTGTATATATACAGTACATAAAAGTAATCAGAACGAACTCTGCAATTTCATTTCAAAATCGGGCTGTGTGTTGTGCTGCTAAATCTACAAATATTTTGGATGAAAGGCTCACTTTTAATTCAAATATTTGACCATAATGCTCAATAAACATAAGATTGCAAGAGAGAGAGAGAGAGAGAGAGAGAGAGAGAGAGAGAGAGAGAGAGAGATCTGTCATTCAGATTTAATATTAATGTTTGCTTTGAGGCGATCCCGTTTCAGGGGGACCCTAAGGCTCACCTTAAATCACACAAACAAACTGTTTTCAGAAGGGGAGCAGGGAGACAGGGAAACAGTGAGACAAGTAGATAGAAAGAGAGAGAGAGAGAGAGAGAGAGAGAGAGAGAGAGAGAGAGAGAGAGAGAGCCCCAGGCAGCCCACAAGGTCTCTGACAAATACTGTTGTTGTTGTTGTTGTTGTTGTTGTTGTTGTTGTTGTTGTTGATGTTGTTGTTGTTCCAGAGATACAGCTGTGAGTTCATATTGTTTGATTATTGACAGGACTAGTGAGCGAGGAGGCAGGACTCAGTGATCAGCCCCTCAAACCTACATGAGACTCCAGCAACGCAACAGAACTGTGTAACAGTTAACCTTCTGTGCCACGTGTTATAAAAACTCAAACATTTGACCAATATGAAGACTCCACTGCATACTCTAGATTAAGAACACACAGAAAGCATAAAACATGTTATGTATAACATATGTATTTATGGAACCACTCGCACACTCAGACAGAGTTAATAAAAACCTCCCTGTTGTCCTAAAGGGGGGGGGGGGGGGGGTTATCACTTGAAGGATATAATCTCTCAGCCCAATCCCGCGTCTCTCCAGTAACACTAGATTAGATTGGGAGTTCCTCCGGGCTGGCTTTGCTGGCGCTGTCAAATGAGCTGTCAGTCAAGTGTTGGAGAGGCTGGGAGTCATCAGCGCTAATGCATCACAGTCTGTTAGAAGGAGGCTGGCCGCACACACTAACACACCAAAACACACCAACACACTAACACACACCAACACACTAAAACACACCAACACATACCAACACACCAACACACACCAACACACACCAACACACTAAAACACACCAACACACACCAACACACCAACACACACCAACACACACCAACATACTAAAACACACCAACACACACCAACACACCAACACACACCAACACACCAACTCACACCACACACCAACACACATCAACACACTAACACACACCAACACACCAACACACTAACACACACCAACACACCAACACACACCACACACCAACACACACCAATACACACCAACACACACCACACACCAACACACACCAACACACACAACACACCAACACACACCAACAAACCAACACACCAACACACACCAGGCACCAACACACACCACACTAACACACACCAGGCACCAAGCACCAGCAAAGGGTGATTGATAACATCCTCCAGCTCCCCACTGCTTTTCAATAACAATCAGTGAGTCGGGTGGAGCGAGCTGACATAGAACTAGGTTGAATAGAGCAGACCACAGACGAGATTTCGGATTGAAGAAACAAGATGTCCAACGGGCAAAGTGCCCAGACTACCGAGGGTTAATAGAGTGGAATAGTAACAATACTGACCGGGGAATAATGTGAGCTAACTAAATCCATTCTGCTAACTAGTCTGTGTTGAGAGGCGGGAGAGAGTTTTACCGGCCCCCTACAGAGGAAGTGACATCACAGACAGGTTGCCCCGCCTCCTTGCCCCTCACATGACAGAGACGCTCAGAGGGTTTCCTCTCATCCAGGAAGTGACATCACAGACAGGTTGCCCCGCCTCCTTGCCCCTCACATGACAGACACGCTCAGAGGATTTCCTCTCATCCAAGAAGTGTGTGACAACCGTTGATGGATTACTCTCAACACATGCTGAGAAGAGTGTTTTCCCAACAGGAGTTTAGCATGACAGCCACCTCCCTTTCCAGCCCTTTGGAAAAACCATCGTGCTATAACAAAGTCATATCATTATGTTTTTACCCGCCGTGGTACTCATTGAGGAATGTCATTCAAAATAAAGCCTTTGCTTTGAGAAGGAATATTGAATTGTGAAAGGGAAGAAAAAGTGATTAGTCTTCACTTTGTATTTTAAAGGTGTCATTATTTTTACCTGCACCACAGGTTAACTAACTAGATGATAATTCATGTGCCACTCTACATAGCCCTGCACAGTTAACCTGGTAACAGAAAGGTCAAATCTAAATAAAAATAACGTTTCAGTTTTATGTTAATATTATTTACTGTGCTACTCTATACAGCCCTACACATAAATGTTATGTTTTATTTTGTTTAGTCAGTGTGATCTACCTCTATGCAGAACGGGATTTCCATGCAGGTTGTTTTGTTGTAAAGCCTATACCTGTCTGTCTGTCTGTCTGTCTGTCTGTCTGTCTGTCTGTCTGTCTGTCTGTCTGTCTGTCTGGTCCATTCACTCTCTAACTGTGTCTTCATGCAAGAACCTTTGTCTCCCTCTCTCTCTGTCTCTCTGTCCCTATATGTCTCTGTGTCTCTGTCTCTCTGTCTCTCTGTCCCTATGTCTCTGTGTCTCTGTCTCTCTGTCTCTCTGTGTCTCTTTCTCTCTCTCTCTCTCTCTCTCTCTCTCTCTCTCTCTCTGTCTCTCTCCCTCCTTCCCGGTGACAGTAGCTTTCTGTCAGGGGGAGGGACGATGACAATGTTTCTAATCTTGTTACATTGAACACACAGAATGGCTCCTTGTTAATGATGGTGTGGCCCCTCCCAGACGAGATGCTTACTTTCAATTTGTGTCCTGTCATCTCCCCGCGCCGCTGCTTGGAATTGATGCTCCCTCTTCCTTTTAATTCAATCAAAACCATTCAGGTGGGGGGCTTCGCACCCAAACACACCAGCCACCCTGACAGACAAATCAAACACACCAGACACCCTGACACACACACCTACACCCTGACACACACGCGCACACACACTAAGCCGAAACACAACATACACCCTGACCTAAAACGCACACCATACACCCTGGCACACACACACACACACACACACACACACACACACACACACACACACACACACACACACACACACACACACACACACACACCAAGCTTAACACACACCATACACCCTGGCACACACACTGAGGCAAAACACACCATACACCCTGACCCACACACTGAGCCAAAACACACCATACACCCTGACCCACACACTGAGCCAAAACACACCATACACCCTGACACACACACACCAGGCTAAACACACACCATACACCCTGTCCTAAAAGACACACTGTGCACACAGAACAATAAATCAAAACAAACAGCCCAAGACAAAAAGAGCACCTTGCTATTTTATTGTCCAGTTCGCTGCTGCTTTCTGTTTGGTCGTAAGGATTATGAGCCTGAAACACAAGGCTGCTGACACGTGATCTGACTAACAGCTGCAAGGAAATCATTTCAGTAAGACTGGAAATATCACACACATTTCTTTACATAAACTACCTTTTTTAAACCAACCAATTGTCATTAACATTTAGCACCTGTCTAATCTACTGAAGAAGCAACAGGCTAAGTACTTAAACTTTGAGTTATTTCGATTTTTAAAAAATGCTCCAATCTGAAACGAGTAGTTGTATGACCTAATGTCCCATTCTTCGGATCATTCAGGCGCACTCAGGCAGCTGAAACATATCCCCGCAGGTGAAACAGGAGCCAAAGTCCTGAGAAATAAGACCGTAAAGATTCCCACACATTAGAAGCAGGGTAATTGGATTCCCTGTGTCCTGTGTAGTACGGGGTGGGCGGGGCGACCCCCAGCAGCTGTGACATTATCAAGGTAACATAACCTGAAGGCTGCGTGGCGGCACCGCGAGCCCCTCCAGGCCAGCCCGCGCGTTCCATCTCGCTGCCTGCTTGGCCATTCATGCTGCGGCCTCGGAAAATGAAATTATGGGAGGAAAGGCAAAGGACGTTCTCTGGGAATTAATCCCATTTATGCCTTAACCCACTTCGGATTTTTATAGTGAGGCCGGTTTGTAGATGTAAGTCACATCTACAATTAGACAAGGCAATGCTTTGGGAGGATTGGAGAAAACAGAACAAAACAAAAAAAAAGACGCGGATTGGGTTTGTCTGCCCAGCAGCTTCTGACTGAGCACTGAAGCTGAACGGTATTAAAAGCATTACAAACATTAAATTCACATTTAAAATGTTAAATTGTATTTCAAATAATTACATCCAAGTTCAAGATTGATTTGAACTATATTACCATTTGTCTATATTTATATCAAATATATAAAGAGTTTAATAATCGCCACAATTCTAAGCTTTCGCTCACAAATTGGAAAAAAAACCAGATGTCCTGACATACTTAGGCTACCTATAGAAGACCGCACATTTTGCATTTTTGATTTTAAATATATTTAAAAAGCGGGCATTCCTTACTGTCCATCGAGGAATGCTGGATTTAGCATGCAAACCTTTATTAAAGAGTCTGAGTTCATTTTTGAGCAAAATACAATTTTAAAAACGATTTGCCTCTAAACGATGCAAACACCATGAAATACCCTAAAATGCAATAATATATTTAAATAATTAATGTTTTTAGTAAACAATTTACCAAGGGTTTAATGTTTATATCAACATAAATAAGACATGCTCTCCTGTTCTCATCCTCGCACATTAAAGCACGCCGTGCAGTCGCTGTCATGCAGGCCACCTTCTTTTATAGTAAATCAAGAACTGACTACGTGATTTTCTCAAAACTATTAATGTTTAATAATTATTTGTTTATTAACACGCACACACGTTTCCAAATCAAAAGTTAAATAGCCTATAGAAAAAAATCACGGTAAACTGTATCAAAATGTTTATAATTTAAACATAAGTATGTATATGTCTGTGGTTGGCCTATTCTATATGGGCTGCAGACGGGCCTGTGCATGCGACAATCATTTACAGAAACACGCTAGAATCTGAGGCCTCGAAAACTCTCCTTTCCATCTGACTCCAGGTTAAAGCGTGTCTCTCGCCAACTGTAGCCTATTTCAACTGTAGAACTGCATATCACAACACAACAACACAATACTGTCACAATAAACAATTTAAGTGTATGCCTAAAGCAGTAATATGCACCTCTTTTCGGTGACTCGTAATTCTGGCAAAGGTCTGCAGATAGACGCTGCCCCCTAGTGGTAGAAAAAGAGTGCATTGGTTCCAAACACTAGCGCCCATTGCACATCACACACACCTTAGCCCGGGTTTGCATATCCTACTTGAACGAATCTGACGGGGAATTCAGACTTTTTGACCCAAATATATTGTGTTAAAAAATGTCAATAATTGTGTGAAGAAACTGTCAACTAGTCAACTTTGAATTAAGAACAATTTCTGAATGAAGTCGAATTATCTGTCAAAACCAATAAGTGCAGTGACTTCATTCCATTCAAAATGAGGCAATATGTTTGAACTTGGAACTTCGACCTAGGTAGAGCTCCAAGATAATTTATAAGATTTATCAATGGTGAGCAGTAGATGTATCTTTTTTTGTTGAGAATATTGATTATAGTTTTTTCAATAGTTTATTTGAAATTATTATTTGTATTATTATTTTCTCTCCATTTAAAATAATGATTTCAAAAGATAACAATAGAAAAATCTTCTCTTTCTCTCTTGCATACAAACCCACACACACACGTAAACTCTATCCCGTTTTGGCCAGGGCCTAGTCCTTCACTGTCCTCACCAGAACCGTAGGCAGCATAGGTGCCACACACACACACACACTCTCGCCCCCTACCCCTCACCCTAATCCTAACACCCCCCCCCCCCCCCGCCCATAATAATGCTTGCAGCAAAAGCAAACAAAAATCAACCCAATGCAACACAAGAAAAACCTCAAAT